>OY796682.1:34257976-34702461 GCA_963680715.1 Tetragnatha montana | reverse complement strand
CTGAAGAAGAAGTAGCCTACAATCTAGCGGACATATTCTCGTTGCTTGGAGCACCATCCGTACTACAGTCGGACGATGGGCGGGAATTTGTCAGTAACGTGGCGACCAGATTGAAGGAGTTTTGGCCAGAAATGAAGATCATCCACGGCGGGAAGCCTCGCCATTCACAGCAGAGTCATCAGGATAGCGTCGAAAGAGCAAATAATCGAGATATTGAAAATGCAATCAGTACTTGGATGCAGGAAAACAAATCCGACCGGTGGAGCGAAGGACTGCGGTTCGTTCAATTTAAGAAAAACACAGCTTATCATTCTGGAATGAAAAAAGCACCCTACGAAGCTCTCTTTGGATGATGCAAGCCGAAAGTAGGGCTTTCTTTTCCACCCCAAGATGTTTTAAAAGACATAAGCTTACAGTTCTCACTTGTCAGTTACTGGTACCACTACCCTATAATCTTCAACAGTAAGTTGATTGAAACTTCAACACAGGAAGAATATATTTTATTACACCAAGGGGGAACAAAAAATCCCGTCCAAGGACACTAGCACCAAGTCCGTGAGTACTTCTTAACGTGAGAACAGTGACATTTCCATGGCAAAAAGGGTTGAACCAATCAGAGCAGAGCAAATATTATAATATTTTATGTAATCAAGAAGTGCGGAGTTCTCAATCTCGACCTCACCCATAGAATGCAGTCCGATTCAACCATAAAATATGATTTTATTTTATATAAAATATATTATAATAATTATAAAAATATTTTTTATATGTATGTATATAATGAGAGAGAATATTATATTTTATTTTATAATATAATATAATATAATTATAAAAAATATTTTTATGTATATAGAGAGAGAAAACTCAAAACTTCTGTCGTAGTGCACGGTTCCGCCGCACAGGTGGAGCACTCGAGCTTGAGGCGCGTGACCGAAGCTGCAGTTCCAGATTAGTCGGGTGCGGAGCGTAGCAGCTTAAGCCGCCCCCTCAGCAGCAGTCGCGATGCCTCGGTGGGACCTCATCGGCAACGACTCACCGCCGACCCGGGCTAACCCGGAATGCACCGAGTGCGGGCGAGGGGAGCCCTTTTATAGTCCACGCGGAGGGCGGAGCCAAGAAACAGAGACGATTTCATTGGACGAAAAAACTAGGTCAGCAGACAGGTGCGGGGGAGGAAAATAAAGTTTTTAATTTCCGAGAAAGTTTCGTTTCGCGATGAAACTGGGTCAGCGGGCAGGTGCGACGCAAATAATAACAATAAAAAAATTATATTTTCTTCGATGCGTATTATTTTGATAACTAAAAGGTTTCTTAGAGCGACTCACGATCACGTGATCGATATTGCCCCTTGAATTTGCGAAATCGATGTCCATTCATTGTATTTTTTTTATCAGAGCAGAGCAATTTTTAACGAAATACAACCAGAACAAAGAGGTGCTGGGGTTTTTGGCAACTTTGCGAAATGTGACGTCATGAGAGCGAAAAGTGTGATTAGTCGCTAGCGACTACTAAACCGCAGCACTTGGTGCTAGGGTCCCAGGTGAATCTTCCATCCATTAGATTACTCATGTTTTCAGTGGATGGTCGATTTTGTATCGAAAACATTTCACAACCCATCTGTTGACCCAGCATCATAAAACTTTCTTCCATCCCGAGCGCACGCTTTTACGAGAACACACGTTGATCGTAAAACAACAACGACAGCAATTTCGCAAGTTGTACGTATATACGCATTACTTTTTAAAAAACTTTTTCCATACGGGAGCTCCGAAGAGTTGACTCATGGGGGGTGTTACTCCGACCTGTCAAAAATAAAACCAGCTTTAAATTAAATAAATGGATTATATTTTTTTATAAATATATAAATATTATTTTGAAAGTTATGTAAATGCTGTTTTGGTTATAAACGTTATTTTTGGAAGGGCAATCAAGAAAAAGCTTTTAGTTTGTTTGCCCCAAAGTGTAAAAGGTAAATTTCTGAGGACCCAGAGTTCGTAATGAGCGAGGTTTGAAAAAACTGCCCAAATATCAGTGAAACCATGATCCAATTACACATAAATTGGGGACTAAGGGGTTATTCATTAATTACGTAAGGGTCCCGAGGGGGAGGGGGGGTTGGAAAAATCCCTACATACCTTTACTTGGGGGGTGGGGGGAGTCAAACCCATTCTTACGTAAGATTTTCCAAGTTAATGTAAACAAATTCCAATCATTCTAATCAAATTACTATTGAATAACCCCAGAAAAAATTAAAAATGCTGACGATCTCGGTATAATTAAAAAAAAATGAAGGTATATCAGATGTATCTTTTTTATTGGAGTAGCATTAAGTTAAGATAAGAAATAAAACTGTTGAATCCATCTTCCAGTTGTCAAAAGTCGAATCTTACGTAAGAATAGGGGGAGGGGTTTGAAAAATCTTACGTACCTACCCTTACATGGGGGTAGGGGGTGTCAAAAATTGCCAAAATCATCCTTACGTAATTAATGAATGGCCCCTATAATCCCTTTCGCACCCATTTTATGGTCCTTCCTGTTGGGGGTCAGGGAATGTTGATGTTGAGATCCGAGAGAGCTTTCTGCACTACAAGTGTTCTCACAGTCCAAATTCCAAGAAAGAGTGTCCCTCCCTTTTTTTTTTTTTTAGTTTCTTGCTCCTCTTCACTCCTTTGGGGATGCCCTCATAAAAAGTCTCTTTTAACCCGGGAGGACGCGCGCTACTTTCTGTTACACGGTACTTATAACTGGTATGATTTTCTAATCGATATAAACGATATTCGATTCTTCCCTCTGTTTAATGTTATTCCAGAAGATGAAAAAATGAGAGCTTCTTGGACATTTACAGATCAAGAGAAAAAAAAAAGAGTCATCATGCAATCAGACAATGATGGGTCGGAACAATAGTCAGGACATAACAACTGGTCCATCACACGAAGGATTTATCCTAAAAGGATATTTGTAAACGAAAACAAAATATCTTCTGTAAAAAACTTGATACCTAATAAAGATAAATTGTTGTGTATTCATTGTGAACTCTAAACAGAGGAAAACCAAACTGCGTCGTAATCATGTATAGAAGTAGTACAGAAAGGCTTTAAACATACCCTTTCCTACTTTATACTATATATACGACTAAATTTAGAAACTATAGTAGCTGACTCGGACCTCGTCACAGTTACTGCATTCTACTCTACCGATCCTATTATATGCACTTTACATCACCCCCCAAAGGAATACGTTTTTCCTTCAGTTGAAAAATATACTTTTTAGAGGGAATAATCACAAAAATTTTCTGGGGGAGATCAGTCTGGAAGTCCATTATTATTATATTAGTCTCTGATGGAAGCATTATCGGTCTGGTTGTGGCCCTTGGAAATCATTTTCTCCACTTTCATAAACTCGAACATGTCCCTGGGTATCCTCTGAGTATAGAGAAGAAACTAACGAATGTTAATATGTAAAAAATATCTGAAGTAAGTAACCATAAAACCCTTAAAAAAGATGCTTAAATACACTTTTTGCGATGCTGAAATTCTACATTTTTTTCTAAGAGGCCCTGAAAATTCGGAAAATATTACTACCTATATACCCTCCGATACGACCCCCCCCTGATTTGAATACGTATAACCTGGATTTGGAGAGAGAGAGAGAAATATATAAAAAAACCCGATGCTCTTTATGGCAGTGATGACGTTACAGGCTTGCACCTGCTCTGCTCCGGTCGCTGAATATAAAAATGAAACGAAAACAGATCGCCGTTGGTTCAAAAATGCAACTTTTGATCTAGTTGAGATAGCGGAATGAATCCAACGGATTCGGAATCGTGGGAAAATTTCAGTTCAGTTTCATACTAAATTCATTGGGGGTTTCTTTTTTTTTTTCGAATGCCGAAGATTCGCTCTATTTAAAATTTTTGAAATTTCTTTGAAAAACCCTTGGAGATACCTATAGGAAGTAAAATGTCTCTTATTTTACTCTAAAAAAAACATTTGCCATTAAAAAGCTTCAAAAAATCGAAGATTTAGGGATATACTTGTTTGCATGCTCTGTTCTACCGATTTCAAAAGATTCACCAAAAGGATTGATGCTTTTTTCCTGTATGCTGGCAATATGTTTGGTTCCTCATTGTTTTATGTGATAATTATTTTAATTGTAAGAGAGCTTTATTTGTACAATTTTACTAATTATATTTTTAGTAATCAATAACAGCAGTAGGGAGTACTAATACAAATAATTTGGGAATTAGTTTAATGTGTTGAAATATAAATTTTTATTCTTTAGTATTCTATATTACACTTTCAATCAGCCTAACACCGTTCTGAATGAACTTGATTCCCGCTGACTTATCCCGTTTACCGTAAAATCGCTTCACCACAAAAGTTTGACCACCACAAAAGTTTGATTTAAGCGCTAATTGATTAAAGATTCTTAATTAACACTTCCCGATTGACAAAAACAAAAAATATATTTTAATAATAGTTGAGCTATTATTCCTAAAATGATTAAACTAAATGGTGCTCTTGTTTGGTGACCACTTACTTAATGTGGCATCAATCAAGAGCGTTTTTTGGTTGCTGTGAACGGAATATTCTTCGAGGAATTGGAATATTTCTTTGGGGAATTCGAGGAATAATAATAAGATTTCGAGGAATTTGGAATATTCTTCGAGTATTTTATAATTTACCTTTTTTTAGTTTTTGATGCCCTCTATGTTTTAAATAGTCTTAACTTCTTAAAAATCTATCTAACTTTATCAAAACACCGTGCCTAGGACCCATTCTCTTGTGTGAACATGAAAAAAACAAGTAGGCGAAAAGCAGCAGTCAAAGTATCTCACCACTCCTACAGGTTGGAGGCTCCTCATTGTTGGCTTCTGTCTTTTGAAAGGCAGGAACGCAGGTCAGGTCCGCAAACCGGGCCAGGAGCAGGAACAGGGGGGGCAAGGGACGTCTCCGCCTGAGTGCAGCAACCACGGGTGGGTCTTTCTCACTCAGGTTCTCATAGAAGGTCTGGAAAGAAAGGTCTTTATATAATATATACCTTAAGTATTTCCCAATTAATTTTTTATTCGTCTGGTTTGCTGTTCCAGAAACTTTTATTAGTTTACTCAGATGTTTCGTTTTGAGGAGAGCAAAGTGAATCACGCAGAATCGTATAAACTGAATGAACAATAAAGCTAAGTAATAAATGCGACGGAGATCCGAATGACCTCAATACAGGAATGTTTTTCAAAAAACTTGACTGTCGAAACTTTGCTAATTTCACATGAATAATAACTTCTTTTTGCACCCCAGGGCCCCACGGTCAAGAGAACGAAGATGGGCATCGTAGATCTTGGCCCACTAGGCCTATAGGGCTGTTGCGACAATGAGTTTTAATAACTTCTTTACCACAATTTTTGGTACCTCCCTTGTACTCCCAATCCTTGCAAAAAAGACTTCTTTTCAATTGAATTTTTTTAATAAGTGCTAATTACGATTTTTAATGAATTTTTTAGTGAAAAGAAGTCTATTCCGACTACTAATGCGGGGTGAATCGGATCCGTCATAAAAATGCTTTGTTTTCTTCCTTTAGTCTCTTCTATATTTATGAGTTATTATCAATAACACTTAAAATCATGGGCCGATATAATAGAAGTCGATTTTTTGAAGCTTTTTAATGGCAAATGTTTTTTTTAGAGTAAAATAAGAGACATTTTACTTCCTATAGGTATCTCCAAGGGTTTTTCAAAGAAATTTCAAAAATTTTAAATAGAGCGAATCTTCGGCATTCGAAAAAAAAAAAGAAACCCCCAATGAATTTAGTATGAAACTGAACTGAAATTTTCCCACGATTCCGAATCCGTTGGATTCATTCCGCTATCTCAACTAGATCAAAAGTTGCATTTTTGAACCAACGGCGATCTGTTTTCGTTTCATTTTTATATTCAGCGACCGGAGCAGAGCAGGTGCAAGCCTGTAACGTCATCACTGCCATAAAGAGCATCGGGTTTTTTTATATATTTCTCTCTCTCTCTCCAAATCCAGGTTATACGTATTCAAATCAGGGGGGGGGTCGTATCGGAGGGTATATAGGTAGTAATATTTTCCGAATTTTCAGGGCCTCTTAGAAAAAAATGTAGAATTTCAGCATCGCAAAAAGTGTATTTAAGCATCTTTTTTAAGGGTTTTATGGTTACTTACTTCAGATATTTTTTACATATTAACATTCGTTAGTTTCTTCTCTATACTCAGAGGATACCCAGGGACATGTTCGAGTTTATGAAAGTGGAGAAAATGATTTCCAAGGGCCACAACCAGACCGATAATGCTTCCATCAGAGACTAATATAATAATAATGGACTTCCAGACTGATCTCCCCCAGAAAATTTTTGTGATTATTCCCTCTAAAAAGTATATTTTTCAACTGAAGGAAAAACGTATTCCTTTGGGGGGTGATGTAAAGTGCATATAATAGGATCGGTAGAGTAGAATGCAGTAACTGTGACGAGGTCCGAGTCAGCTACTATAGTTTCTAAATTTAGTCGTATATATAGTATAAAGTAGGAAAGGGTATGTTTAAAGCCTTTCTGTACTACTTCTATACATGATTACGACGCAGTTTGGTTTTCCTCTGTTTAGAGTTCACAATGAATACACAACAATTTATCTTTATTAGGTATCAAGTTTTTTACAGAAGATATTTTGTTTTCGTTTACAAATATCCTTTTAGGATAAATCCTTCGTGTGATGGACCAGTTGTTATGTCCTGACTATTGTTCCGACCCATCATTGTCTGATTGCATGATGACTCTTTTTTTTTTCTCTTGATCTGTAAATGTCCAAGAAGCTCTCATTTTTTCATCTTCTGGAATAACATTAAACAGAGGGAAGAATCGAATATCGTTTATATCGATTAGAAAATCATACCAGTTATAAGTACCGTGTAACAGAAAGTAGCGCGCGTCCTCCCGGGTTAAAAGAGACTTTTTATGAGGGCATCCCCAAAGGAGTGAAGAGGAGCAAGAAACTAAAAAAAAAAAAAAGGGAGGGACACTCTTTCTTGGAATTTGGACTGTGAGAACACTTGTAGTGCAGAAAGCTCTCTCGGATCTCAACATCAACATTCCCTGACCCCCAACAGGAAGGACCATAAAATGGGTGCGAAAGGGATTATAGGGGCCATTCATTAATTACGTAAGGATGATTTTGGCAATTTTTGACACCCCCTACCCCCATGTAAGGGTAGGTACGTAAGATTTTTCAAACCCCTCCCCCTATTCTTACGTAAGATTCGACTTTTGACAACTGGAAGATGGATTCAACAGTTTTATTTCTTATCTTAACTTAATGCTACTCCAATAAAAAAGATACATCTGATATACCTTCATTTTTTTTTAATTATACCGAGATCGTCAGCATTTTTAATTTTTTCTGGGGTTATTCAATAGTAATTTGATTAGAATGATTGGAATTTGTTTACATTAACTTGGAAAATCTTACGTAAGAATGGGTTTGACTCCCCCCACCCCCCAAGTAAAGGTATGTAGGGATTTTTCCAACCCCCCCTCCCCCTCGGGACCCTTACGTAATTAATGAATAACCCCTTAGTCCCCAATTTATGTGTAATTGGATCATGGTTTCACTGATATTTGGGCAGTTTTTTCAAACCTCGCTCATTACGAACTCTGGGTCCTCAGAAATTTACCTTTTACACTTTGGGGCAAACAAACTAAAAGCTTTTTCTTGATTGCCCTTCCAAAAATAACGTTTATAACCAAAACAGCATTTACATAACTTTCAAAATAATATTTATATATTTATAAAAAAATATAATCCATTTATTTAATTTAAAGCTGGTTTTATTTTTGACAGGTCGGAGTAACACCCCCCATGAGTCAACTCTTCGGAGCTCCCGTATGGAAAAAGTTTTTTAAAAAGTAATGCGTATATACGTACAACTTGCGAAATTGCTGTCGTTGTTGTTTTACGATCAACGTGTGTTCTCGTAAAAGCGTGCGCTCGGGATGGAAGAAAGTTTTATGATGCTGGGTCAACAGATGGGTTGTGAAATGTTTTCGATACAAAATCGACCATCCACTGAAAACATGAGTAATCTAATGGATGGAAGATTCACCTGGGACCCTAGCACCAAGTGCTGCGGTTTAGTAGTCGCTAGCGACTAATCACACTTTTCGCTCTCATGACGTCACATTTCGCAAAGTTGCCAAAAACCCCAGCACCTCTTTGTTCTGGTTGTATTTCGTTAAAAATTGCTCTGCTCTGATAAAAAAAATACAATGAATGGACATCGATTTCGCAAATTCAAGGGGCAATATCGATCACGTGATCGTGAGTCGCTCTAAGAAACCTTTTAGTTATCAAAATAATACGCATCGAAGAAAATATAATTTTTTTATTGTTATTATTTGCGTCGCACCTGCCCGCTGACCCAGTTTCATCGCGAAACGAAACTTTCTCGGAAATTAAAAACTTTATTTTCCTCCCCCGCACCTGTCTGCTGACCTAGTTTTTTCGTCCAATGAAATCGTCTCTGTTTCTTGGCTCCGCCCTCCGCGTGGACTATAAAAGGGCTCCCCTCGCCCGCACTCGGTGCATTCCGGGTTAGCCCGGGTCGGCGGTGAGTCGTTGCCGATGAGGTCCCACCGAGGCATCGCGACTGCTGCTGAGGGGGCGGCTTAAGCTGCTACGCTCCGCACCCGACTAATCTGGAACTGCAGCTTCGGTCACGCGCCTCAAGCTCGAGTGCTCCACCTGTGCGGCGGAACCGTGCACTACGACAGAAGTTTTGAGTTTTCTCTCTCTATATACATAAAAATATTTTTTATAATTATATTATATTATATTATAAAATAAAATATAATATTCTCTCTCATTATATACATACATATAAAAAATATTTTTATAATTATTATAATATATTTTATATAAAATAAAATCATATTTTATGGTTGAATCGGACTGCATTCTATGGGTGAGGTCGAGATTGAGAACTCCGCACTTCTTGATTACATAAAATATTATAATATTTGCTCTGCTCTGATTGGTTCAACCCTTTTTGCCATGGAAATGTCACTGTTCTCACGTTAAGAAGTACTCACGGACTTGGTGCTAGTGTCCTTGGACGGGATTTTTTGTTCCCCCTTGGTGTAATAAAATATATTCTTCCTGTGTTGAAGTTTCAATCAACTTACTGTTGAAGATTATAGGGTAGTGGTACCAGTAACTGACAAGTGAGAACTGTAAGCTTATGTCTTTTAAAACATCTTGGGGTGGAAAAGAAAGCCCTACTTTCGGCTTGCATCATCCAAAGAGAGCTTCGTAGGGTGCTTTTTTCATTCCAGAATGATAAGCTGTGTTTTTCTTAAATTGAACGAACCGCAGTCCTTCGCTCCACCGGTCGGATTTGTTTTCCTGCATCCAAGTACTGATTGCATTTTCAATATCTCGATTATTTGCTCTTTCGACGCTATCCTGATGACTCTGCTGTGAATGGCGAGGCTTCCCGCCGTGGATGATCTTCATTTCTGGCCAAAACTCCTTCAATCTGGTCGCCACGTTACTGACAAATTCCCGCCCATCGTCCGACTGTAGTACGGATGGTGCTCCAAGCAACGAGAATATGTCCGCTAGATTGTAGGCTACTTCTTCTTCAGTTCTTTTTGACGTCAGAGCCTTCAGGATCACAAATTTTGTGCGATCGTCTTGGTACACTATAATAAATTCGTATTCTCCGTCTGGCCGAGACTGGAAGTCGATGAGATCGACATGACAACGGGAACAAAATTCTGAAAAAACCCCAGGTTTCACAACAATGGCTTTTTTAATACTTTTCTGTTTTAACTGGCAGGGCTCACAAAGATGGAGGTACAGTTCAACGCCACGACGCGTAACGTTTTTGTATTTGGCCGAAAGTTCCTTCAACATTTTCCTACGACCTCCGTGTCCTATAGCCAAATGGTGTCCGCGACGTAATATTGTAGAGTATACTAACGCCTTCTTTACCAGGATAAAAGAGTTTACTTTTGTTTTCCACTCCAACCATCACATCATAGCGTTTCAGCAACCAATAGTCCCGTGGTTTCTTCTTAGTAGTCCTTTTTTTGGATTTGTTTACATCATTTATTAACTTTTGGTAAGTAGTTTCGGTTAAGAACAAACTGTTTTTTGCAGAATTAACTCGAAGTTTGGACAGTTTGTCTTCGAATCGTCGTTGCATGTCCTTTGACATTACAGTTGAACTACGGAGACTTTGAAAAAATATTTATAAAAACATAAGCCTCTCATAAACTTTACTTAACTTTTTTTGAAAGAGGGGGGGAAAACGAATGATGGCGTTAGATAAAATCAGTTCACATCTCCTGATGTTCTGTGAAAGAGAACCACGACCAATCTTTCATGAGTGATGGAGAAAGAAGAAAAGACCGAAATATAACGAAAGTTTTCCAACCTGCCCATCATCAGGAAAATTGTCTTCCTCTCGGACTCCATTCCATCTCTAGATTCCGCGGTATTCTTAACGATTATACGAGCTTTTCTTCTCTACCCATCTCTTTTACTTCGACTTAAAAAATACGGTATGGTTTTTCCCGTTAAGGACGAATCCTTTCGTACCTAGATTTTCGACTACCAACTTACCACGTTAAAGGTACGAACCGCCCAATAATTAGGATTCTTATATAAATATTATAATGAAATGGCTGTGACTGACGAGTTCCCATTTGCTATCTGATTCAGCCTCATCAGATTTGGTTGCTCGCTTTCAAACATTTTCGAATGTACTTATTAAATGATTCATAGAACTATTGTTAGAAAAAAAAACATCTTTGTGTCGAGGGGTTGCTATTTTTTTGTAGTTAGTGTGGGGATGAAATATTACCAGTGTTATTATTTTTCCTTTAGCAAAAATAAATTGTTTTCCCAGAGATATGACTTTCGTGGTCAAGTAGGAGCAACACATTAGTGGAGCATCTTTAGTTGCACCTCTAAACTTAATAAAATGTTTCTGAAAAACTCATGGGACAAGTGTTCATTGAACGAACCCAGAGTTGGGCAAAATGTAATCAGATTAATGATTGATGATTACGATTACAATTGTAATCTGATTACATTTGTAATCTGATTACAAATGTAATCAAGAAAGTAATCACATGGAGATTAATGATTACAATTGTAATCACGAAAGTAATCACATGGAGATTAATGATTACAATAAGTAATCATAATAAATCTTGATTACTTTTTGATTGATAATGTGAAGGCACACAGTTGTTGGTTCTTGTTGGTACTTGTTGGTTCGCATCTTGCCGGAAGTGGTCCAAAACTTTCCGGAAGTGGTCTGAAACTTAGCGGAAATGGTCCAAAACTTACCGAAAGTGGTCCAAAACTTACCGGAAGTGGTCCAAAACTTATCAGAAATGGTTCACAACTTACCGGAAGTGGTCCGAAACTTAGCGGAAATTGTCCAAAACATACCGGAAGTGAACCATAACTTACCGGAAGTGGTTCTCAACTAACCGGAAGTGGTTCACAACTTACCGGAAGTGGTCCTTAACGTACCGGAAGTGAGTTGCGAACCACTTCCGGTAGATTAAGGATCACTTCCGGTAGGTTGTGGACCACTTCCGGTAAGTTGTGAACCACTTCCGGTAAGTTGCGAACCACTTCCGGTAAGTTGTGACCCACTTCCGGTAGATTAAGGATCACTTCCGGTAGGTTGTGGACCACTTCCGGTAAGTTGTGGACCACTTCCGGTAAGTTGTGGACCACTTCCGGTAAGTTGTGAACCACTTCCGGTAAGTTGTGAACCACTTCCGGTAAGTTGCGAACCACTTCCGGTAAGTTACTGACCACTTCCATTAAGTTATGGTTCACTTCCGGTAAGTTTTGGACCACTTCCGATAAGTTTTGGACCACTTCCGGTAAGGTATGGTTCACTTCCGGTAAGTTTCGGATCACTTCCGGTTATCTAAGAACCACTTCCGGTTAGCTATAAGAACCACTTCCGGTTAGCTAAGAACCACTTCCGGTGAATTGCGGACCACTGTAATTAAGTTGTGTCAATCTGATTTCAAAAGTAATCTGATTGACAAATGTAATCAGATTACATCAATCAGATTACAAATGTAATCAGATTACTTTCTGTCAGATTACAAATGTAATCAGATTGATGGTTACAAATGTAATCAGATTACAAATGTAATCTGATTACTTTCAATCAGATTACAAATGTAATCAGATTGATGATTACAAATGTAATCAGATTACAAATGTAATCTGATTACTTCAATCAGATTATTAATCTGATTACAAAAGTAATCTGATTGCGCCCATCTCTGAACGAACCAGATATATTTAGTTGGAGCACTTTTCAGTATAAACGTTTTTAAAGCGCTGGTGTTTTTTTTTATCACAAAAATCATAGTCTGATCACCATGCTCAGTTTACCCTCCACCTCATTTTTCAAATCAGGGAATACCGGGAAATCACCAGGGAATTTCAGAAAGCCTTAGATATGCTCCCCCATCTTAAGAGAGCTTTGTTGAGGGAGTAGAAAAAGACAAAATAGCTCCTAATTAAACATTCTGTGAGTGATGATGATTTGCTCCCTGGCAAAACTTTCCTTCTTCATCAGGACAGTTGCGACCTGTATGTTTTGATAAACGGGTTACTAGAAAGATTTGTGAAAAAAGGTGTGATAAAGAGCACTCCCGTTATGAAAATAGACTTGAACGATAATAGAAATCTTTTTACCTGAAAAGGAAATTGATATTGGATTCTCGACACAAAGTTGCCTGAGGAAAGTTAAAAAGTGTGTTATATATATATATATATGTTTCCAGAAGAGTGTCTTAAAATTTGTAATGAAAATTGTGAACGGGAATGAAAGAGAGTTCCCCTCTTATATACATTCGATTTAACAAAAGCGTTGACTTGCTTTGACACATCGATTGCTTTGAAACCTGAAAAATTATTTTTTTACAAGCGGCTAAACAAATTGCTTCTTACTTTAAGTGAAAAGAATTGCGGATTGAAGGATTCGTAGCTGATAATGCTATAAGAAGCAGCTAAATCGTGTTATAGTGATCCTCAAAATTTGGAATATTTTAAAAATCTTTCAAAAGACAGGGTGATCGGGTTGATTCGTTCCGGTGACATCGGAAGAAGTTGGTTGTGACTAGAGCCCTGCACGCGCTGCCTCTAGATCGGCTATTCGTACTTTTGACGCGGATTACGATTTGGAGAGCTTTTGAGCGGAAGCGGCTTCCCGCATCAGCGTTCAACTCGGCGCTCAACATCCGACTTGGAAAAAAAGCGGCGCGTTGGATAAAACGCGGCGAGTTGGCGAGAAAGCGGCGAATTAGCGAGAACGCGGCGAATTAGCGAGAACGCGGCGCGCCGGAAAGAGATCGGCAATTCTAAATCTAATTGTATTTTTCTGTTTATAATTTGCACAAATAAAGTTTATTTGTGGGCATTCACACGATTGAAATTTCAATCGTCAATCGTACAATTAAATTCAACCGCGATTGAATCAATTGCGGCTGAAAAGTAATTAAATTGATTTCAATTGCAACTAAAGTTAATTGTCACGGACGATTGAGTTTTCAATCGCAATTGAAAACTCAATCGCGATTAACTTTAATTGTGGATGACGATTAATTATTCTAGTGCAATTAATTTCACCATGCAATTAAATTAATTGCAGAAGGTACTTATAGGGGATGCAAGAAAATTCTCAGGGTTCGTACGAAAGGGTTCACAACTTTACCGAAGTGGTCCGCAACGAACCGGAAGTGGTTCATAAATCACCGGAAGTGGTTCACAGGTCACCGGAAATGGTTCCTAAGTAACCGGAAGTGGACCGCAACTTACCAGAAGGGGTTCGTAAGTCACCGGAAGTGGTCCGAAACTTACCAGAAGTTGTTCGTAAGTCACCGGGAGTGGTACGCAACTCACGGGGAGTTGTTCGTAAGTCACCGGAAGTGGTACGCAACTTGTCATAGTGGTCCGCAATTCCCGTGAAGTTGCAGACCACTCCCGACAAGTTGTGGACCACTTCCGGTGACTTACGAACCACTTCCGGTGACTTGCGGACCACTTCCGGTAAATTGTGGACCACTTCCGGTGACTTGCGGACCACATCCTGTAAGTTGCAGACCACTTCCGGTGACTTACAAACCACTTCCGGTAAATTGTGGACCACTTCCGGTGACTTACGAACTACTTCCTGTAAGTTGCAGACCACTTCCGGTGACTTACGAACCACTTCCGGTGACTTGTGGACCACTTCCGGTGACTTACGGACCACTTCCTGTAAGTTGCGGACCAGTTCGGTGAAGTTGAGAAGCGATCCATTAAAGCTGCGGTCCACTCCCGTGAAATTGCGAAGCGATCCAAAAATGCCTAATAAATTGCCTTGGAGGCATTCAGAATTACGATTGATTTAATTGATAACTGGAGGTTCTCTCACAACTACAATTGAATAAATTGTCAATCGTATTGTTTGTTTCAGAAGTAGCCTGTTAATTGCAGTGTTTTGAAAATGGGCATTTGTTAATTAGTTACCACAGACGTACGACAAAAACTCCTAATTTGAATTAGTATATTAGTATACTAATCTGTAAATGCTATACTGTTTAGAAATCCTTCTGAACCAATTAACTTATATTAAAAGACTGACAATAATGCCTTCCAAAATTCTTATACCCTCAATTAAAAGGATTTATTTATATAAAAATAAATAGTTGTTCTGTCACAATTAAACGTTATTCTGTGGTTTAAATCTCAGAAACCGTTTATTTTCTTATTAAATCTTTTATTTTAAAATGCTAAAAACATGAACCTGTGTGTAAGCTTCTCTAACAAACGCATAGCCTCAGAGAAACTGTTAGTTCCAAACAAAATACTTAGCAACGAGCTCGATGTTAGTGCACCCGCGTTGATTCATGAGCGGCGAACTCGGGTGAGCGCATCCGATTCGGAACCAGCGCGGCGATTTGAGCTAGAGCGGTTGATTTCGTTTTAGATCGGTGCAGTAGAGTCGGAGCGGATATATGTTTTCCGAGAGCGGATCGCAAAAATCGGATCATCCGCGCCAGCGCGGAACACCCGCACTAAGCCGCGCTCAGAGGCGTTCGTGCAGGGCTCTAGTTGTGACGACGCTCTTAAAGTGTTAAAATTAGTAATCACTTTATCTCATGAGGAGACATCCATAAATTACGTGAGGTGTTTTTTTTCCAAAATCTGGACCCCCCCTCCCCCCACGTGAGATTTACCTACAACTTTTTAAAAATGATTTTCCTTTCTCATACTTAAAAAACAAAGAAAATCGTATAATTTCTAACTTAAAAAGTTGACGTGAGATTTTAATCGACCCCCCTCCCCCTTGGTGAGATTTTTCCAAACCCCTCCCCCCTTTTTGACCTCACGTAATTTATGGATGTCCCCTGATGAAAATGCGGCTAGTTGATGGAAATAGGATTTTCCATCCATCCATTTGTGGGAGAACATGAAAGAAGAATCGTTGTGGTAGCCAGAAGAAGGGTGTTTGATTACGTTGCTTCGGTATGGAAGTGTATCGAATGTAGAAATTTCAAAAAAAGACGATTCATCGTGTAAAAAGGGCTAAATCTAAAGGTTCACTGAAACTTGCGAAACTCGGCGAAAAGAGGACGGACAAAAATCAAATATGCTGAAGAGGAAAAGAGAAAATGTACTCGGGCGTAAGGGGCCATTCATTAATTACGTAAGGATGAATTTGGCAAATTTTGACACCCCCTACCCCCATGTATGGGTATTATGTAAGATTTTTCAAACCCCTCCCCCCCCTATTCTTACGTAAGATTCCATTTCGTTTTTCAAAATAATAAAATGTTTGAAAAGGATCAGTTACACTAAGGGTACGGTCAGCCAGAAAATCAGTATGGTATCTGTTCAAAAAATCTGCAGTATCTGGTTATCGGACAATAGGAAAACCGCAATCAACCCCCTTCAATGGTCCCTCCAACAAAAGACAGCCCTCGGGGAGGAGCGAGAAGTCACTATCGGGTGTCTGCTAATTGACTGGGGGGGGTGACTTCGGACTCCTTCGCTATTGTTGGAGGGGTCATGAATGGGGAGATAGGGCAGATTTTTTGAAGAGATACCATGCTGGTTTTCTGGCTGACCGTACCCTAATATACCGAGATCGTCAGCATTTTTAAGTTTTTCTGGGGTTATTTAATAGTAATTTGATTAAAATAATTAGAATTTGTTTACATTAACTTGGAAAATCTTACGTAAGAATGGGTTTGACCCCCCCTCCCCCAAGTAAGAGTATTATGTAGAGAATTTTCCAACCCCCCCCCCTCCCCTCGGGACCCTTACGTAATTAATGAATGGCCCCTAAGGAATTAGAAGCCAAGAAAGCAAAAATCCAAGAGGAGGCACAGAGAAAAAAAGAATTGATTGATGAAGAAATCAATATTTAAAAGAAAAAAACTAGGTTAGGAAATACTTCTCCACTCCTTCTGATTTACATAGTGCTAAAAGAAATTAATCGTTTTCAAAATATGGTTTCATAAGATATCGGATTCATTTTTTAAAGAAACAGAGTAATGTGTGATTTTTCTTTTTTTTTTAAAAATTCAATGTCAGTGCCTATTGATATTCCTCCCAATTTGTTGGATAACAAATACTTTTGTTGACACAACTTTGAAATAGCAATATATGAGGGGGTGGTGCAATATTTACACAGGCATGATGTTGGACTGTTTAAAAATACTAATTTTTTTTTTTTTTTTTTTTGAGGCTATCGTCTTTTAAGATGCCAGTATTTATTGCATGTCATACGTGTACTTTAATTTGTTTTATATGCCTCTAAGAAAAATATGAAGCTAACATGAAGCGAAAGCATCGAATCAACTTTATAATTTTGGTTAAGAGCAGGAAACAGGCATAAAGTACGTATTTCGGTTCGATTCCCTTTATCTGTCTCGTTAAATATCGTCCTAATGGTGTCTCCGTCAGTTACCACTGCACCTGCTTCGAAGCAAGAGCGGATAGTGGAGTCCAGAACTCTCGGAACCTCGGAGAGGCAAAGCAATCAAAATAACAATCAATAAGGATAAAAA
The DNA here is from genome assembly GCA_963680715.1 of Tetragnatha montana. Lineage (NCBI taxonomy): Eukaryota > Metazoa > Arthropoda > Arachnida > Araneae > Tetragnathidae > Tetragnatha > Tetragnatha montana. Next base: position 34,685,348 of record OY796682.1, on the reverse strand, counting down.
AAGTATCATCTATAGTAAACATTATAAAGTTTCATTAAAAATAAAATTAGGCTTGAAAGATAGTTTAAACGTATATGTTTATATGCTATTCGATCAGTAAAAAAAATCATTTGGAGAAATGAATATTGGTTCTCGCGGAAAACGAACATCTTCTACACAACACATTATAGAAGAGAGCGCACGCCGTGTCCTCGAGCGGAGAGGACCGGATGTAATCTGAATTGGAACTCTCGCCAAGTTGGCAGTCGCCAACTAGAGCCCTCGCCAACCCATAACCCTTTTTTGAGGAAAAATCTTTTTCTATATAAAAAATATATATATATTTTGCGTCACGCCCGTCTGCTGACCTAGTTTCGTTTCTTTTCGTCCAATGAAATCGTCTCTCTCTCTTAGCTCCACCCTCCGACTGGTGTATAAAAAGGCTCCCCTCGCCGGCAGTCGGGGCATTCCGGGTTAGCCCGGGTCGGCGGTAAGTCGTTGCCGATGAGGTCCTACCGAGGTATCGCGACTGATGCTGAGGGGCGGCTTAAGCTGCTGCCCCGTACCTTGCTAATCTGGAACTGTGGACTTTGGTCACGCGCCTCAAGGAATTGCTCTACAGAAGTTTGAAGACCTTCGGAATTTTCTCTCTCATTATATATATGAAGAAAAAAATATTTTTTATAAAAAAAATTATTATATATATATATATATATATATAAAAATATTTTCATAATTATATTATATATAATATATATACATATATAATGAGAGAGTAAAAAATATTTTATTATAAAATATATTATTATGAAAATATTTTTTTATTTTTATATTATTACTTACTTCTTGCTACGAGCGTCCGTAGCTAATTGTAGCCGATGACTCGGTGTCCTTGATATGTAAGGCAGGCGAGGGTCCAAAATTTTAAGTGTTGAATCATAATTTAGCCAGGTGGCTCGAGTTCAACTCCCGGCATGGCATCACGGGTTCTATTCCCGGCTAGGTCTATATACCGATTCATTTTAATATTTTAACTGTTTAATTCTCTTTTATTTTGTGGCATCACTAATCGTTATTATTGTTAGATTTTATAGTAAAGTTATATTTTACCCAAGCTCGCCTCGTGTGTACGTCTTATTTTCTCTCCTGGAATTCCCAAAGTTATAGATTTAGAACGTGTGGTACACGTATGGAATTTTAGATTTACCTGATTTAAAATCTGGCGTCCGCGACAGGACTTTGGGAATTTGATTGATAGACGTGGTGAGCTTGTAACTGAAGAAAAACTGATGGAGACTGAAGTAAAGCTACGAACGGCCAAAAGGTCTGCGTTCTCGAGAGCGGCTACGGCGTTTCGGAAGCTACTTTTGGAAAAGAATGTGGATATTCAAGATATTAAGGTAGCGTTCTCGGTCTTAGAGATGAGAAATACGGAGCTTTGCGAGCTTAATACAAAAATTGTCGGCTTTCTTTTGGCGGGTAGGGACCCCGATATGGATTCTGAGTTAGTGAATTCGGAAAGATACGAGAATGAGTTTATATAACTGCAGCATTGGGTGAATTATATCTTGGGATCTGATGCGAAAAGTGAATCTTCGGTTTGCGGTGGGCCAGGTGCTCGTGCTAGAAGGTTTGAGTTACCACAGCTTGAGTTCAGAAAGTTTGGTGGAGATGTCAAAGAATGTGGCTTCCTTTTTGGGGGCAATTCCAAAAGATTGATGCTGATCCAGATATTGCCGATGAAGACAAATTCCAGTATCTTAGGCAGGCAACCGTGGAGGGTTCAAGAGCAAGGGATATAGTTGAAAGTTTTCCCCCATAGGAGAAAATTATAAAAAGGCGGTTGAAAGTCTTAAAGCACGTTTTGGAAGGGAAGATCTTCTTGTGGAAATTTATGTCCGAGAACTTTTAAAGTTGATTTTATCTGTGCAGCAGGATAGGAATATAGGTTTTCCTTCTCGGCTCTTTATGATAAGCTGGAGACCTATACCTGAGGGCACTAGAAACTTTGAAGGTGACGTCGGATAAGTGTGCATCCATGCTTCTGCTTCTTGTGGAGTCCTGTTTTGAGGAAGATTTTCTGAAGGCATGGCACAGGAACATTTCTTTTTCTGAAAAGGATGATGCACATGATCGCCTGACAAAACTGATGGCTTTCCTAAAGACCGAGGTGGAAGGCGAAGAGCGCATTTCCTTAGCCATGGATGATGGTTTTGGTTTGGAGAAACGGGGTGTTTCTGGTGAGCAGAAGAAATACAGACCCCCTCTCGTAAACGAAGAAAGGGCAACTGCTGCTGGTTTATACTTTCCTCAACTACAGTGCCCGATGTTAGAGCGGTTTGTGTATTTTGTCAGGGTAAACATTTGAGTGTTGATTGTTTTACCGCTCAAAAAATGACTTTGGCTGGCAAACAGAAGTGCTTGAGGGAGAGGGGTGCTTGCTTTGCTTGCCGGGATTGTCGTGCAACCTTAAGGTGTTTAATCTGTTCCAGAAAACATGTCCCTTTGATGTGTCCTCAACTGAAGCAAAATGAAAGCTGCCCTCCGGATGCATCGGTGATTCAGTCATCAGCTGAAGATCCCAGGGAGTTGAGTTTGACGTAGAAGGGTGGTAAAAGTGCCAGGGAGAACATTTGAACTTTGTGTTTTTGGACATTTTCTTTTGCTCAACTTTGATGAAAGATATTTTGTATTTACGATGTTTAAATTAATTGATTATATTTGGAGTGTTCTTCTGAGTTTCAGGTGCCAGCCATGTTGTGATGCCCACATCACAAGGTGGGAGTATGTTGAATCATAATTTAGCCAGGTGGCTCGAGTTCAACTCCCGGCATGGCATCACGGGTTCTATTCCCGGCTAGGTCTATATACCGATTCATTTTAATATTTTAACTGTTTAATTCTCTTTTATTTTGTGGCATCACTAATCGTTATTATTGTTAGATTTTATAGTAAAGTTATATTTTACCCAAGCTCGCCTCGTGTGTACGTCTTATTTTCTCTCCTGGAATTCCCAAAGTTATAGATTTAGAACGTGTGGAACGTTTGGAACGTGTGGAACGTGTGGAACGTTTAGAACACGTATGGAATTTTAGATTTACCTGATTTAAAATTAAGTATTTCCTCCACGGTGGTCGCCACTCCCCGAAGAATGTCCCGATGGAATACGGGATATGTGCATTCGAGGAGCATGTTACTAATGTCGCTAATGTCCTCCTCATCCCCCTCACACAGTGCACAGAGAGCAGACTCGGCGAGATGAAACCGGTGGAGGTAAGCCTGCGTGACCAGATGCCCGATACGTGCTCTTGCAGCAAAGGTGGCCACCGCCTTTGGCACGTTTTTATATATATCCTCCTCCGTGGGCACTGGTAAAAGTTTAAAAAGTTGACGGCCAGCGGTATCTGCTTTCCAAATTTCCGCCCACTGCCTCTTAAAGGCTCTTCCACTCGAACTTTTGCAGTGGGCCAGTGAGGAGATCTTTTGTTGGACCGGAAATAATTGAGATGAATCTTTGGCGATGATATATGCAATCTCATTGCCAGTTATGCCACAGTGAGATGGGACCCATTGAAAACAGAGTGTAATTCCAATCTCTTGAATTTTCAGGATAAGATGTCGCAATTCTGAGATTCTGAACGAATATGCGTTGGTGTCATTGCTTGAAAGAGCCTGCAGAGCAGATTGTGAATCGGTGAGAATGCAAACCTTCTGATCATTAGTCATGCAGGTGCAACTCACCAAAGCAGCATTAATCGCCAGAAGTTCGGCATATAATTGGAGCTCGCAGGAACAAAACATTTCTCCCCAGTTGACTATATAGTTAAAAAAACCGGCTCCAGCAAGACCATTTTCTAGGTCTACCGATCCATCTGTGAAAATTTTAACATGGTCGGAATACTGTGTTGAAATCATTTCTGATGCCTCGAGTCTTAAGACCATGGGATCATCCTTTTTGTTAAGGTTGTTATAATAGGGAGACACATATTAGTCGTGATAACAGGTCAACTCCAAGGTGGTTCCGAGTAACATAGATGGAAATAATTTCCGCTTTGAAGGACGGAAGGGACTCAGACAAAGAGTTCAATCGATGTTGGAAGGAGTTTTTAATTTTGCATTTTTTGCTGAGAATTGAAAGAAACGGACTCTCTGGTGGAAGGGACTGCAACTTCAGGTGTTTCAACCAAATTAGTCTTGAAATGAAAATTTCAATCGGCTCGACATCCAACTCCACGGCCTTAATAGGAGTTGTCCTAGGACAACCAAGACAAAGTCTAAGTGCCGCTGATTGCAAGAGTTTAAGTTTATTTATGTGGGTCCTCGCAGCTGATCCCCAGACCTCGCATTCGTAAGTGAGCTTAGAACGGATGAAGCAGAGATAAAATTGTCGGAGAGAAGAGGTGTCAGCACCCCAAGTTCGACTAGCGACAGCCTTCTTGAGTGCATTCAGCCGGGATGAACAACTGCTAACAACAGCGCGGATATGAGCCGCCCATCTGAGTTTTGTATCCAAAACGACTCCCAACAGTTTCGGGTTTTCGTTTTTATGCAGGAGAAAAAGCCCGGGAGTGTGGTTCACTAAAGAATTACGTCTGGTAAAAAATGCGCACTCAGTTTTAAGTTCAGAGTAAAAAATATTTTATTATAAAATATATTATTATAAAAATATTTTTTTCATTTTATATTATTATATTATATATAATGAGAGAGAGTAAAAATTATTTTATTATAAAATATATTATTATAAAAATATTTTTTTTTATTTTATATACAAGAACAAATTTTCTTTCTTCCCCCCCTGCCGCCCCTCGACCCATCATCCCATTTTTCTTTCCGAGAAAAAAAACTTTTTTCCTCCCCCCCGCATTCGTCTGCTGACCCAGTTTCTTTTCGTCCAATGAAATAGTCTCTCTTTCTTAGCTCCGCACTCCGAGTGGTGTATAAAAAGGCTTCCCTCGCCGTCAGTCGGGGCACTATCACTCAAAAACAAAGTAACCCTCTATAAATCAGTGGTGCGGCCGCAATTCACTTACGCTTGCCCAATCTGCGCCATAGCCAATATTGGCAGCCTATAAACAAACTAATATAGTATGCCAAAACAAACTTCTTAGGATGATTGCGGACGCACCCTGGTACATTAGAAATAAAACTCTGCAAGAAGACTTAAAGGTGGAGGAATTGCCAAAATTTATCGAAAAACTGTCAAAAAGTTTCTTCGACTCAATACCAAATCACCCAAATGCTCTAATAAGCATCCAAAGAATACATAATGAACCTGAATTCCACAGGAGATTCCCCTTCTCTACCACACACATAAGTGAACGGTTCCACCCCCCATAAAAAGAAAAATAACAGAAACTATAAGACTCGAATAAATAAATAGCAACGCAGTCAAGAATATAAACCTCAAGAATATAAACCCCCTTCCCAGTCCGTGGGTGCTCAGTCGTGCCGACCAGAATTTCCACCAAAGCGTGTAGGAAAAATATTTTTTCTATGAAACTCAAAGCAGTTTCATGGGAGAGAGAGCTGCACTCTTCTGACTTTATGAAATATTTTTTATAATATTTTATGAAGGAAATATATATTTTATAAAATATTTTTATAATATTTTATAAAGGTAGAAGAGTGGAGTTTCTCTCTCTTATATATATAATTTCATCCCCCCCGTAGAATAAACTTTTTTCATCCCCCCACCACAAAAAAACTTTTTTCCTCCCCCCCGTCTGCTGACCTAGTTTTTTCGTCCAATGAAATCGTCCCTCTCTCTTAGCCCCGCCCACCGAGTGGACTATAAAAAGGCTCCTCTCGCCGGCAGTCGGTTCATTCCGGGTTAGCCCGGGTCGGCGGTGGGTCGTTGCCGATGAGGTCCTACACCGAGGCATCGCGACTGCTGCTGAGGGGCGGCCTACGCTGTCGCCCCGCACCCGACTAATCTGGAACTGTGGCTTCGGTGCTCCGCCCGTGCGGCGGAACCATGCACTACTTCGCAAGTTTGAAGACCTTCGGAGTTCTCTCTCTCGCATTATATTATATATAATTTTTTTTTATTATAAAATATATTATAAAAAGAAAAATATTTTTTTATTTGATATATATATATATATATATATACATATAAAAAATAATGAAAAATATTTATATGTATATTCTATTATAAAATATATTATTATAAAAATATTTTTATAATTATACAACTCATCGTCCCCTTTTTCTTTCCGAGAAAAATATTTTTTCATTCCCCCCGCGCAAAAAAATAAACTTTTTTCATCCCCCCCCGCAGAAAAGAAACTTTTCTTCATCGCCCCCCGTAGAAAAAACTTTTTTCATCCCCCCCCACAAAAAAAAACTTTTTTCCTTCCCCCCCCACAAAAAAAAACTTTTTTCCTTCCCCCCCACAAAAAAACTTTTTTCCTCCCCCCCCCCACAAAAAACTTTTTTCCTTCCCCCCACAAAAAAACTTTTTTCCTTCCCCCCCACAAAAAAACTTTTTTCCTCCCCCCCGTCTGCTGACCCAGTTTTTTCGTCCAATGAAATCGTCCCTCTCTCTTAGCCCCGCCCACAGAGAGTTTTTTCGTCCAATGAAATCGTCCCTCTCTTAGCCCCGCCCACCGAGTGGACTATAAAAAGGCTCCCCTCGCTGGCAGTCGGTTCATTCCGGGTTAGCCCGGGTCGGCGGTGGGTCGTTGCCGACGAGGTCCCACAGAGGCATCGCGACTGCTGCTGAGGGGCGGCTTAAGCGCTGCCCCGCACCCGACTAATCTGGAACTGTGGCTTCGGTCACGCGCCTCAAAGAGTAGCTCCTCTGTTCGAGTGCTCCGCCCGTGCGGCGGAACCATGCACTATATGAATACAAAATTTTTTTTATTTCATATATAAATTAAAATGGGAAAAATATTTTTTTTATATTTTTTATATATAGTAAAAATAAAAAATATGAAATATAATATATATAATATAATATATATAAATATAATATATATAAAATAAATAATTTATATATATATATATATATATATATATATATATATTTAATATATATAATGAAAAATATTTCTTTACATAATTATATAATGACTCATCGTCCCCTTTTTCTTTCCGAGAAAAAAAAACCTTTTTTCCTCACCCCCTTTTGCCTTTTCGCACCCTTCTACTGATCCAGTTTTTCCGCACAATGAAATCGTCTTTCTTAGCCTTGTCTTCCGAGTGGACTATAAAAAGGCTCCCCTCGCCGGCAGTTGGAGCATTCCGGGTTAGCTCGGGTCGGCGGTGAGTCGTTGCCGATGAGGTCCTTCCGAGGCATCGCGACTGCTGCTGAGGATAAAAATATTTTTTTTATTTTATATAAATTATTATTATAATGAAAAAATATTTTTTTTATATTTTATATATATAATAAAAATAAAATTATTTTTATTATTATTATTATATATATATAATATATTTTATATATATATATTATAATAAAAAAATATTTATTTATATAATAATTATATAATGAGAGTAAAAAATATTTTTATTATAAAAAAAAACTTTTTTCATCCCCTCCCACAAAAAAAAACTTTTTTCCTCCCCTCCGTCTGCTGACCTAGTTTTTTCGTCCAATGAAATCGTCCCTCTCTCTTAGCCCCGCCCACCGAATGGACTATAAAAAGGCTCCCCTCGCCGGCAGTCGGTTCATTCCGGGTTAGCCCGGGTCGGCGGTGGGTCGTTGCCGATGAGGTCCTACACCGAGGCATCGCGACTGCTGCTGAGGGGCGGCCTACGCTGTCGCCCCGCACCCGACTAATCTGGAACTGTGGCTTCGGTGCTCCGCCCGTGCGGCGGAACCATGCACTACTTCGCAAGTTTGAAGACCTTCGGAGTTCTCTCTCTCGCATTATATTATGTATAATTTTTTTTTATTATAAAATATATTATAAAAAGAAAAATATTTTTTTATTTTATATATGTAATGAAAATAAAAATATTTTTTTATTTGATATATATATATATATATATATATATATACATATAAAAAATAATTTATATGTAATAATTTATATGTAATAATTTATATGTATATTCTATTATAAAATATATTATTATAAAAATATTTTTATAATTATACAACTCATCGTCCCCTTTTTCTTTCCGAGAAAAATATTTTTTCATTCCCCCCGCGCAAAAAAATAAACTTTTTTCATCCCCCCCCGCAGAAAAGAAACTTTTCTTCATCCCCCCCCCGCAGAAAAGAAACTTTTCTTCATCGCCCCCCGTAGAAAAAACTTTTTTCATCCCCCCCCACAAAAAAAACTTTTTTCCTTCCCCCCCCCACAAAAAAACTTTTTTCCTCCCCCCCCACAAAAAACTTTTTTCCTTCCCCCCACAAAAAAACTTTTTTCCTTCCCCCCCACAAAAAAACTTTTTTCTTTCCCCCCCACAAAAAAACTTTTTTCCTCCCCCCCGTCTGCTGACCCAGTTTTTTCGTCCAATGAAATCGTCCCTCTCTCTTAGCCCCGCCCACCGAGAGTTTTTTCGTCCAATGAAATCGTTCCTCTCTTAGCCCCGCCCACCGAGTGGACTATAAAAAGGCTCCCCTCGCTGGCAGTCGGTTCATTCCGGGTTAGCCCGGGTCGGCGGTGGGTCGTTGCCGATGAGGTCCCACAGAGGCATCGCGACTGCTGCTGAGGGGCGGCTTAAGCGCTGCCCCGCACCCGACTAATCTGGAACTGTGGCTTCGGTCACGCGCCTCAAAGAGTAGCTCCTCTGTTCGAGTGCTCCGCCCGTGCGGCGGAACCATGCACTATATGAATACAAAATTTTTTTTATTTCATATATAAATTAAAATGGGAAAAATATTTTTTTATATTTTTATATATAATAAAAATAAAAATATTTTTTTATATTTTTTATATATAATGAAATAAAAAATGAAAATATATTTTTATATTTTTTATATATAATAAAAATAAAAAATATTAAATATAATATATATAATATAATATATATAAATATAATATATATAAAATAAATAATTTATATATATATATATATATATATATATATATATAAGGAAAAATATTTCTTTATATAATTATATAATGACTCATCGTCCCCTTTTTCTTTCCGAGAAAAAAAACCTTTTTTCCTCACCCCCTTTTCGCACCCTTCTACTGATCCAGTTTTTCCGCACAATGAAATCGTCTTCCTTAGCCTTGTCTTCCGAGTGGACTATAAAAAGGCTCCCCTCGCCGGCAGTTGGAGCATTCCGGGTTAGCTCGGGTCGGCGGTGAGTCGTTGCCGATGAGGTCCTTCCGAGGCATCGCGACTGCTGCTGAGGATAAAAATATTTTTTTTATTTTATATAAATTATTATTATAATGAAAAAATATTTTTTTTTATATTTTATATATATAATAAAAATAAAAATATTTTTATTATTATTATATATATATATATATAATATATTTTATATATATATATATATATATTATAATAAAAAAATATTTATTTATATAATAATTATATAATGAGAGTAAAAAAATATTTTTATTATAAAAAAAAACTTTTTTCATCCCCCCCCCACAAAAAAAAACTTTTTTCCTCCCCTCCGTCTGCTGACCGATTCCCTCAACTTCATTTAAGCGGTCCATTCCAGGTATCACTCTCAAAGGGTCCCAAATGATGACCGAAAATGAATTAAAAACCAATTTATTTTCAAATGCAAAAAAAAATATCCAAAGTTTTTCTGAGAGAGGTTTCTTAGACATTTCTGCTCGTTGAAGTATTTAAATCCTATCTTATCCATCTATAAATGTTCTAAAAAATTACATTTATTGATTGAGCCTATATATATTATTATTAGAAATAATAATTGTAAGGGTCGGCTTCTCCTCCCGCCCGACGAAAGGTTAAAAACCCCTTGGTACTCAGCGAAATGCTATTCCATTGAAATTTCTCGAAGAGTATAACTTCTTCCGAACGAAAGTGTCGGTTTAAGAGCTGCAATTTGACCGTCTCGCTACCACAAGATTCGTACCCGGGGTCTTTTTCTCTTCCAGGAACCGAAACAGGAAGTAAGAGATATTTTTTATTTTATTTTATTTCAAGGTAAAAAAAAAAGGATCCCTGTGAACGGAGGAATGTGAATGTATGCTCCTCGCGTCTGACGGTAAAAAAATATATAATCTTTAACTAATTTCAAATAACCTTAGTAATTTTTTTTTTTAAATTTTTAAACATTCATTTTTGGACTTGATAATATCAAAGAACTCCGACCAATGAGCGACGGATAAAGATGAAAAGCGTAAAGAGAAGACCGAAAATTAACGAAACTTTCAAAAATGCCTTCCTTTCCGATCGGACTCCATTTCATCACTAGATTCCGCGGTATTATTTTTAGAGAACTGTTTCATGCAGTCTAAGCCTGATGTATGCTTTCTTGTACAATTTTATTTTCAAAGCACATGATGAAAGAAAAAAAAAATGGAAAAAGAGTAAGGAAACATTCAAAGGAAATGGGCGAAACTCCTAATAATAAGTCTGTGTATTATTAGACCACGGCTTACTAGATACTTATACAGGCTAGCCGAGTACGGAAATCATTGCAAATCCAGATGGCAATACTGGACCAACTGGCAAAGCATATCCACAGTGTTGAAGGCGGTGGGTGATATAGGTAGGTCTTGTAGCGCTCCAAGCGGGAAAAGTTGTCAAATGGTTTTCATTGTTTAAAACTCGGCTAGCCTGTGTATAAGTATCTAGTAAGCCGTGATTAGACAAAACAACAATGTTATTTGTTAACTATACATCCGTATAAAAAGTAATTTTTCAGAGGGATCTGTCCTCTATCAAGTAACTTGAGACTAAACTTTGAGACAAGTAATAGACGACATTAGTGTGACGTCACTTGCTTGTTTGGAAACGTTGATTCTATCCGTGATTGGTTCCGTGATTGGAGGTAAATCCGTACCAATCCGTACGGAACCAATCACGGATGGAATCTACGTTTCCAAACAAGCAAGTGACGTTTTGACTAATGTCGTCTATTCGTTTTGAAAGGCAAATTCCACATTGAGTCATGTGACACAGAATTTGAAGCACGTAATGTAATTAAAATCGTGAAATCTTTCGAATTTTCAATTGCCGACTTACCACAGAGAAATATCCTAACAGATGGTCCACAAGGCTATTTTCTAATAATTCTGTACAGGTGCGAGGTCAGCACGAGAAACTCAATGATTGACAGATAGGTAGGCAGTACATTTTGGTGGTCACAAAGCTGTGATTGGCTGTGACGAGTTTATTCAATCTGTCCTTTCGGAGGGCTATTGGAGGATCAAGTTCTTTTTTCTCCGCCTCTCGTGACGTGACTCGATCCAAGCGCCAAAATCCCCCCCCAACCTGTACATACTCTGTGCGACTTACCACGTTGAAGATACGAAACGCCCAATTAGGATTATTATAAATATTAATGAAATGGCTGTGTCACTGACGAGTTCCCATTTGCTATCTAGTAATTTAAAAATTAATAGTTTCGGTGTTCTTTGAAGCATTAACTCATTAAAATCGTGTCTTTAAAAAAAAAAAAAAAAGTCGACCACTGCTTTTACAAACTTATGGACATGCTTATAGATTTCTTATTGAAATTAATATTTAGTCGGGATAAATTCGTGGTAATAAATTCTAACGGTATTTCTTTTCCTATATATACTCTAGATAAAAAAGTATCCGTTATATAAGGATATGTTTTTTTTCCTCCTCGAACCATCGAGTAATAAAAGCTATACGAAAAGCACGGTTACAGGAGGCAAGTCCGGCGAACAAAACAGATAGTCTCCCCCACAAACCGAGTGAACTAGTATTTCGTAATGATGTCTGTGCAACCACGTCCATCAGGATGGTGTGGTGGTCCATATTCCTATGGTTTAAAACTAAACTTTCTTCGATACACAACGACGCTCTCTTCTGCCTCCCTACTATTTCTCCATCAGCCAAAGTTTCTGTCAATCTCGCACTCGAAATTTAAGAAGGTGCTCGATGATCTTACAAAAACTAATGCCCTCAACGCGCGAAACCTGAACTAAAAATAATAAAAAAAGGCCCTATCGATTCTGATCTCCTCAGGTAATGAGGACGACGAGATCGATAAGGGTTTCCCAATGCTAGCGTAATTTTTCCTTTAGAATAGTTCCGAAATGTTTTTAGCTTAAAGAAGAAATGGGGGGGGGGAAATAACATCGCTATTCCAGCCCGAAGCTCTCCCTCTGGTGGTAGCTTTTGAGGACTTGGCATACGGGTCAAAAGGCTCGTCAGTTTCCCATGGAAAACAGTGTTAAATAAAGTGCCGGTTTCTTGCTATTTATGCATTAAATTTTTACTTCGGGCGGTTCTAATGATATAATTTGGTAATATTTCGATAATTAAAAGAGAAAAAATCCAAATTAAATCAATTTAAATAAGTGAACATTGAAATATCGAAATGAGTACGAAACTCCATGTTTTAAAATGCTATATTCTCCATACACGTGCTAAACATTGAGGTTAGTTTGCAAAGCGCCATCTATCGGTACTTTGAGTCGCGAATAGAGGGGCGCCAATCATGTTTAGAGGGTTGGGATTTGTCTCATATATTCTCCGGCTTGAGTGCTTGATCTCAAGGATCCAGGCTTATAAACCTCCGTCAAGTAAGACAGACACACACAGAATTTTTTCTTACTGACACAGAGAGAGAGAAAATACGCCCAGCAGAGAGTTGAAATGGCGTCAAGTACAGTGCGCAGACCAATAGCAGCTACACGCTTTGAAAAAATAACCGCTACTTGCTACTTTCGTAGGATCTCGATTGGTAAAAAAAAAATTGCAGTAGTTATAACGTTACACGCTGACCAAGGAGAATCGTCTAAATGTATTAGCAGTATTTGTTTTTGAAATAACGAGGGAACGGCCTGTAGCATTCATCTATTTAAAAAAAGTTATTTTTTGTAGCAGCTACTTTTCCCTCAAAGAACGTATAGCGTTAAGTTTTTCAAAAAGTAGCAGATTTACCCACCTCTACTGTACGAAATAATAAATGTGCATTACTACAAAAAACTGCCAAATATTCCGAATTAGCCGGAAGATTTCTTCAGTTTGTTATTAAAAACAAATCGTTTACCTAACTGCTGGGAAATTGAATCATTCGTGCAAAAAGAAATCGTTCAGCTCCGACAGATGGCAGCCCGAAATTCAACAGTCTAGGTCGATAGGGGGCGCTCGTTCTCGAAACTAGTGTCGAGGAGCGCTCTGTGAGCCAAACGGACGAGAAACGACTTCGACCGCTTCGACCACTACGATGTGTAATCGTGCGTCATCATTGGATTTTGGCGCTCAGCGCTCAGTACCGGGGCGGCAGTAGACGAGGGGGGACCGCCGCCGCTCCTGTCTCCGACTTCCAAATGGTAAGTTTAATTATTGTTTTAAATTATAAACATTTTTACTTGACGCGTATTTCGGTAGACCTCTCGAAATGTTACGTGCGTGTGTAGGATTTGTCGCGTTTTATTCATAATTGTCGTCGATGGAGATGGACTCGGCGCCATTTTTCCGTCGTAGGATGACGTGGCAGAGCCTCCTAATTAAACTCGAATCTACCGAAATATCGTGTTACTACTAGTGCCTAGAATAACATATACCTCTATCTTTTTTTTTTAATTGTGTTAAAGTAACATGGATGGAGAAGGATTTGCTTTTTCCACTCCAATGGGACGCTAGCTACACGTATTCGTAAATGGCGGTCGAGCAAGTTCCCCTTGTGAAATGAAGCGTCGGCCTACCGTATATTTCGCACACCGTCTCCGTAAGATATCGTTGAGAAAAAAAAAAAAATCGGCCAGCTCAAAGATTGATTATGATTAGAGTTACGTGTCTGCAGTTTCCCTTCGGCGTGGAAAAGGCAAAGACCCTTCTCCATCCGTGCTATTTTTTCACACAGTAGAGTATATACTACTACATAACTTCTGATGTAGCCGGAAGACTTCAGTTTGTTATTTAAACGAATCGTTTGTTTTGTATTTTAAATATCTTCCGATTCTGATGCATCATCAGACTCGTTAACTCAGTCATTGTAGGAACTTTAGGTATTTTTTTTTCTTTAGGGAAATAAACATACATCTTCTTCGCGACACATTAGAAGAGAGAGCGCACGCCATGTCCTCTCTGCTCGATGACCGGATGTAATCTGAACTGGAATTCTCCGCCAAGTTGGCAGTCGCCAACTAGAGCCCTCGCCAACCCATCATCGCCCTTTTTTGGAACGAAATTTATTTTTTTTTCGAAAATACAGACTCGGTCGATAGGGGGCGCTCTCGTCCAATGATCGTCCAATGAAATTATTTCTCTTTCTTAGCTCCGCCCTCCGAGTGGACTATAAAAGGGCTCACTCGCCGCCAGTCGGGGCCTTCCAGGTTCGCCTGGTAGGTCACTAGTGGCTTCGGTCTCATATAGCTCGAGTGCTGTGCCCATGCGGTGGAAACATGCACTTCCATTACACTTCTCTCCTAGACATGATCCGTCATTATACTCCAAGAAGAAGTTTATTTTCCAAGAAGATTTTATTTCCGTGATGTAGGAAAGGCGTATAGGAAAAATAATTTTTAAAATATTTTTTTCTGTGGAACTCAACTGATTTTATAAAATATCGTTTCGGCTGCAACGCTCAAGTCGCATCTAAATTCCCACCCAAGCGTGTAGGAAAAATAATTTTAAAAATATTTATTCCCCTATGGAACTTTAAGAAGTTTCATGAGAGAGAGCTGGACTCTTCTGACTTTATAAAATATCGTTTCGGCTGCAACGCTCAAGTCGCATCTAACCCAAGCGTGTAGGAAAAATAATTTTAAAAATATTTTTTCCCCTATGGAACTTTAAGAAGTTTCATGAGAGAGAGAGAGCTTCTGACTTTATAAAAATATGTTATATATATATATATATATATATATATATATATATAATATATTATATATATATAATAATAATAATTATAATACTTTCATAATATAATAATAACCAGATTAGTCGGATACGGGACAGCAGCTTAAGCCGCCCCTCAGCAGCAGTCGCGATGCCTCGGTATCACCTCATCGGCACCGACTCACCGCCGACCCGGGCTAACCCGGAATGCACCGAGTGCGGGCGAGGGGAGCCCTTTTATAGTCCACGCGGAGGGCGGAGCCAAGAAACAGAGACGATTTCATTGGACGAAAAAACTAGGTCAGCAGACAGGTGCGGGGGAGGAAAATAAAGTTTTTAATTTCCGAGAAAGTTTTTCCGTTTCGCGATGAAACTGGGTCAGCGGGCAGGTGCGACGCAAATAATAACAATAAAAAAAATCGCGAGAAAGATGTTGTGGAGCTCTGTATAATAGAAACACGCTCACACGTTATATAAAGAAGTAATATAATAAGAGTTTAAAAATAGTAAAAAAAAAATTAAAAATATTATACAAATAAATATATATACAAATACTACTGATAAAAATTAATTCTTTTTGCCCTAGTGTTATCATTTTTTAGTGAAAAGGTGTTTGGTGAGTCATCTGCCCTAAACCTGTACGCAGGATGGAGGAGATGGTAGGACCTAGAAACTCCCTGGAAATTGTACTCTGGATTTTGGAAACCGGTAAGTATTTGTTTCGTTTGGGTGTCTGGCAGTTGCAACATGGCTCTCTGATGCCGAGACTGCCACGTTGCAAGAACGAAACACCTGTGAATTTTTATTTAAAGTTTTTTTGGGGGGCTGCCACTGATGAGTTCCCCTATCTAACCTCAATGTTTATATTAAATTGAATTTAGTGGTTCTCTTAAAGAATTCTTTTATTCTCGTTTGACTGCTTTTGCACTAGATTGTTTGTGTGTTTCACTTTATAAATATTAAATTCATCAACTAATTATAGTCTGTTCTACTATATAATAATTTTAATACCACAGTATTTTTACAATAAATAATAATAAAAACGTACGTATACCCAGGTTGGTCGGTCCAACTCTTGACAGTTTGGTCAAAGTGGCTCTGCTTGGAAATTTCTCCTACTGCCTTTATGAAACTCGTTTTTTTTTTTTCATGTTCTTTGAATCATTTAAAATTATCGAAATCGTGCATCAGTCCTTAGCTAATTGCTATTTTAGCAAACTTAAACGGAGAGAAAACTTTGTTTTGTGAAATATTTTAGACCGAACATAATGTAATCCGCGATTCAAAGTAACGACAGATGGCGCTTTATTACCAATGCTTACAAGCGATAAACAAGACAGAGTGGAGTATACGTGTTTCGAAACTTCAACGCTGCCTTATATTTAAATAAAAATGAATTGAATTTGGATTTGTTTTCTCTTTTACTCATCGAAACATTTCAGTAGAACCGCGCGAAGTAAAAATTTAATGCATAAATAGCAAGAAACTGGTACTTTTTTTACAACACTGATTCTTATGGGGAAACTGTTTGGTAGTCCCGTTTGTCAAGTTGTCGAAAGCTACCACCAGAAGGCAAGCTTCGAACTTGAATTCGCGATTCCAGGTCCAGCCCGAAGCTCGCCCTCTGGGCGGTCCTAATGATATAATTCGGCAATATTTCGACAATGGACTTTAACCGTCTGACGTCACACGGAACCAACACGTGACCTACTGAGCTTGCAATGGACTCTAACCGTCTGACGTCACACGGAACCAACACGTGACCTACTGAGCTTGCGATTGGTTACCACAGATACTATACTAGTAGATCTACTAGTGCAGTATCTGTGGTAACCAATTGCAAGCTCAGTTGTAGGTCACGTGTTGGTTCCGTGAAGTCTCGAACCAGATAGGCGGTTAGAGTCCATTGGTTACCACAGATACTACACTAGTAGATCTACTAATGTAGTATCTGTGGTAACCAATTGCAAGCTCAGTTGTAGGTCACGTGTTGGTTCCGTGAAGTCTCGAACCAGATAGGCGGTTAGAGTCCATTAAAAGAGAAAAAATTTAAATTAAATTCATTTAAATAAGTGGACATTGAAGTTTCGAAATGATTACGAAATTCCGGGAATCTCCATTCTTAAAATGCACGTGCTAAAGGTTGTGGTCAGTTTGGACAGCGCCATCTATCGGTACTTTGAGTCGCGAATTCAGTGCTTGAATCGCCGATAATGCGACATTATTTAGAAATTGAGTGGCAACGTTCCAACTCTAGAGATCTTCAAGAACGAAAATAAACAACAACTGGATTCTCGTCAATTATCTACCGATTTATAAGTATTTCAACTGTAATATCGATAGCTATTTCATTTTATAGTATTTAAAAGAGCTTTTCGTATTAGAAAACTAATGAATACTCCTTTTTAACGGAGTATATAGGAGTGCACCAACATATCGGGTCTTAATCAGTCTCAACCGGCTCAAGGTAAAATGCCTAGCCTTTGATGGTACCTTTCATGACACATAAGACAGTTTTAGAATAATAATAATTGAGAGATAATATATTAATTTACTTTGTGGGAATTTGGATATTTTCTTTCCCGGTTTTCTAAAAATTCCGATTTTTCATTTCAATTATCATCCCAATGTTTAAACGGATGATTCTGAACTGTCCTTGGGTAATCTACACTCCTATCATTCTAGCCTGAGTTTTGAATCACCCTGTATACTAATCTGCATAAAATGGCTTTTAAATAGGCACAAAACTATTGAGTCTATTTTTAATGTTCTCTTGAACAATTTTTAGTTTCTTAAATGTGATCTCTGTCAATGTTATGAATTTGTTATATACACAGCCTTACTTATTCTCTCGTGTGGCTTCTATACAGATACCGTTTTTTTAAAGTTGTTCTTTTTAGTTTTTAGAGAAAAAATACTTCAACTGGAGTTTGAGGATTCTCCCCGAAAGAAGTGGGAAATCTAAAGACGTTTTTGAAAGACTCATTTGTAGAGAAAAATAAACTGAAAACTGGATACCTACAATTTGAAGAAACTTGTTTCTCTGGCCAGACCTGGCCGTGAAAGTATCTTCTTTGTCTGCATCCAAGTCGGACCACACCGAAGAAAGTGGTAAGTCAATGCATTTTTTTTTTACTTAATTGGGAGAATACTAAAAATAGTTCATAAAAATCGAGAGAGAGAAAAAAACATTTACAATTGTATAAATATATTTATAAAATTTTGAAATAAAAAGATAAGATGGGTCTAGTTATGTAATTCATATGCCCTGTCAACGTAAAATATTCGACACAGAAACACAATCAAAGACATTCTCTTGCTCTTAATACAATTAAAATTAAATTACGAGTTGCAAACTGAACTACAAAATGAATGGTGACAATGTTGGCATAATAATCACTTGTGTTTTATTCAGTTTTTAAAATTGCATTTTGGAAAATGTCTATCCCTCCCTCTCCAACAATGAATCTAAAGATTGAGTAATTTACAGTGGAGCATTTCTATAAAGTCGTATTTAGCTTTTCTGATTTTGGAGATGGTTAGCTCAGTAACATATTATGTTGACAGGGAACGTAATAAGCTTATGTTTATACCACGTAATACGAAAGACAGAACATGAACATCACTTCCTTTTTCACAAGATGGCATGTTTCTATAGGTGAAAGTGATTGGTTGGAGCACAAGAATACAAGAGTATTTCAAAAAATTTTAGATACTTACCTAATTGATAATAGTGCAATTAATTTAAAATATGACATTTTGTTTGTGACTCACACTACTCTTCCCTTGAAATACTTCATGGTTTACACTCAAAATCTTATCTGTACACATATCTTTAAACATATTTTTTCAAATCACAACATTTACTTTACACTTAAAAATAACAAAAGAAATTTTTCTGGATTACTGACACATAATTACAGAAAACATTATACTGCATATTAAAATTTACATTCATAAAAGAATAGCATTCGCTTATCAAAGAAAGGTTTCGGTAGTCTTTTTACCATGTCATCACTGAAATCTATTTCTGAAATGTCCTTCCTCGTCTGTTTTTGGTCAAGAAAACTTCTTTATCGAAGTGTAGAAATTTTTAACAGTATGATAACTGAGCCTTGCTTTGAGAGGATTTGTCCAGCAAAATGCTTTACTAGTCTTTTTCCCTGCAAAAGGGACCAACACCCATTCCCCAGCCTTGAAGGTTTGGGTTTCATCCGACTCTTTTTACTCCATCATGCGCTATAAAACACTAACAAACCAAACCTGACTCTTCTCCACTGCTCTTCTGTTTCAAGAAAAACCTGTTCTGAAATCAAAAGTTTTTTTTGAGTTTTCTGTGTTATTATTAGATTTTAAAGGTATTTTTATTGTATATACTGCAGAACTTTTGTTCAAAGAAATGCATTTTCCTAGTCTCAGGAATGGTTTTAATTTCGCTTTGGTTCTGCATCCAAATTTCATCCAAATCTTGCTTTTGTGTGGACACTGTTTTCTGCGACGCTTATTGCACATTTGTGTTTGGACAAAGTTTCTTTTTGGCACAATCTGGAATATGCATTTATTGAACGAGCAGCTTCCCTCATTCTCGTTTGAGAGCACCCCCAAGACCATGGATAGCATCTTTGCCGTGACTGGTAGCTGTAAAATGCCACTCAAATTCTTCACAGACTACTATCTCTGAACATAAAGAGAAATCTTTTGCTTGAAATATTTTCCTGTACCATTTGATTGGTAGATCTCTTTGCTTATTTCAAATTTAGGAAAAGTTGTTTCAATGCATCTAGTTATGGTATTGGTGAAAGTCGTGATGGCATACTTATCTTGCTGCATATAATCCGAAACAATAACAACAGGTATGGACAACAAATCCTTTTGTAGATTTTACGTGTATATCGTGGATGTGAAAATTGTAAAAAAAAAAGATTATTACATAAATTTATACACATAATATGTTTGATCATAAATCTTTTTTTAAAAAAAGTCCACTTGTAACTCTGGCAGATTAATCCATTTTTCTTAAAAATGCTGGGAGTTTTTTATTTAACAGTACTCCTAAAAACTTGATCCATAGATCCAGTTAATTTCTCCCTTCTTGATGTCACTTCCTTTAAACTTGATTAAATTTTTACAGTTTTTCACAAGTCATACAATTTGCAGAATTCTTACTGCATACATTTAGTTTAATAAACTCTGATGGTGCTAGTGTGGGGGGAGAGTTTATTAGCAACTATACACATATACATAGGTTTGATGGAGTTTCATGCCTTAGGCAAATGTGTTCAGGTCAAAGATGTTAAAATGTACTTTCTCCAATAAAAACATTGGGATATTTTTTTCCTTAAAATGTTAATATGTTTCTCCCGGGGTAAAGTACAGGTACCGCTTCCTCTGGAACTTTTACCTGAAACGTATCTTCATTCATCTCTGCAACACTTTGCTCTGAGAGTCCTGGATGTTATCTCCTTTTACTTCCCATTCCTTCTGAATACACTTTTCATTTTTAGTCCACTTCATCACAACAAAACTTTCTTCTTCTAGTAAGTTTCTTACATTTTCAGCTTCTTCTCTTGAATTTTCTCCAGTATATTCAAACGGTTCAACTATTCCCTCCTGCAGGTTGTTTGCTGATAACCTCTTCATAACGATTGGGAAGTTGGGGGATTCTTTTCAAATTCATTCTCAAGTACTATATATCGTTTCTTTGCTACTTCATAGTTATTATCTAATTAATTAGCCTTTTCATTCAATGGGAGAGACTTAGAGTGTACTTTTTATCCTCAAACTTTGTGCTATCATGAAACCTTCTGAAAACAGTCATGCTGTTAAACTCTTGACTTTTTGTCCAAAGCCTCTAGGTTCAACCGATTTCGTACTACATCTGATCTGAACACATCGATCTTTCGTTCGCACAAGGTTCTGTAGTACACTGAGCCTAGTTGAGTAATTTATTTTTGCCACTTTCGACTGCCGTGCCACTTAGTGTCCATCCCAACTCTGTTTCTACTGCAACCAGAGTTTCGGAAATTCTGTGTATTCTTCCAGTCACTATTTTCCAATAATAGTCTGCTCCTACAAGCAAAGAGAATTCTTCATCTACTTTTCTATTATCGGATGAGATAACATCGGATAATCTGATTCCATTCTTCTCACAAACTTCTAAAATCTCATTCTCTGGTATTTCTATAGACTTTCCGGTAATTACCTCACTTTCCAAAGCTTCTACCTTTATTTTCTTTCCTGGATCAAAAGGGTTTTTTTTATCATGAATCTAACTTTCTTCTTCCTTTCTATGTGAGGATCAGCGTTTCCGAACGCATAAATGGAGACGAGTTCCGAATTCACCACGGGTAACTTCATCTTTTCTGACAGTCTTCTCTTTATAAAGGTTCTTTGGCTTCCCGAGTCCAACAGGATACGAATGCATCGTTGAGAATTTTCAGTATCAATCGTCCCTCTTACAGTTTGTAAGACTGTTCCTATTTTTCCACCGATGGAATTTAAAGCCGTCTCTAGAGAAGTAGAAATTGAATTGTCTTCGTTTTTCTTCTTCTTCTGGTCACAAACTAAAGTGTTGTGTCTACCACGACATATGGAACACACGATGTTGGAATGACAAGTTCTGGCAATGTGATTCTTACGAAGGCAAACAAAACATCGACCATTCGATTTCAGATTTTCTTTTTTCTCTGTGATCTCCTTCATACAAGATTTTGAATTGTGTTCGCTGTTGTTGCAAAACACACAATTTTCTTCCATAGTAGTAGTGAATGCTGAAGCGCTGTAACTGCTTTCTCTATTGTTTGCTCTGTGTTGTAGTTTTGGAAACTCTTCAGTTTGTCTCTTTCCAATTTCTTATTAATCTTACTAGTTTTGATCAATAGTTCTTTCACTTGTATTCTCAACACAGACACTTTTAAATGAGTCTACCAAACATTTTCTCCACGCTCGTTTCTCTCAATGTTCACGGGTGCCGGTATCCATATTGTAGCAAACAGGATTTCCCATTGCAGTGCTGCAAGCCTTCAAGTAGGACATTTATAGCAGAGGTGATGTTGGTTTCACCGTTTTTGAACCGTTCTCGAGATTTAGTTTTGCAATTTTTAACACCACTTTCTGGCTGGCCATTATTAGATTGAATATATCTTGGAGTACTAATCACACACTCAAAGTCCCATTCATCGGTAAACTCTTTAAACTCCCTGGAATATCGAATGTAACATTGTAAGACACAATATAACTCTAAGGAAATCCAAGTTATGTTTTTTATTTGATTGGAACTATTTCTATCCACTCACACAAATAATCCTCATTCATTAAGTACAGTGGAAGCTCTTATAGCGACCTGCTCTTATAAAAATACTCTCTTATAAAGACCCAAAAATTAGTCTCTATAAGAGCACTTTTGTGCTCTTATAAAGACTAATCTTCGAATCGATTCAGCTTATCGAATACTTTTCTGGATCGGTTTGTGTGCGTCACACCAGAATTAGCCAATAAACAAATATCAGAGTATGACAAACAGCACCAAGTAATGATCGCATCTTCTTCTCGCTTGCTTTCGCCCGGGGTAACCTGCTACAATCCCAAACGAAACCTTTTACTACCTAATGTCCTTGTTGATTTTTGACTTTAAATTTATTAGCGTATTCATTTATCTTTCTTTATTTCCATTTTTTTTACTTATATTTAAGACATAAATTTTTCAAATTGCATGCAGATGCAGGTGAAATTGATGTAATAAATTTTGTTAAGCATCAGACCTTTCTAAGGAAGCTAAGCTATGCAATAAATTAATATCAAAATCAAAATTTAAAAAGCAAATATTTATACTCTATAAAATATTGATCTTAAACTTTATATAAATTAAAATAAAAGCAAAAAAATAAGGTAATATAACATGAAATTGGAAGTATCAAGACTTCATAAAATAAGAAATAATTGTTTAAAGTGAGGAAAGATCAATTGGATGATTCGAACTGTGTTCTAAATCCCAATGATATCGTTTTCAGGTTGAGATTTCCTCCAGACTTTATAAATAGAGTGTTTTCAGGTGACGTCACAAACGGTTATTTTCTTTTAACTGTGTACCTTCTGTATGGCTTTTAACTGTTGCTAAGGCCGCTGTTTATCTGTTGCTAAGGCGATTTTTAGGTATGGGGTCACGTGATTGCAAATGCTCCAATAGAAGAATTTCACGGCCAGTCATTTTCTGTAACTGTTAACCTCTGTAGGGCAAAAAACTGTAACATTTTCTGTTGCTAAGGCCGTTGTTAGGTCCGAGTCATGTGATTGAAAATGCTCTATTAGTCTACTAAAAATACATCATTGAGGGAACCGAGTCCACCTTCCCGAAAAGCATCAAAATTGATAGTTTAGCTTAACGAGTTTATTGCTTTTAAACGAGTGATATTCTAAACTCGAGTATATCACTCGAAGTTTGCTCTTATAGCGACAAAAAACTCGGTACGGATTAATTACGCTATAAGAGCTTCCACTGTACTAAGTAATCCTTTTTACCATGTTCATATAGGCCTATGCCAACCTTTTCAAAAGGCAAAAACCTGGAACCTCATCAATAGCTTCTTCTGATTTTTTTTGTTTGTAAAAAATTTGAATTTCACAAACAGAACATCAAGAAACAGTGACTGTCAATTTGATTATTATTCACATCAGGACAATATAGGAACTGCCTAGCTCGCGACTCTGATTTTTCAACCCCAAAATGATCCTGATGAATTATAAAAACTTTACATTTCTTTACTCATTTCCCATGGGAACTACAATTCTATCATTGAAAATTCGGACACCATCTTCACAAAATAAGTCACTTTGAATTGAATCAAGAGATTTTATTGCAACGAAAAAGGGAACTTGAATTCAAAGCAGTTTATCTCGGAACATGAGAGGGTTACATCATTTCACATAATAATAATAATAATAATAATAATCCTACTAAGCAGATACAGTCAGTTACACTATCTATACATTACCACCCCAGAGGCATTTAATTTAAAGGAAACATAAATTTGCATATGGAAAAATAATATTATAAATATTATAATAAAATATTTTTTACTCTCTCTCATTATACACTCACTTCCAAAAGTTAAGCACGGAGATACGAGGCTTGTCTGTCAAGTAAGTTTCCCAAAATTCTGCAGTTGCGAGGAACACTGTTATGGTGGATTTGGCTACACTGGCCTGTACCTTGGACCCTTTTCTTCAAATCCCCGCCCCCCACCAGCTGTCTGCAATGCTTATTAAAGGTTTGGCAGCTGTTAGAGATGGAGCTTCCACTCGCTTCTCCCGCCACTCTGAGATTTTGTTTTTTTGTGTGCGAAAAAGAAATGCGGCTGTGGAAAGTCATTCCCACATGTGTAAAGTCTACAGAGAAAAGTGTATGAGGGTACAAAATGTGCGCAAATGATACAGAGAATTAAAAAACGGACGTACAGACACCCAATACGACCAACGTGGTGGACGGCCGACACATTTCCCGAGTACTTAACTTCAAAAAGTTCTATATTGAAATTTTTTTTGTCATTAAATTTTAACAGATAACTGCCTTGCTTGTTGAATACCTTTTGCTAAAATTTTAAGACGTTCAATTTTTTAATCTTTTAGCTGCAATTAATAAATTATCACCCCCCTATACCCCAAAAGGTAAACGAGATTAAATTTTTTGTAGCATCCAATGACTATTAAACTGTCAAAATACCCCATTCGACTTTTCGTCCTATTCAGTTTGGGAAAACCCATCTTTAAAATCAAGAATGGTTGTTGTTTTTTTTTCAGCTAGTAATATTTAATAAATCTGTAATGTGATGACTGAAATATATTTTTTGAAACGTCCCAAAAATAAAATGCTGAGTTACAGGGGGAACCATTGTATTTTTTTTTTACAAGAAGAGGAAAATAAATTGACTGACTATGCATATTACCCTTCATTATGTTGGTTTGATTGTTAAACATGTTGCTTAAACATCTTCCCTAAAAATAAATATTAAGCGATTAAAAAAAGAACTCGACACCAGCTTTGTGGCTAATGTTATAATTTCATAGTAGCCAACAGAGAATTCTTGTGTTCTTAGCCCCCCCTTGTGACTTCTGCTGACTGATTAAAAGCACCATTAGTAAGTATGCATTTTTTAAGAGAAAAGACAGGGTAAGAGCTTGTCTATATCCGTATGTTTATGTTTTCCTTCCATTTTATTTGTACATTGGGATTAGCTAGGTACAAGTGTTCCTATAAACTGCCAAAATATATCAAATAACAAAATAAGAGGCAATCAATATATATATCTACTAGCAGTATTGCTTTGAGTGGGTTTTTTGGTGTTATATTCAAAAATTTTGTAAAAAGAAAAATTCCAATAAAGTTCAATTAGCAAGATTTGCGCCCAGCTGATCCTAAAGTACCTTTTAGAATTTTTAGATTGTTTACTTATTTCTTTCAAGGAATCATCACACACTAGGCGAGTTCCACCTCGAAAGATATCTTCTAAAAAAGTGTTGTCAAATTCATTATTATTATTGATTAAAAACTAAATAGCATTTATTTTTGTTGACCACTTTTTGTGCTTGTGGCATCATTTATAAATGTTTTTTGGTTCATCTTTAATCAATGTCTTTTTCTATGCATGGTTCAGTAGCAGAACGAATCTTTTATCTGGACGAGGGAAACCAGGTGTTAGCAGTGCGACGACTGACAAAGGGGTCGAAGCGACTTGTCTACATTCTCCTGCAACCCTTCAATACTTACCTGTAACTTATTTAGGTTCAGTTCTGTTATTGGTCCTGTTAAATTCCGCCAAGTTGTTTTATTGCCAAAGATAAGATCACCAAAAATTGCAAACCAACTGATTAAAATATGCAGCTTATAATAGCAAAAACAGTAAAACAATTGGGTAATATTTTGTGTCCAGAATATTTTTTGGTCCATATATTTTTAGCAGGACAGATAACGGAATTGAATAGAAATGATAGATATTGCTCGATTTGTTGATACAAATTGAATGATGCATGCTGGTTAGGGTTATGATTCTGATATTTTTTTTTTTTTAATATTGAAAAGCCCGTTGTTGCATTCGATGAGCCCATATGATAATTTTATAGTATTGTTTCCCATCATGGATTAAGGAAAAACCTTTTGCGCACCTTACATCATTTCACTTTCCCCATATAGAAATCATACGTAACCTGCACGACTGGCGTCAGATAAAAGTGAAAAGTTTTTCTTTTCAAAAGTAACGTGAGAAATCCTGGGTCAGCTAGGTGGGTAGAGTGCCCCCCTATATTTGTGAGTGAACGAGTCTGAAGTTAATTTAATGACGAAATATTTAACATGGTAAATGGTTTACTATTTGAATGAAAGGTATAGTTCCGTGTGATAATTTTAATCTGGACCACTAAATCGGGTGGTCTCGTTATTTTACTTTGCTTTCATTTTTATGGTAAAGTGAATGAAGAGAACTGACATAAAAAACAACAAATGGCCAGTTCTGAAGAATTTAACGAGAATTCTGAACCTTAATAGTGTCTTGGTTTATGAAAGTAGATCAGCTGAAAATATTCCAATGTAAGCTCTGCTAGATGAATACAATATACAATGCATGGGAAAGTTCCAAAATGATATTTTTTTCTCACACCACCAGGAGTCAATACTGATAGTCAATCTATACAGAAGGATTTAGTAAAGCCTCAGTATATTGAATAGGAGCATCGTATTCTCGACTGGGTTCTACGCGATTCTCTTAACAGGTTCGTTTTTTCCCTACAAAAAATTATAGGTACCCAACATCAGCTATGAATTCATCATTGATTTGGGAAGATATGTGGAATTACCATAAAAGTTATCCTGGCTCAAAACACGAACCAAATTATATGAAACAAATCAAAACATGAGAAAATCAGGGATAGAAAGATGATTTCAAATACCTCGAAGTGGTGTTTGCTGATTCCCCCGTTACCCTGCAGATTTCTATACGGCTTTTCCTTATAAATTCAGATCCGTTTCACGCAGAAGACGGTTTTTTTTCTTCTAATTTCTTTAGCATAATCCTTAAGGCTTCTAAAACGCTATCTTAATTCTTTCGATCTTCGTCTGCCCGGTCATTATTAATAACACCCTAGCATTTCGGGTCGGACATTATTAATAACACCCTAGCATTTCGGGTCGGACATTATTAATAACACCCTAGCATTTCGGGTCGGACATTATTCATAACACCCTAGCATTTCGGGTCGGACATTATTCATAACACCCTAGCATTTCGGGTCGGACATTATTAATAACACCCTAGCATTTCAGGTCGGTTATTATTAATAATGCCCGGTCGTTATGAATACAAGGGGGCTCGCTTATTACAAGGGAGGTCGCTTTTTTTCTTTACCAGAAACTAAATATTTCAGCGGACGGTTCAAATATTTTGTGGATGGAGTCTCCTTATTAATCTCAAAGCGAGCTCCAAGAGAAGAGATAACTACTCGTTTTTCATGCAATAAATTGTGGTCAGCCTATTCAAAATGTTAGTTTAATAACCTTCATTGTCAGTAACTTTATCGATACTAAAACTATTTTTTGTTTTACAGGTCTTCAAAATCTGCTAAACATGCTGAGAGATCTGGGGTATAGAAATTCCGTATCAACCTTTTTAATAAATTGATTCGTATATATAGCTCTCCTAAGTCTCTCGTTGCCTTTTCAAACTCTAAAAGCACATTTTTTTAATTGTTTCTACTGACAAAAGAGGTTTGTATTTATCTCTAAAGAAACACAGGCCTAAAAAAAATAAAATCTGTTTTTGAAAAAATTGGTGTTTGACATTTATCGTTACCATCACTTTCATAGATGTAGCTCTCTCCGTTTTCAGGCATTTTTCAGGTTAAGTGGACCCTGTATGTATAACCCTTTGAAATACTCTCCGGGCTTGTCCCTAAATTACACTGGTCAACAAGGTTTTTGGCCCCAGATACTTTTTATATAGTGATTTTAAGATAACTTTTTGTGTTGATTTTAAATCTGCAGTCATCAAAATTTTTCCCATCACCCACAGTTTTTGCACAATTCAATTTTTTGAATATTGTCGCGTGTGCTTATAGTAACTGTTTTCAAGGAGAGCTTAAAAAAATTAAATAATTTATTTTATTATTTTCATTGATATCTATTAATTATGTTAAGCCCCATTTCTTTTTATTCCTAATATCTGCTTTTAGAAGGTAATTTTTGATGGGTCCAATTTTCTTCTCTGAAGATGCCAGTGTTGCGGTAATCAAATCATACTGAGGCTATCTCGATAGAGTCATAAGATATCATTGAATGAATGAATTTAACTTTAAGGATTCTCAGACCTAGTAGTACATTCAATCAGACTCGTATGAAAGAGACCTAAAAATATTGTTATCATCCTTTCCCACTACTCACCGGGAGCGATCCAGAGGAGCCAGAATTTGCCTTAAGAGAAGATTGAGCCATCATATCAGCGTCTCTCACTCTTGCTCCCTAAAAACCTCATTCAAAACTGGAACACGCTCTAGAAATCATGCAAAAAGTTCTGGTATGATCGTATCATAACTAATTACACGAAATTTTTCATTAAATGCGTTTTTATAGATGTTTCTCTCACGTGTATATAGAGCTCTTTTATTAGTGGAATGTGTCCTGTACTAACCCCCTTTTAAATTTTTGTTTGGGTAAATTTAATCACGTGTCCTATATTATTTGTACCATCACTATGGATCTTGTGATACGAATTTTGTTCGTGAGAATAATTTTTGTTAGACGCTGTTGTGTGTCAAAACCGTTTGTTTCTTATAATTTTTACACAAAAGTGAGGGTGATGGGAGGGTTATAGAATTCTTGCCGGTTTCTTTTCTAGACACTTAAAATGGATCAGTTACTGATGATGCTATACACAGCAGAATATTTCAACTGCTACCACTTCAAGTTCTATCAAGTCTTATAATATGTGAAAAATGCAACATTTCGTTCAAAATTAAAATATGTGTCATAAAAAAAACTGTAAATGATGGAGAAAAACAACTTGTACAGCTTTTTCTACTGTAATTCCGCAGCTAATATTTTCACAGTATGTGTTTTGAGTCATCTACTCTGTGAGTTTATAGCCTGATGAGAACGTTTCCTTGTATAAGATCACCTCTTTTTGCTCTTATTGGGCCTGAAAAAAAAGTTAAATTTTGGTGACTATAGTGTTATTTGTAGGATGGTGCCTAAATATTCACCATCTCAATCTCTGATAAAAAGGAGAGGGAGGTATTCAGAGTCTTTACAATGTTCGCGTCGTTTATATATATTTTCAAAAGTTGAGCGTGTATTTGTTTTATTGGATACTGAGTAAGGCAGATTGTTCCATCATTCTCAAAGGAACTGCCAAATTTTTGTAAATTCCTGTTGAAAAAGTACCTATTTATTATAAGTACTCCTCTCAAAAGTGAGCAGACACTCGAATCATATTTCATAAACTGATGAATACGGTTTAGGAGCTTCTGAATGTGTTTATAAGTATATCTTTCATGCGAGTTTTTTATACTATCAAACCTTCTATATTTATACTAGACTGAAACGTTACTTTTTGACCCACCCTGAAGAAACAAAACAAAGAAAGTAGTTCCGCCCGGCTCAGTGTCTGAATTTTGAGTGAAATTAAGAACTTCAATTTTTTAGAAATACGATTAGTTTCTTATACCCATGTGTATATAGCGTCTTTTTATCGTGATCTGCGTACCGAAACTCCTCCTACAGGTTTTCTGTTTACTCAGTTTTTCCTTCCGCGTATAGTGACGTCATACAACGATAAAATTTTGGTCGACAGCGACGAAAACACGTTTTATCCACGTGCTGTAATATATGCTTGAAAAGGCATTCTAAATAAATATGTATTACTCGATTTCATGCTTAAATTATAAATTTATTCTGAGCAATGTTTTAAAAATTGTAAAATATTTTTTCAGCACTATGAGCACATCAGAATATCATGAACCCTCTGTATTACTCTGAAACAAGAACCTACCCAGAATTTTTATGGTGATATTCGTGTTTATTACATCGCTAAAAAAAAATTATTTGTTTTCAATTATTTATTGTAGATTTCTCGACACCTCAGGGTTTTCAGTAGTTCGAAGTAGGGCGCATCAGTCTCGTTTACCTCGAATTATCAAGACTTTACTGTAAGTCTTGAGAAATGTTTCCTACGTGTTTTACTATGCCTTTTATATCCTATATACTAGCAATCGGAACTTGAGAAATATTATAATATTCTTGCAATTCAGCGTTTGAGGGAAGGAGTATTTAATTTCTTATAGGAAGGAAAGGGAGGCTTTTCGAACGGGGCCCTTTTGATGTTGTGCAGGAGGAGATATGCCTCGGACAAAAACCGGCAGGAGGTTTAAATTAAGAAAATTGACATGTATTTTTAACTACGAAATTTTGCACTTAAATAATATATATATAGGGATAATGTTTTTCTACTCTCAGACGACGAGCGACCAAGACGCACTTCCATCAGCAGGTTCAGTCATAACGTGAGTGCGCGGGTTCACCATTTTCGGAAACGAGGCAATCATAAGAAGAAATGTAAAAAAATTTAAAAATAAATACATAAACTTAATTAATTAACAAACAAACGAATGATTCTCTTCTCGGAAATTAAAAACTTTTTTCCCTATATTTTTCTTTCCAAGAAAAAAAAACTTTTTTCCTCCTCCCCCACACCTGTCTGCTGACCCAGTTTTTTCGTCCAATGAAATCGTCTCTCTCTCTCTCTCTCTCTCTTGGCTATAAAAAGGCTCCCCTCCCGGGATGGCGGTAAGTCGTTGCCGATGAGGTCCTACCGAGGCATCGTGACTGCTGCTGAAGGGCGGCTTAAGCTGCTGCCCCGTACCCAACTAATCTGGAACTGTGGCTTCGGTCACGCGCCTCAAAGAATTGCTCTTCTGCCTGTGTGCCGGAACCATGCTCTACAGAAGTTTGAAGACCTTCGGAGTTTTCTCTCTCATTATATATATATATATATACTAAAAAAATAATATAAAAAAAAATATTTTTTATAATTATATTATTACAAAATATAATATTTTATAAAGTCAGAAGAAGAGTAGAGTTCTCTCATTATATACATACATATAAAAAAATAATATAAAAAATATTTTTATAATTATAATATTTTATAAAATAAAATCAGAAAGTGTGGACACAGAGTTCACATTTATTTTATTGGTCAATGCCTTTTTTCTTTACGGGAATGTGCTAATCGGACGTTAAAATCGGCCTGTTGCTTTTAAAAATTGAAGAAACGCTTTAGCTTTGTTTTTTGTTTCTGCGTCGTCTGAAGTGTAGAGGAGGCACGAGAAAGAAATAGGGCCTAATACTCCAAGAGATTTTCGAAGAGCTTGTCGTTGATGATCATAGCTGGGGCAGCTGAGGCTTTTGTCTTGGAAAAGGAGGTCAGTGGAGTGAAAGGAGGCATTGTTTATACACGTGTGGGTAAAGGAGACGGGGGATTTCTTAACATTGTATCTGTGCCATAACACAGGGACATCTTTCATGGTTGGCATTTACTTGTGCGACAACCACACGTATCAAGAGCTAGTTTCCTATACGATGATGTCTCGGCGAAGCTTTTTAATAAACGAAAACTACCAAAGTTGTTCAAAATTTCTTTCAGATAATATAAGAGGAAAAGGTTTCGAGTTCTTTAAATATTTCTTTCTATATTATAATTTTAGAGAGACCAGGAGTTAAATATATCCTTCCAGGGGTTTCGGTTTCATCTGAATTGAAAAAGGGAACATCTATTTCTAATGTCGCCCCTTTATAAAATATAATATTCTCGTTTGGTTTAAGCGAAATTACATTGGGAAAAAAAATATTAATATCCAAATCGGATTGTGTGCAGATTTTCAGGGGAATAAGGAGAATTTTCTTTTAAAATTTATAATGAGAGGTATACGTAGTGTGCGCTACTCTTCTCATCATAAGAGAAATCTTTTTGAAGGAATTATGGGAATCACATCACGAAAGGTTTAATATGTCGACGGACAAGATGGACTGTATTATTATATTTTTCTCTGATACAAGGTTATACTTTTAAGCATTGATTTGCAAGATTCATATAATTTTTTATACGTTATATTGTTATTTTTGACTAGAGCGTTACCGGTTTTTTATGTATTAGAAAAACAAATCAAAGTTCTTCGCGTGTCTGGCTGAGTTTATAATATATAGGAGTTAATTTTTACGAGAGGAGGTTCTCCTTATTTCAAAGTCTCGTGCATCAAGAGACTTGAAATATATGACAAATAGTTTTCCCCGAGTTGTTTCTCTTTCTCGGAGGAACGCAGAGCTGTTAGAGACTTTTAAATATATTAGAAAAACAAATCATCAAAATTCTTTGCAGGTCTAGCACAGTTTACATCAGGAGTTAAGTTTTTACGAAAAGAGGTTCTTTTCCTCAAACTCTTCGATGTGAAAAGTGCGACTCTCGTTTCCCAATCAAGTCCAGAACTCGAAGCTGGAAGTAAATTCCATTGTTGTTGAAAGTAATATCTGTTTTCGAAGCTCTTCGCGTTCACGGCCGTCGAAAGCGATCGGGTAAGAAGAGCGCCCGCGCGAGTGATATGGGGACTTGAGCATCAGAGGGAGATCCTACTTTTATACGCAACGTACCTGAAGTAAGAACCAATGGGAGAAAAGGGTGGCGCTAGTATAGCTACGACAGCGCCATCTATCCAAGAAAACAAATTTTCCTCAAAAAAAAAAAAAAAATCCTCAGAAAAAGAACCTAAGCACATTTTTAATTTTATTACACTATTTTTTTCGAAGGAAAATGTGTAATGATATATTTTATTTTTGTATGAGAAATAAAACAAGTTACGTAAGTAAGGACCGGTGGGAGAAAAGAGTGGCGCTAGCATTCTCTACGACAGGGTCATCTATTTAAGATACCATTTGTTTTTTTTTTTATTCCTGATGAAAAGACCGTTTTTTATTTTCGGAAAATATTTCCTTTAAAAAAAATATGTATATTATTTCAAAGGAAATAACATTGAGCTCCGACAGATGGCAGCACGAAAATACAGATTTGGTCGATAGGGGGCGCTCTCTTCCAATGATCGTCCAATGAAATTGTCTCTCTTTTAGCTCCGCCCTCCGAGTGGACTATAAAAGGGCTCACTCGCCGGCAGTCGGGGCCTTCCAGGTTCGCCTGGTAGGTCACTAGTGGCTTCGGTCTCATATAGCTCTGCTCGAGTGCTCTGCCCTATGCGGTGGAAACATGCACTACTACAGACCATCCACCTACTACCTACCATGCACTACGCCAGAAGTTTGAAGACCTTCGTCGGCGGGAGCTTCTCTCCTGTGTAGACATCGTTTTCCAAGAAGAAGTTTATTTTCCGTGTAGGAAAAATAATTTTAAAAATATTTTTTTCTCAAAGCAGTTTCATGAGAGAGAGAGAGCTGCATTCTTCTGATTTAAAAAGTACCGTTTCGGTTGCAACGCTCAAGTCGCTTCTAAACTCCCACCCAAGCGTGTAGGAAAAATAATTTTAAAAATATTTTTTTTCTATGAAACTCTAAGAAGTTTCATGAGAGAGAGCTGCACTCTTCTGACTTTATAAAAATATTTTTTTATTGTATTTTATAAAAGAAAAAATATATATTTTAAAAAATATTTTTATTATAATATTTTATAAAGTCAGAAGAATAGAATTCTCTCTCTCTTATATATATATATATATATATATATATATAATATATATATAATATAATACATAAAATAATATAAATATAGACATCATAATAATAACATGGACATCGTTTTCCACGAAGAAGTTTATTTTCCGTGTAAGAAAAATAATTTTAAAAATATTTTTTTCTCAAAGCAGTTTCATGAGAGAGAGAGAGAGAGAGAGAGCTGCACTCTTCTGGCTTTATAAAATACCGTTTCGGTTGCATCGCTCCAGTCGCATCTAGTCTCCCACCCAAGCGTGTAGGAAAAATAATTTAAAATTTTTTTTCTATGAAACTCAAAAAGGTTTCATGAGAGAGAGAGAGAGAGCTACACTCTTCTGACTTTATAAAATATTTATTTTTATAATATTTTATAAAGTCAGAAGAGTGGAGTTCTCTCTCTCTCTCATTATATAAAATATAATAAAATAAATTTTATAAAAAATAATAATATAATATAAATAAGATCGTAAGTCAAACATTCTTCGTTCAAAGTTCAAAATCAGTCTATGAATTATCGATCAAACTCCCACCCAAGCGCGTAGGGAAAGTAATTTTTTAAAAAATATTTTTTTTCTAGGAAACTCAAAACAGTTTCATGTGAGAGACAGAGCTGCACTCTTCTGACTTTATAAAATACCGTTTCGGTTGCATCGCTCACAGAGTACTAGAACAGAGAGTCCACGGCCATAGGCCCTAATGGAAATCGAAAATCATGACATCTTGTTACAGGTTGGGAGAATTGTGGCGCTGGGATCGCACTAAACTCACTAGCGTCTGGATCCAGTCTGAATCGTTCGCCGGCTGTCTATGGGAGATCGAAAACACCTTTTTGCGCATGCGCTGAGTTCTAATTTGGCGAGAGATTTAAGCGGCCGGCATACGTTCCAGAATCTAGTGTGGCGCCCTCACATCAGTAACGCATTTGAAAACAGCCTCGTGGACCCTCTGTTGGGATATTTCTCTGTGGCATCGCTCAAGTCGCATCTAGACGCCCACCCATCTAAACTCCTACTCAAGCCGCGTTCACAACAGCCAACCTGTTCAACCGGAGAAAGAGCTAAAGAAGTATAGGGGAAAAGGGATCTCCGAAATCCTGCCGTGAGGAAATTGAATAGCCCGTTCACAAGCCAGTAGAAAGAATCGCGTGACAAGCGAGCGAGCTCGTAGAAATGCATTACGGGCAGCGAGCGAGAGCGCCCTCTACAGGAGGTTGATCCAATTAAAACATTTCCTACTGATATTGCCCAGGAGAGAATTTCCAACTGATAGTTAGGCGA
Organism: Tetragnatha montana; assembly: GCA_963680715.1. NCBI lineage: Eukaryota > Metazoa > Arthropoda > Arachnida > Araneae > Tetragnathidae > Tetragnatha > Tetragnatha montana. The sequence continues at coordinate 34,650,410 of OY796682.1, read as the reverse complement.
TATCTTCCCTGCGTAGGGAGAGCGGTGGAAAAAGAACCGGTTTCTCTGCCTTTCCTCCGGAAGAATGGCTGTTGTGAACGCGGCTTCAAGCTTGTAGGAAAAATAATTTTTAAAAAGTATTTTTTTCTTAGATTCAACGGAATATAAACCACGTGTATTTAAAAACAGCCCGAGTAACTGAGCGGATGAAAAAATACTATAGCAAGTAATACGTTTGAATAGTGCTAATCAAACTAGATATCGGCACTGTTATATTCCAACACTAGCTGACTTACCCGGCCTTGCACGGGTTGAGTTAATTCATAAATATTTTAAAAAGTTTTTCAAGTTATGTCTTTTCTTTTTCTGGAACTTATCATCCCATCGTCCCCGTCGTCTTTTTCATCCCAGTTCTTAACTGTAAAATATACCCTAACTCATTCCGTCCCGCATTTAAATTTGGCCGTTACCTTCGCTGTAAAGAACAATCAAATTGAAATCATCAGGTTTATCAAGTTATATGTCTTTTCTTTTTCTGGATTAGCAGTCACTTATCATCCCGTCACCCCCGTCGTCTTTTTCTTCCCGGTTCCCTTACTTTGAAAATATACCCAAACTCATCCCGCCCCGCTTTTAACTTTGGCTGTTAATGAACAATCCAATTTAAATCATCAGGTTTATTGAGTTATATGGTTTTTCTTTTCCTGGTTAGCAATCACTTATCATCCCGTCATCTTTTTCATCCCGGTTTCTTACAGTGAAAATATACCCTAATGTATCCCGTCCCGCATTTTACTGTGGCTGTAAAAGAACAATCCAATTGAAATCATCAGTCTTTTGAAATTTATAGTTTAAAATCTTAAACAAAATTTCTATGAAGTATTTCCGATGTCCTTTTCAAAAATTACGCTTCGGTTTTTATAAATCACTTGATAAAAACTTAGGAAGTAAAAATCACATCCCTCTTTGAGCCCCTTGGGAATAATTTCCTACAGGATGTTACAAACCGCATATGAAGTTTCTATCGTTTTCCAAAAATGATATTAATTTAATCAAAAAATAATCCCTATGTGTAATTAATTCAGTCAAAAACGCCCGCCGCCAAAGCAAAATATTTAACTATACCTAATTTAATTTATATTCAAAAATGATAAAGAATCCATTTTTATTTGTATGATCCTACATCTCCAAAAATAAAAACATTTTTATCAAAATAATAAAATGCTTGATAAATCTCATTTTCCTTTTATCATGATAGCCAACTTCTTAGTAAAAACGGTTATCTAGTACTTAACAATAAAAATTTAGTGAATGTATAAGTCTAGTAAACCATGCCCCATGAAACAATGAAATAATTTCAGCTCTGTTTCCATGGAAACCATTTATTTTAGCCTTTCCATAAATATATTTATTTTAGAAAAAAATTAAAATTACAAATAAAGGAAAATGTTGTTTCAAAATTAATTATTTGAATTTATATGTTTCCTGAAAATTGTTATAATTTTGAAATAGAAATTTACACTGTGTTTTTCGTCTTAATTTGTTATAAATTATGAAATTATATTTTATCACATGAGGCCAGACGAAACCTCAAGAGAGAAATAAACCTGCTGCAATTTATGCATTTCAACAATGCACAATGTTATTTCAATGGGAAAAACGGTGTAGAAAAAGCGCCGAAAAGCAGGGAAGGAGTCGTTCGATTTTTAAATCCTTTCTTAGTGCGCGTCGCATAGCTGAGAGGAACGTCTCTGTCAAATTTCAAGCCTCTGGGTCCAGTAGTTTCGGAGATTCCGTGTTGAGTGTTTGTCACTTACCAGTGAGTCAGTGAGTCAGTCAGTCAGTCAGTGGTATTTGGCTTTTATAGATATAGATTAAGTTTGATGCAGTCATCTGGTGTGTAAAATGGATAATACTAAACATTTTCCGGATCATAGGAAATGTATTATGATTTAATCTTTTTAAGGGCATTGATTTTTTGAACATTCCGATCCCGGAAATATGGCTAACTTGGTAACTCTAAAAGTTTTTAACATTAAAATGTCATTGAAACTTTTATTCGTTTTGTGTATTTTCTTCCTTTCTGAAATTGTTTTGTAACCTATATATATATATGCTAACAACCCATACTTCGTAAGTACAACAGAGATGATGTGAACAAAATCACGGAACTTAGGCTGAATGAATGATAGGCTGAATGAATTTCACCCTGTTGGGAACTTTATACACGGGTGATGTTTTTTTTGCGGGGAAGGTTAAGAATCGTCGGGTTTCGATTCAAATACGTATCCCACCCTTTCAGGTTATGTATATTTGCTAGTTTTATTATTTGAGAAAAAGGTTCATTTTATGGAGGGGCTGTCACTTTGACGGGGATACGAATGTCTCCCAAGGGAAATTTTCCAAAAACTGTAGACAAATCTTACAGTTATATAAAAAAAAACATTTAAACACCCGTTCCACAATTGTAGGACCCAAAACATCTCTTGTTCAAGAACATGATCCGTTCAATTTTCTATAAAACAAAGAAAATATTATTGGTTTGTTAAACCCATGTACAGAGATATTTTTAACTCTTTTGAGAGAGTATTTCACTCCTTGAAAATCGGAATTACTCTTTGGATAGACAGGAGATAGAAAACTAGACAGGAGTATTTTCACTCTTTGAATTTTTCCACAAATGTTTAGCTTAAACCTTCAGCCACTGCATCCTAATTATTGTACTTTTTAATTGTGTTTTCATACAGCCATAGTAATTTTTTCATTTATTGTTCTGATGATTAGGGAGTTTGATTGATTGAAACCCAAAATAACATCCTCATTTTTATTTTCAATTTCATTTTGTCCATTAAAAAAAGTAAGCGTTTTTAATAGAAATTTTGTCTCTGTGTATGTAGTTTATGCTATTTCCGTATTCCACTCCTCATAATTGAATTTCACTCCTCCTGAAAAAGTCAAGGTGCCCCATGTAAATATAGCGTCTTATCATCACGATTTGCGTTCCGAAACTCCTCCTAATATAGCAGCCCAAAAGGTTTTCTGTTTACTCGGTTTTTACTTCAGGATAGTGACGTCATAGGGTCAGGGGGAACGTTGCAGTCTAGTATAGAGTGAGTTCCTGTGTGCATTTTACGAATAATTCTTTGAGTTGTGAGGGAATTTTTTTAAACGGTAAACAATTTATATGCATTTTGCACACTTTTATCGAAAGTCTATATAGTTTTTCAAGTCAAGATTGTCTCCCGGAATTGGAAGCACATAAAAGAACGGTGTTGTATCTACACGTGATGATGATCGACAGTTTCAATCACAAAGATTTTGTTTTTTGAAAATTCGGTCTCACACTTCACAGTTCTGTTGAATTTATTTATAAAACAACATCCAAATTTTAAAAGTATTTTTTTAGAAAACCAGAATAAATAAAAAAAGTTTAATCGATTAGAGTTTGACCATTGTAACGATAATGAACCAAAGTAGATTGACTCATTTCAGTTCTTGAAAAATCCACTGGGGTACCGGTGCTTATATATTTTTTTGACCGACTGTATTAGTTTGAGTCACATTTAATGCATTATGTGAAAAATGGAAAGCATACGACAAAGTGAATAATAATAAAAAAGAGTAATAATTTCGAATGCACACCAGAGTGCCGCACGGGCTATGAATATTAAAATGTACCGGAGAGCTATGCTGATGTCAAACTGAACTGAAATAATTTGTAAAAGGCTGTAGTATATATAACTGTTGTATGTATGGAAATCATATACAGTCGTGGCCGAGTGGAAGACGACGTGGCCGAGTGGAAGACGACGTGGCCGAGTGGAAGACGACGTGGCCGAGTGGAAGACGACGTGGCCGAGTGGAAGACGACGTGGCCGAGTGGAAGACGACGTGGCCGAGTGGAAGACGACGTGGCCGAGTGGAAGACGACGTGGCCGAGTGGAAGACGACGTGGCCGAGTGGAAGACGACGTGGCCGAGTGGAAGACGACGTGGCCGAGTGGAAGACGACGTGGCCGAGTGGAAGACGACGTGGCCGAGTGGAAGACGACGTGGCCGAGTGGAAGACGACGTGGCCGAGTGGAAGACGACGTGGCCGAGTGGAAGACGACGTGGCCGAGTGGAAGACGACGTGGCCGAGTGGAAGACGACGTGGCCGAGTGGAAGACTACGTGGCCGAGTGGAAGACGACGTGGCCGAGTGGAAGACGACGTGGCCGAGTGGAAGACGACGTGGCCGAGTGGAAGACGACGTGGCCGAGTGGAAGACGACGTGGCCGAGTGGAAGACGACGTGGCCGAGTGGAAGACGACGTGGCCGAGTGGATGACTCGTGCTAAAAACTAAAGCTCGTGAAGACGCCTGGAGGATTATCTGATGTCTCCTTAAAAAGTGCCACGCACTGAAGCTGGTAAGTAAATTTTTTCGAGAGTTCTTTTTAAGGTTGGGATTTCCCCCACTCTTTATTAATTGAGGTGAGTGTTTTCTACACATCGCTCACTCCTTTCAAGAACGTCATATCTCAAAAATCAGCAAATTTTAGTTATAATTGTTTTAGAAAGCCCTGAGAGAGTACTATAACCCTGCAAATCGCCATATCTCTATAGGCTGAATAGTTAAAAGTTTAATCGGACTCTTAAAAAAATTTCCAATACATTTCAATGTAATTTTCAATTTTAAAATCACTCTCCTGAAAAATAAGGTTTTTTGAGATAAGAAGTTCTTGAAAGGAGTGAGCGACATGTTATTAAATAAGGTCTTCTGCTTCTATGTATACCTTTATAAACCCATACCTTTATTCTAAAGCGTATTAGGGGGTCTTGAAACGTGATGATTAAAGGTGGGGCACCTTTCGGTACAGCTTTAGAAAAGCCGCAATGTTTAATCACAGCTCAATTTATGACCGACAACCATTGAGATCTAATTGTTATTAATATTATTATTAGATCCTAAAATAATTCTAATTTGTTGAATATTGTTAGAGATCTAATAGTACGATTAGATCTCTATACTGACAACACTTAATCATGTTGTTGTGGGAACCGTGGTTAAAAATGGCGGCTAGCGGACCTTTTCTAAAGATGTTCCCACCTTTCAACACTTAGGTGGGGCAGGTTTCAACGCGTCAATTGTGCTTTCGCAATCCTTTTTACTGAAGTAAACTATCTTAAAAAAACTTATTTAAGAAATGATAGCTTTAGATTAGTTAAATATTTATTTTAACGGAAAAACAGCTGAAAATTTATTTAGATGAATTACTTTAATACCTATACATATAATTTTTAACGGTAAGGCTGCCATATCATTCGCAACAACAATTTTATGCATTTAGTAATTATAAGCAATTGATTTAAATAAAACTATTTAAGATATACCACTCTGATGACTATAGTAACTAGCAAAATTTAAAATAAATTAAAATTATGAAATATTTTATAAATTCTGAAGAAAAACAGTGGAATTAACAATATATTTTCAAAATAAAACTTAAAAGAACTGTTAAATGTAAAAATACCGGAAATCACACTTAGTTGTGTGGAAAAACTCATAACGTATGTAAACAACGGAAAACTCTCAAAATTTGCAAAAACATTTATTTTTTTTACTCTAAATTAATGAAATGTATTTGTGTTATGATGTATATTTCAATAAAACTAACTTAAAATCAACTGAAATTTTGAAATTAACCCACTGTCGAAACTTGGACCTTTTAAATTTCTCTAGGAACTTGGGTAAAATCACACAATGAGTCCGAAAGTCCATTGTAGGATATGCAAGTAAAAGTTTTAAGATTCGTCAATTTGTTTGGTTACAAAAAAATAAGAACCGAAATCTGTTGAAAGGTGTCCCACCCTCCCTTACATAACAGCGACATCAGGTGTGTCCAATAGTGATATCAATTGTTGTAGCCTTAATTTTTAATATCCTATTAAATTTTACTGGGTCAGAGGGTTTGTTAAAATACTGTTTGTACGCAGTTTTAGTAAATTTATATGATCATTCGTGTTTGAAACAAATTTACATGCTAAACAAATTTAAATTCCGATAACAAAATGTAAAAAATTAATATGGTAATATTTCATTCTAATGTTTTTTCTTGCGGATATTTCATACTATGCATCTAAAGAAATTAATGAGGGTTCGACCGGGATTTGAACCCGGGACCTCTCGCCCCCCAAAGCGAGAATCATACCCTTAAATCATTGAATCTATTTGAATTTGTTAATTAAAAATTAACTGCTGTTTTCTAAATATTGGACTAGTCGTTTATATAGTACACTTACAGGTGTCCCGCCTCAAGTACCTCTCCCTGGCCGACAACAAGCTGACCCACGTGCACCGAGCCTACTTCCCCATCACCCTGGTCACTCCTATCGCTGGCCCACAACTGCCTGGACTCTCTAAACGCGGCCGTGCACGACCTGGTCAACCTGGAGTGGCTCTTCCTTAACGACAACCGCCTGGTGGACGTCGAGGGTGAACTAGACGGCCTGGAGCCTCCAGCACTTGGACTTATCCTCCAACGCCGTGCGCAGGATTGGCGCATCCTTCGACTTCCCGCACCTGCAGGAACTCAACCGAGCTGGGACCCTCCCTGCGCAACCTGAACCTGGCGATGAACCGGATTTCTTGACATCATCGAATATCGACTTCATTAGTGTGGCAGGTGAGTACTGCCATTTCCATTCATTTGAATGGGTCAGAAGTCGAGGGGGTACAAGTGACGAAGGTTCTATTTCGGTTTATCATTGCCACTAACCATTTTTGGATGTTAAGGAAAAAGATGTTCTGATCTGATCCAAAAAAGTTTTGTTTCCCAATTTCAATTATAAATACCTAATTTTTACTATTAAAGTTTGAGAAGGTAGATGCGATACATTTAAACAGTTCAAAGATACCTTCTAGTTCCTTTTCTTGATTTTTTAAGCATTTTTAGACTTTAAATGTAGTATTTTAAGTTGTTTTAAATTTAACTGGTCTAGTTATTTCTGGTATTAAACTAAAAATTCAAAGCTTTTAAGATTTCTCCAGCTTTAACTTATGATAGAAGTTGGATAAGTTTTAAAAAGATGGCTTTCTGTATAAAAATGTTTTTATTTAATATTCTTTAATATTTATTAGGTTTTAAGTATTTAATTTTCTAAGCTATTTTGAAACCAGATATTTTGTTTCATTTTATTAAAATTTTAAACGCTAGATAAATGCTTACCTCGCTTTTTTCCAATGAGTGACCGCATAAAAAATTATGAGACAATTTTAAGGTGGCTGTTTGATTATTTTAATTTTTTCTTTCAACATTAGCATTGTATTTCAAAGGATAAGTGGGAGTAGGATATGATAGTAAACTTGTTAAAGACGTAACAAACCAATGTGTTTCAGGTCCTGTGGTTGGCATTTTGGGAAAGTTTTTAAATAGTCTATAACTCGTATTAAGTACACTTTCTTTACAAGGTACAAGTTATGTATGGAAATTTGTTCAGATACTGAGTAGTTAGTTTTCAGATCTCTTAAATAAAATTGTTTTTTAACAACAACATCCCTAAACACGTGTACAATCAGTGTTAGACTAGTAGCATACATGTGATTCCTCCGCTAATTTGCTTGGCAAAACTTATTCTGACAATTCGCTTAGCAAAATAAATTCTGACAATTCGCCATAGGCAAAATAAGTTCCCGCTTTTAAATTTCTTTCCGATATCCAGGCCGTGAGAGTTAATATTAGCTTTGTCTAGCAATGAATTTTAAGTAAAATCGATAACATAAGAGAAAAAATTGTGAGGTAATTATGTGAAAAGCAGTTAATATTTGAACTTAAAAATAAATAATAATAAAACTTTAAATAAATAATTTTTTCAATAGCTTAGGACAAAATTATTTCAGTCAGGACACAACTAGAATTGAACTATATAATATGTATATTAGGGTGGCCCTTATTTTTTAAAGTCGGAATTTTTTTCCAGCCCCCCCTTAATTTTTTTCCTTTTGCTATAAAATGAAAGTGTGCAAAAGGATTTTCCGATATTTTAATATTAACACGTGCCTCATCGCGGTTGAAGTTTGGCCATAGCGCGCCATGTTATAGTATGGCTTACTACGGGAATAACGTCTCCGCTCGCTTCCCCAAGAGCAGAATGACGAACAGATGAAATTTGAGGATGGAGCCTGTGTCATGAAGAAATGCAGATAAACATATGAGGATAAATCAGGTAAACAACAGGTAAAAGTTCACAAATTTAGCATTATTTAGATCCAGGAAATGAATATGAGAAATAAAAAGATTTTGTTGTCTGAGGGAGCAGTGCTAGATTGTTTAGTGGGTGTCATTCACCTCATAAGAGAAAACTGTCCCATTCCCTTTTTCTCTCCTCGAAGACGGCTTGTTTTTATCTCAGACTTTTGAAGTCCCCGGCAGGATGGGGGTGGGCGAAAGACAAAACAGACCGCCCCAACCCCATCTTCCCGAATCCTCCAGGGGTGAGTGATTTAATAGTATGGAGTTTAGGGAGGGTCAGAAAGTGTCTGGACAAATAGCCTTGGTTTCTATTAGTTGTGCAGTTATGTCCTCTAACTTAAGAAGTAGTGATAAAAATATTTATTTTATTGGAAAAGTATGCCGTCAGATAACAGGAATGCTTGGCAGTGCGAGTGTGTCATTTTTTGGGAAAAAGCAAGAATCCCTACAAGACAGTTTAAAAAATACACAGATAAGGTTATGAAGATGTATTCCACTTGGCGAAGTTTACAACAAAATGCTTGTCGTCCGCCAGACTCCCAGAAAAAATTAGAACAGGCGTTTGTGATAACCTGAGCAATCTATTTGTTGCATCCGCGAATGCGTTGGAAATATTAAAAATTGAAGAAGGTAGACAATTTTTACTGAATTGACGAAAGCCAGGTCGAGTGGGATGTTTAGGTGGAATTAATGTAAAACGGACAAAACGCGTAGAAATAAGAGCTTTACAAAGATTAAGTAACGAAGAGAAGAGAAGAGACAGGCCAAGGCTCTCAATAGTTCTGAGACGATTCATGACCGAGACTCATTTGAGGAACCATCATTATCTAGTATTGAAGATGAAGAAATTTCTGATGATCAAACAGTAGCTTCAAGAAAAGAATACCCCGAACCCCGATTGCAAAAAGTATACTCTTAAGCGTAAATTTGAATGCTAATTGTTCCAAAAAAGTGAATGTTTTTAAGATGTTAGTTAGATTTTTATGAATTTGCTAGAATATGTTCTACTATAAATGTATTTAAAATATTAATTTTTAAACTGGAACTTTTTATAATTGTATGGGTAAGTGTAAATAATTGTTTTATTTTAAACAATTTTGAATTATTATATACATGTTTTTGAAATTTATTTTCAATTAATGCACTTTTTGTTAAATTTTTGCCTTTTTAAATATTATTTTAATATACTAATAATATTCTTAAGTCATATTTCCATCTTCTTTACTCATAAAAATTCGAAATTAATGAAATTATCGGTCATTCTCCTCCCGAGGAAGCGAGCGGAGACGTTCTTCCCGTAGTAAGCCATACTATACCTATGGCGCGCTATATGGCCAAACTTCAACCGCGATGAGGCACGTGTTAATATTAAAATATCGGAAAATCCTTTTGCATACTTTCATTTTATAGTAAAAGGAAAAAAATTAAGGGGGGGCTGAAAGAAAATATTGAAAAAAATTTTTCCCCATTATAATAAGGGCCACCCTAATGTATATGTTGCCAAACATTAGCTCTTTTGTTTACTTCCAATACAATAACTCTGAAATGTTAAATTTGATAAATGCCTTCACCAAGACAGACAGCTATGACTATGATGGGATAAATATAAAACTAATAAAAAGATTGGTAAATCATAATATTTCGTTCATCACTAATTTTGTAAATACTTCAATCATGAAAGCTGAATTTCCCCAATCACTAAAAAAAGTTACCATAACCCCTATTTTCAAGTCTGGTGATAAATCTTCCTTATCAAATTATAGACCTATTTCGATTCTTCCCACTTTTGCCAAAATAATTGAAAAAGCCCTATCAAACAGAATGTACGATTATTTACATAAAATAAAATTCTTCGCGGACAATCAATATGGTTTTATTAAAGGACGAAATACTGAAAGTGCACTGTTAAAATTTTCAAAATTAATCTACAATATTATGTATAGACAGAAACAAAAAAACAGTAGCGATATTCCTAGATATATCAAAAGCCTTTGATAATGTCAATCATAATTTGTTAAATTGTCTAAATTGGTTTAAATCATATTTATCAAATAGGGAACAGCGCGTTAAAATCCAAAATAATTTCAGCAATTTTAGTATATCAAACCAAGGTGTTCCTCAAGGTTCAATTTTAGGTCCTTTATTATTTCTTATATTTATTAACGATTTATGTAAACTACAGTTATATGGCAAAATCTTAACATATGCCGATAATTCAGTCTTGCTATATTCATGCTCTGATAATAATACACTTCTTTTTCAAATTGAATCTGATCTGACTGAGATAGGAAAATGGTTTACTGCGAATGATTTATGCCTAAATTTAAATAAAACAAAATATATTTGCTTAAATTTAATACATTCTGAAACTAATCTTAATATTAAATTTCATTCTTCTTATTGCAAAGAAAATAAATCTAACTGTCAGTGCCATGTTCTGAAATCAGTTTCTACAATTAAATATCTAGGTTTGCATATTGACTCTAACTTAAAATGGGAAAACTCACGTAAATGAATTATGTAAAAAGTTACGCTTTATACAGGGTGTCCCAAAACGACCGCATAAACTATGCATAAGCCAGATTCCTCGTTGGGAGTACATAAAAAATGCCCAAAGAAGTGCTCCTCTACGATCCATAGTTTTCGAGTTATAGGAAAAACAAAGTATGGCTGTTACCCCACTTGGCGGCCATAGAACCGGACCCCCACGTCCGATCCAGCGGCCGGGGTATTCCATATTGAGCCAACCACGTACATTAGCACAGAAATGCGCCGGAGCCCAATCATGCTGAAACCAAAGTCCCTGTACTGCCGCTAAAGGTATGTCATCGAGGAACTCGGTTAAGACCTCATTGAGAAACACAAAGTATGACTGTCCCGAGAGCCGTTCAGGCAACAGATATGGTCCAAGCAGTCGATCCCCGAGTATGCCGGCCCGGCCCATACGTTAAGAGACCAACGTTCCTGATGTTTCTGCTGCCGGATTGACCTGGGACCACAGGGGTAACAGCCATACTTTGTTTTTCCTATAACTCGAAAACTATGGATCGTAGAGGGGCACTTCTTTGGGCAGTTTTTATGTACTCCCAACGAGGAATCTAGCTATGCATAGTTTATGCGGTCGTTTTGGGACACCCTGTATTGGTTAAATTTCATCACCTAAAAATAAAATAGATGTAATATTTTTAAAAACAGTTTATTATTCTTGGTTCTACTCATTGTTAAAATATGGTATTATTATTTGGGGAGGCGATTATAAATGTAATTTATTACCACTAATTTCGATCCAGAACAAGTGCTTCAAAATTTTAAAACCCTATCAATCTAATGCTTATATTTTTAGAAATTTGAACTTACTACCTCTAAAATATGACTTCTTATTCCATTATATTCTTGTTAACATTTTCTTGAGTAATGAATCTCTTTATTAAAAATATTAATAAGTTTATAGCGTCACACTTGAATATCAAATTGCACAATCTCAAAGTTGTTTTCGGAGAAACGGGTGACTGGCGTGGCTTTCCACCCATATATTGTAGGCTTATAATTGTGTATGTTAATTTCACCAAACATCTTAAATCTGAATATTTGGCAACTTTGAGGTCTTATAACTAATTCTTTTAATAATATGAATTTGACTTCTAAAACGGTTGATTCAGAAAATGTTTTCAGTTTTATAGTTAATCAAAACCTCTGTAGCGCGTACAGCCTATTTAATAATTCTAATTTTTTTCTTCTGAATTTTGACTTGTTAACAAAACTTTCTTTCCCTCTTCAGTTGCATTTAGTGCTGCTAAACATTTACAATGCTGTCTTTTAGCTCCATCACGAGAAGGAATGCGAACTTGGACCAACAATGTTGCTTTACTTCGTCTACAAAAGCCAGTTGAACTTGGTCCTAGTGTCTGTGTAATTTGTCTACCAACTCGAGGACAGATGCCAAAGGATAGATGTACTGTGCCTGGTTACGGCTTTGTCTCGAAAGGTAAGCATTAGTGGTATTTTTGATAACTTTTCTATGTGCTTGTAAGTCAAAATTATGCGTGGTATATTTAAATTTTGATTGGCTATAACGGTGTACATTATATATTATATTCACGCTTCCACGTTTTAAAGTTTAAACAACGGCTATTTTCTAGAGAAAAAGTTTAAAGGTCCAAACTGCCGCTTCTTGTAGAAACAAAATTTAAAATTCGTATTTAATGTTGGCTCCGACTAGTATTATTGGAACTAATTTAGCAAATTTAAAGATCGCAAGATACGGGGTATTTCGTCGGCCTTACCCAGAAAACCTACCGTAATACATAAAAATTTAATTATCAATAAACCATTGTAAAACAAAGTTCAGATTTTTTTTATTTGATAAGCAAACGCTGTAACATAATTTTTAAATTATTGCCAGTTTTCAAAAATAAGAAGTAAAAGTTTTCCAAATGCGATTGTAGTCTCAACTAGTAGTCTAAGAGCCCGTGAACCCCAGACCTTCGTTATTTTATAAAAGCTGAAAACTTGTCAGCGCATGCTCCCAACTCAGGTAAGAACGATGGACCATTATGAAGTTTGGGTTACCCTGGCTTTGGCAGGTAAACGGTACTAAAGGTGTGTAAAATATAATTCTACTTACGTTATAGTATAAAAGCTGATTTTTATATGTATAATTAGATAATGTTTCCTCATTGGCCAGACATTTTTGATAGTTCCAACCCCTTGCCAGACAAGCATGTAGGGTAGCTATTTCTACTGCGCATGTATTGTTTATAGTACTTAGTACATGTTTACATCAGCTAAAATAATCTTATACGCTGTCTTCAAGTATTATTAATTTAATATTCATTAATAATTACTAACATAAAATATTTCGAATATATACAGACTATAAAGTATGTTGAATTGATTGATTAGATTTTTACATACTAGTGGCAACACTTAAGCTTAATGAATATAGTGTTGCCACTAGTATGTAAAAATCTAATCAATCAATTCAACATACTTTATAGTCTGTATATATTCGAAATATTTTATGTTAGTAATTATTAATGAATATTAAATTAATAATACTTGAAGACAGCGTATAAGATTATTTTAGCTGATGTAAACATGTACTAAGTACTATAAACAATACATGCGCAGTAGAAATAGCTACCCTACATGCTTGTCTGGCAAGGGGTTGGAACTATCAAAAATGTCTGGCCAATGAGGAAACATTATCTAATTATTACATATAAAAATCAGCTTTTATACTATAACGTAAGTAGAATTATATTTTACACACCTTTAGTACCGTTTACCTGCCAAAGCCAGGGTAACCCAAACTTCATAATGGTCCATCGTTCTTACCTGAGTTGGGAGCATGCGCTGACAAGTTTTCAGCTTTTATAAAATAACGAAGGTCTGGGGTTTACGAGCTCTTGCTCTATAGGGCTCCCGAACCATCTTTTCCATGTAAGGAAATTCGACCACTGCTAACTGAGGCCTCCGTCCGCAAAATCTCGGTTAACCGCTTTTTATTCCCAATCTCGTCCTATTTGCAAAACCACTGTACGAGATTGTTTGAAAAAGGAAGTTTTGGTTCGTAACTAAAATATGCGATTTTCCAAAAAGAACCCCGGTATACATGTATTTAAGCATATTGTAAGTTCACCTCCAGAATATTAAGTACTACTGAAGAAAAGTGCTGGTATAGTCGTACTACTTTGGAAATTTATTATCTCTCTGTCCGTGAGAAATGCGTGCCTCGTTACTAAAATTAATCAGGTTGGCCTATACTTATAAGTATTAACTTTGCATTGCATTTTGCTTTGCGTTTTTGGAGTCTTTGCGTGCGATTGTTTGGATGCGATGGTTGCCCTTTTATGAAGTAACTCCTTCGCTTGTATATTTTCAGATTGAGGAATGTCTCTGAAAATTAGAGAAGCTCAAGTTCCTATTGTAGATGACATGGATTGGCATGGCAAAATTTAACAGGCTCTTACGAATCCATTCATCCTTCCTGCGAGTAGTTTCTGTGCCGGTGGACATGGTCAACAAGATGCATGTCAGGTGAGGTATTCTTGGTGCTATCTTGACTAATTTGTGTCATTGTTCATATAGCCCAGAAATTTTAGGTCAAAAAGGGGTCGATAGCTAAATAATTCATTGTCAACTGTACGCAGGGATGCCATAACGTAATAAGGAGGATGCCGTGGTTTTAACTAAACATACTTTATTTAAATTGCTAAAAGTTCATAATTAAAATCAACAAAATATAAATTAACAGTGAACGTAAGAACAAGAGAAGAATCAGAATCGTACAAAAATGAGTGAGCTTTTATACACGAGGTGACGTGCGTTGCAGCGCACGCTATTTGCGCAATCGTCACTAAACACAAGGCTGCCACTCACATACTCCCACCTTTGAGTGTGTTTATCATCACTCAAACAAAACATCTTAAACATAGTTAGAAAACTTATAACCAAATTTAAGAAACAGCAACCGTTACCTCTTATGAAACAGCAACCTCTACTTCTAACCTTTAAAGTCTCTAGTAACAACCTTTTACATCTAACACAATTTTTACAGTTTTTTATAGTCTTGCGACTTTTCAGAACCCAGTATTTTTCCCTCAAGTGAGTCATTATAATTGACGTTCCCTCATGCAACAACTCAATATGGACATACATAATTAGAGATTGAACAACAGAATCGACCAGAATCCCATCTCCATGTTAATCAGGCCACTCGCTTTCAAGGCCTCTCGGCCTGTTAGGGCCCTCCCACCATCTAACCTGGACTAACGGCTCGGGATGCTCGGGAGAACAACCCTAGATCCCAAGTCGGCGGGGTTTTTCGATCTGGCGTTTACCAATCGTATGTTTACCTGACCCTGAGATTCTGTTCTAATGAAAACACAGGCTCCGTAGGCTAGTTGACTAGCATCACCAAATAAACGTAAACTTATTTTTACATCCTTTACAGCTTCCAGCCATCTAGGGATTTTTATCTTGGAAATTTGATTACAGCTCTCAGATGCATGTACTTTACTGTTACAAAAAACACACATATCAAACCTTTTAAATTTACCTTCACTATTAGAAACTACACTTTTATTAGCAGTTAATAGTTCATGGGAAGTAAGCACATCTATACTTGTCTTATCTATACACTTCTTACCACAAGAACTATTACCAGAAAAGTCTTTAGCTAATTTCAACTTAGCTTGAGAGTCTACTTCAGACTTCAAAAACTCTACTATTAGATCTAAGTCTGACTTACCCCCAACTTTCATTTGTGACTTTTGTCTTTCGTAAATTAACAACAAATTAGGTGGTATTGCAGATTCTATCAGTGGGTACAAAAAGTCAGCGTACTTATCTTGAGTGAGTCCCAAAGCTTTCAAGGATCGCAAGTGTGTCATCAGCTGGTCGTACAGGGCACTCAAGTCTGTTTTGCTTTTGTCGGAAGTGACCAATTTCAACAGATCCCTTATGTAGATCTGTACCAGGACACTTTCGTTCCCAAACCTCTCTTTGAGGGAGAGTACGGCTGGTTCGTAGTTCTCGCTGCTCGCGGGATAACTCTCCAGGATGCTCCTGGCCTTTGAGTTTGCTGCCATGGACTGCAGAAGGTACGAAAACTTGTCCCGCTTATCTATTCGGGGGTCTTTGTGAATCTTCTCAAATTGATTCCAAAATGGAAGTCAATTCCTTGGATCGCCATCAAACTTGATTAGCTCAATCTCAGGCAGCTTGTAGAAGTTTCTCTTAGAGTTCTCGCAAACTGTAGATTTCAGCTTCTTCGTAGTACGTATTTTCAGCTCCATGAAACTGTCGTAATAATCTTCTGACGTCGAGATCTCTTCATCGTAGGTTTCTTGGGTACAGCTAGTAGACTGCATTAACCTTAGGTATTCTTCCTGCGCAATCCTTAGCTGTTCCTTCTTCTCAATCAGTCTTTCCAGAGCTATCTCCAGCTGATCTTCAGTCGTAGGTTCGCCATCCTCCAGTATACTTCGTAGCTTATTTGCAGATCTCGTAAACCCGCTCCTTAACGCTGTGCGATGAAGCTTCAGTTGGCTCAGCATCTTCGTAGGATCTGTCATCGTATAGGCAGGTTGCTGAGTCACTTCCTCTTCATCCTCAGTTTCAGGTATCGAGCGGTAAGATCCGAAAGATCATCCAGGTTGATCATCACATCAGACCCTCAGATCCAAGCAAGGTGTCCCGGCAGGGATGCCAAATGTCAACTGTACGCAGGGATGCCATAACGTAATAAGGAGGATGCCGTGGTTTTAACTAAACATACTTTATTTAAATTGCTAAAAGTTCATAATTAAAATCAACAAAATATAAATTAACAGTGAACGTAAGAACAAGAGAAGAATCAGAATCGTACAAAAATGAGTGAGCTTTTATACACGAGGTGACGTGCGTTGCAGCGCACGCTATTTGCGCAATCGTCACTAAACACAAGGCTGCCACTCACATTCATAATTAGCTGAAAATTTCAGGATAAGCTCTCTATGATGTGTACAACCCACCCTGAAAAGTCTCCAAAGATCCTCCGTCGGCGTCATTCCAAAATGGCGGATCAAATAATACTTTTTAGTTCTGTAACAGGATTTATACTCAGGATAGATGCCGTTTTCGAATAAAATTTAGTTTTTCGATAAAAATATAATAAATGGGGTGTAAAGGGAGTTTATTCTTGCCAAACTGCAACATTTTTATTGTTGTTTGCATGCTTTGCCATATAACTGTACGAATACAAAAATCGATCGGAAAAATACGATTGTTTTTAGTAGTCCCATTATTTAAAAAAAAATTAAATCTGCTGAAAATTGACAAAGATATTCCATTTTTAGTAAAGTGTTGTGGTGCGGATGGTATTGGGAAGTATTATTACGTTAGGAGTGGGTTTCGCACTTGATTAATAATTGTTTTTTGGCCATTATCTTTAACAGCTTAGTTAATACTGTTGTAACGTAAAGAAATCATTATGGTGCATTAAAAATTTCTTACACAAACATTTAATTATCAAAAAGTTCCTTAAAATTAATTAGGTCTTTTGGACCGATTATATATTTTGGACCTTATAGCTACCTTTTAAAATAACTGGGATATTCATTCTAGTTTTCTGTACAGTGATATTTCAAAGGATTTTGAAGTGATAAAAAATAACTTAAATGAACGTTTTTGCTTATACAGTGGAACTCCATTACTGTGAACCATCTCATAAAAAATTTCAATGTCACAAGAGGTTTACTATTATTGATGTTTTAATTTTTTACACTGAAGCGCAGCTCGACTGCATTTTCATGGCGCAAAATGCGTATAATTTGAAATAAATGTATCAAATGCTATATAGAGATTTTTAATGTTATAGAGTAGGCCGACGTACTGGCATAGTGGTTAGAGCATCTGACTGCGAAGCCTTACGTCTGCGGTTCGAATCCCCGTTTGGCATGGATGTTAGTTTCTGTCCTTATGTGTGTGAGGAATGAATGTGGCCCCCCTGTAAAAAGGGGCTGTGCTTGTGTGTGTGGCGTGGGCAACAGTGCTTCACCTCCGTGGCTTCGCTCCACAGGTACCCACTGGGTAACGCAAAGTACTGCTTCGGCACGATATGGGTTAATGGACTATAGTTACAGCCGTAACGGTTCAAAATACCTGCCATTAAAAAAAATGTTAGAGTAGAAGTATCTTAAAATAAAACTTATCAAATAAGCCACTTACTCAAAATTTTAATCATTGTCATCATTGTTTTCGAATTCAGTAGAAGCTGAATTTTTACATGACTCGCCAAAGCAAGATGTGCAAAATCTGGAACATTGGAGTCCTGCTTTTCTGCACTGGCATCTTGTGTCACAATCCCTTGTAGAATTTATTTTGCAGTTGCAAGAGATGAGTTGCAAAAGTTCTTCGAGTTTACCTGCAATAGTCCAACAATGGCTGGGGAACAACCTGAATCCAACTGATTGGGGATAGTTCAAAAAGGATGGAAAGTTGAATCCAGTTATTTCAACACGTCTAGCAACTTCTGAAGAACTCTTGCAGCTCATCTCTTGCAACTGCAAAATAAATTCTACAAGGGATTGTGACACAAGATGCCAGTGCAGAAAAGCAGGACTCCAATGTTCCAAATTTTGCACATCTTGCTTTGGCGAGTCGTGTAAAAATTCAGCTTCTACTGAATTCGAAAACAATGATGATGACAATGAATAAAATTTTAAGTGGCTTATTTGATAAGTTTTATTTTGCGATACCTCTACTCTATAACATTAAAAACCTCTATAGTATTTGATACATTTATTTCAAATTATAAGTGTTTAGCTCCATGAAAATGCAGTCGAGCTCCGCTTCAGTGTAAAAAATTAAAAAACCGATAATAGAAAACCTCTTGTGATATTAAAATTTTTTATGCGATGGATCACAATAATAGAGTTCCATTGTACGAGTATAAGCAAAAACGTTCATTAAGTTATTTTTTATCACTTCAAAATCCTTTGAAATATCACTGTACAGAAAACTAGAATGAATATCCCAGTTATTTTAAAAGGAAGCTATAAGGTCCGAAATATGTAATCGGTCCAAAAGACCTAATTAATTTTAAGGAACTTTTTGATAATTAAATGTTTGTGTAAGAAATTTTAATGCACCATAATGATTTCTTTACGTTACAACAGTATTAACTAAGCTGTTAAAGATAATGGCCAAAAAACAATTAATCGAGTGCGAAACCCACTCCTAACGTAATAATACTTCCAAATACCATCCGCACCACAACACTTTACTAAAAATGGAATATCTCTGTCAAATTTCAGCGGATTTAATTTTTTTTAAATAATGGGACTACTAAAAACAATCGTATTTTTCCGATCGATTTTTGTATTCGTACAGTTATATGGCAAAGCATGGAAACAACAATGAAAATTTTGCAGTTTGGCAAGAATAAAATCCCTTTACACCCCATTTATTATATTTTTATCGAAAAACTGTAAATTTTATTCGAAAACGGCATCTATCCTGAGTATAAATCCTATTACAGAACTAAAAAATATTAATTTTTGACTTAGATATGAGCGAAAATATCGGAAAAGGCAAAAATGCTAGGGGGCCATCTTTGATCCGTCATTTCGGAATGACGCCGACGGAGGATCTTTGGGAACTTTTCAGGGTGGGTTGTACACATCAGAGAGCTTATCCTGAAATTTTCTGCCAATTATAAATTATTTAGCTACCAATCCTAAAATTACTGGGCTAATAGGACGTTGTGAGTCGAGTGTTGATAAGTTTAAAACTTTCTCCCTCTTTTTAGAATAATAGGGAATTTAAAAATTGAGTTTTAACTTTTTGCATGTCAGTTTCCCTAAATCACTGGTTCTCGAGCAAGTTTTTTCTGTGTTAGTTATATCAAATTGTAAAAACTAAATCTGAAATATTAGGAATGGAAGTTAAATCTAGTCAATCGCAATCTTCTAAATTTTGTTTAAACTAGGTTTCAAAAGTTAATTTCTTGATCTCTGCGAGCTCCTATGTGGCTTGAATACTGAATAGGAAGTTTTTTAAATTTCTTAGTGTACTAATGTAGGATAACTAGTTTGTTTAATAATTAATGTCAATTGTCTTGTAGGGTGATGCTGGAGGCCCTCTAGCTTGTGAACTAATTGGAATTGTATCGTGGGGGCTTGGATGCGGTAGAAGTGATGTTCCTAACATTTACATCAATGTTCCAGCTTTTATGGGATGAATAACCCAAATCATTAGCTCCAATTCATTCTTGACATCTTCTCAAAATATTATGTTAGTAGTTGTAAATATATTTATGAAATAAACATGGATAATGTTATTTATGTATTTTTCTTTAGACTTGCCTTCTCACTGTAATTTAAACTGTCTTTTAAATGTAAAAAGAATTACTATAGTCTATGTAAATAGAATCAGCTGTTGACCTTGACTTTTTTCTCAATGTATTTCTTCTGCGTTGCCATGGTAAAGAATGACGTCAAACCGCTTATTTTATTTACACAGACTGTAGTGATGCCTGATTAATTATTTTCTCCGTATTACAGGGTTAATTTTGAGACTTATGAAGTTTGAGGTTGCAATTTTTTTCATTTAACTATTGTAGATATTTTATATTGAAAAAGTAGCAGATTTTGTAGAACGTTCTTTATTTTCATTTCAAATTCTAGCAATTTCTTAGGATGTTGAGTTACAATTAATACTAGTTACTTATATACAGAAACAACAATTTTCCCAGGCTTAATTGAAAACTATTTACAATCTTCATCAGTACAAATAATAGTCCTGTAAATGGGTAGGCTCTTTTCTTTCTCTAGAAGATCATCTGCGAAGTTGAGGTACGGAAGGAGTCATTAGTCGAGGTATGGGAGGAGTCATCACTTGAGGTATGGTATGAGTCATCGTATGGTATCATATCATATGGTATGAGGTAGTGTCGAAAATTGAGGTACCGCATCATTGCTTCCTGGTGTATGGTCTTCATCCGTTTTTGTATCAGGAGCAATCGTTACTGATTTATTTAGGATTTCTGGTTTTCTTATAGACCGGGAGCCAGCAACATATTTTGTCAGTCATTTCCTCTCAAGCGATATTTGGTGGAAAATTTCAGGAAGTTATATCATAAAGCCTGGTGAGCGTCAGCTGGCTGTAGGGCGGTGGAATAGACGTCAGCTGGTCGTTTAACATTTGGAGCGTCTTTCTCAAAGATTCTTTGCGGCTTCAATGGACTCTAACCGTCAGACGTCACACGGAACCAACACGTGACCTACTGAGCTTGCGATTGGTTACCACAGATACTACACTAGTAGATCTACTAGTGTAGTATCTGTGGTAACCAATCGCAAGCTCAGTTGTAGGTCACGTGTTGGTTCCGTGAAGTCTCGAACCAGATAGGCGGTTAGAGTCCATTACGCAAGAGAAAAAGAACAAGAGGGAAACTCCAGTGAAACTGTTATGTTTTTGTTTACATTTCGATTTGCTTTGTATTGAGGAGAGGTACGAATGGGTGTGTGGTCGCATGAGCGGCGGATATCGTTTTAAATCAAGATTTTGTAAATAATGTAAATAAATATCTGTTAATTATTATCCAGATCAGATACTACACTAGTAGATCTACTAGTGTAGTATCTGTGGGCAAGCTCAGTAGGTCACGTGTTGGTTCCGTGTGACGTCAGACGGTTAGAGTCCATTGTTAGGAAATAGACCAACTTTCTTTAAAGAACAATAAATTATTATTTCTAAAAATTAATTACTAACCAATTTCCCTAAAGATAACTTTTAATGGACTCTAACCGCCTATCTGGTTCGAGACTTCACGGAACCAACACGTGACCTACAACTGAGCTTGCGATTGGTTACCACAGATACTACACTAGTAGATCTACTAGTGTAGTATCTGTGGTAACCAATCGCAAGCTCAGTAGGTCACGTGTTGGTTCCGTGTGACGTCAGACGGTTAGAGTCCATTTCTTTTTATAAACCAAACCAACTTTTTGAAAGGACACTGTTTTAATTAATTTTTTAGATATTATTTGTTTTTCAGATAATTTTAAGTTGGCAATATTTAATTAATAATGTTCTAGAAGGGAATTGTTTTTTGTTGACAACTTGAGACTCATGAAGTCAGGAAACGTTGAAAGGAAATCACTGAAAGTATAAATTTTTGTTCATGTTTGTTGGTTCCTTCTCCTAACCCAAGGCTGGATAATAATTAACAGATATTTATTTACATTATTTACAAAATCTTGATTTAAAACGATATCCGCCGCTCATGCGACCACACACCCTTTCGTACCTCTCCTCAATACAAAGCAAATCGAAATGTAAAAAAAACATAACAGTTTCACCGAGTTTCCCTGGAGTTTCCCCTCTTGTTCTTTTTCTCTCGCGTAATTGAAGCCGCAAAGAATCTTTGAGAAAGACGCTCCAAATGTTAAACGACCAGCTGACGTCTATTCCACCGCCCTACAGCCAGCTGACGCTCACCAGGCTGTATGATATAACTTCCTGAAATTTTCCACCAAATATCGCTTGAGAGGAAATGACTGACAAAATATGTTGCTGGCTCCCGGTCTATTAGTTGGTTGATATGTCTCTTGAAAATGTTACCGTAATCTAGTTCTACTTGATAGTGTAGTTTACCAAATTTCTTTATTGACTCCACAGCCCTTTGTGGGCCAAGGCCTTCCTAAGAATCTTCCTCCATTCTGATCTCTTCTTGGATAGGGTTCTCTAATTGCCAATTCTTAATTTTTTAAAATCCTCATCAACACAGTCCACCCATCTAAGTGCCTCTTAAACGGGTCCCGATTGGTTTGAACTGAAATATCCTTGAAGTTTGTGTGGAAGGATTCAACCTGCAAAGGTATCCAGCAAGTTTCATGTGGTTGACTTTTATAAAGTTGATGTTTGCATCTCTATAAAGGTTATACAGCTCGCTATTGTATCGGTGCATCCATGTGCCATCGAAATTTCTTTATCTTTCCAAATTTCCATGTGTTTGTTATTTAGGAAACATCTGACTTAGTATTGCGTATATTCCTCTGTAAATACATTTCTGCAGGAGTTTTATTGTTCACAAGAGGTGTTGCTCCATACGTAAATGGAATCTCTCACTTTTTTGGTACATTGACATTGGGGACTGTGCCATGGTTTTTAGGCGATTCTTCAATGTTCGCACATTTCTCTCTGCTAACCCATTTGTAGCGGGATGTCCAGGTGCAATAAGTTTTTGAAAAATTCCATTCTTTTTACAATAATCCTGAAAATGCTGATTTATGAATATTGTTGCATTATCTGACACTAAGACCCGAGTAAATTCAAGAGTAGTAAAAATATCAGATAACAGTTCTATGGTAGAGGCAGTTGTTGGGGAGCTTCTGGTGATTTTTACCTCTGCCCATTTTGATTCAGCATCCACAACTATTAAAAAGTAGTGGTCTTGAAAAGGGCCTGCGTAGTCCATGTGAACATATCCCAATTTTCCTTTGGGGCATCCCACGGATGTATTTGAGCCTTTGCGGGGTTGGTATTAACTTCTTCGCATGGTTCACAGGTTCTTGAAATCCGTTCTATATCCTTGTCTATTCCTTTCCAGTACACCAGTACACATACCGTCTTGCAAGTTGTTTCATTTTTGTAATGCCGATGTGTGTACGATGGAGTTCTTCTAATACAGCTTTCTGAAGAGTATGAATATGAAGGTTCTGGATTGTTTTGAATTTGTTGGTTTATGCTAGACAGTTCATCATTATCTGTGTCTTTGCGAATAGTATCAGCTGTTATGTATTCCGTCGATACTTCATTTACTGAAACCATACACACTTGAATTTGACATTTTCAGTTTGATGAAGGCAGCTTCACATCGTGAGATCCATTGAAATTTTGCGCAATTTTTCCAAATGAAATCATAGTAATCCAAATTTATGACGCATGTTTAAGGATATTTTCAATACTACAATCGAATATTCCATTTAAATTGAAAATATTTAAAATATCCAACGAAAAATTTTACAATTAAATTTTTCTTTGGATATTTAAAATATTTTCAATTTAAATGGAATATTCGATTGTAGTATTGAAAAAAAAATCCTTAAATATGCATTAAAATTTTTATTACTATGATTTTTATGAAAATTTTTTTTAACCGGATGATTTGAGATTTGAGATTTGAGATTTGAGATTTGAGATTTGAGATTTGAGATTTGAGATTTGAGATTTGAGATTTGAGATTTGAGATTTGAGATTTGAGATTTGAGATTTGAGATTTGAGATTTGAGATTTGAGATTTGAGATTTGAGATTTGAGATTTGAGATTTGAGATTTGAGATTTGAGATTTGAGATTTGAGATTTGAGATTTGAGATTTGAGATTTGAGATTTGAGATTTGAGATTTGAGATTTGAGATTTGAGATTTGAGATTTGAGATTTGAGATTTGAGATTTGAGATTTGAGATTTGAGATTTGAGATTTGAGATTTGAGATTTGAGATTTGAGATTTGAGATTTGAGATTTGAGATTTGAGATTTGAGATTTGAGATTTGAGATTTGAGATTTGAGATTTGAGATTTGAGATTTGAGATTTGAGATTTGAGATTTGAGATTTGAGATTTGAGATTTGAGATTTGAGATTTGAGATTTGAGATTTGAGATTTGAGATTTGAGATTTGAGATTTGAGATTTGAGATTTGAGATTTGAGATTTGAGATTTGAGATTTGAGATTTGAGATTTGAGATTTGAGATTTGAGATTTGAGATTTGAGATTTGAGATTTGAGATTTGAGATTTGAGATTTGAGATTTGAGATTTGAGATTTGAGATTTGAGATTTGAGATTTGAGATTTGAGATTTGAGATTTGAGATTTGAGATTTGAGATTTGAGATTTGAGATTTGAGATTTGAGATTTGAGATTTGAGATTTGAGATTTGAGATTTGAGATTTGAGATTTGAGATTTGAGATTTGAGATTTGAGATTTGAGATTTGAGATTTGAGATTTGAGATTTGAGATTTGAGATTTGAGATTTGAGATTTGAGATTTGAGATTTGAGATTTGAGATTTGAGATTTGAGATTTGAGATTTGAGATTTGAGATTTGAGATTTGAGATTTGAGATTTGAGATTTGAGATTTGAGATTTGAGATTTGAGATTTGAGATTTGAGATTTGAGATTTGAGATTTGAGATTTGAGATTTGAGATTTGAGATTTGAGATTTGAGATTTGAGATTTGAGATTTGAGATTTGAGATTTGAGATTTGAGATTTGAGATTTGAGATTTGAGATTTGAGATTTGAGATTTGAGATTTGAGATTTGAGATTTGAGATTTGAGATTTGAGATTTGAGATTTGAGATTTGAGATTTGAGATTTGAGATTTGAGATTTGAGATTTGAGATTTGAGATTTGAGATTTGAGATTTGAGATTTGAGATTTGAGATTTGAGATTTGAGATTTGAGATTTGAGATTTGAGATTTGAGATTTGAGATTTGAGATTTGAGATTTGAGATTTGAGATTTGAGATTTGAGATTTGAGATTTGAGATTTGAGATTTGAGATTTGAGATTTGAGATTTGAGATTTGAGATTTGAGATTTGAGATTTGAGATTTGAGATTTGAGATTTGAGATTTGAGATTTGAGATTTGAGATTTGAGATTTGAGATTTGAGATTTGAGATTTGAGATTTGAGATTTGAGATTTGAGATTTGAGATTTGAGATTTGAGATTTGAGATTTGAGATTTGAGATTTGAGATTTGAGATTTGAGATTTGAGATTTGAGATTTGAGATTTGAGATTTGAGATTTGAGATTTGAGATTTGAGATTTGAGATTTGAGATTTGAGATTTGAGATTTGAGATTTGAGATTTGAGATTTGAGATTTGAGATTTGAGATTTGAGATTTGAGATTTGAGATTTGAGATTTGAGATTTGAGATTTGAGATTTGAGATTTGAGATTTGAGATTTGAGATTTGAGATTTGAGATTTGAGATTTGAGATTTGAGATTGTGCACTTTGGCATGTGGAGTCCCGGTGCCTGGGATTCTCGAGGGGGTCGGGGGGCATAAAGTTGGATTTTCGCGCGAAAATCCAACTTTATGCCCCCCGCCCTCCTCTCTCGAACCCAAGGGTGTACGGTGGCAGGTAGAGTCCCGGTGCCTGGGATTCTCGAGGGGGTCGGGGGGCATAAAGTTGGATTTTCGCGCGAAAATCCAACTTTATGCCCCCCGCCCTCCTCTCTCGAACCCAAGGGTGTACGGTGGCAGGTAGAGTCCCGGTGCCTGGGATTCTCGAGGGGGTCGGGGGGCATAAAGTTGGATTTTCGCGCGAAAATCCAACTTTATGCCCCCCGCCCTCCTCTCTCGAACCCAAGGGTGTACGGTGGCAGGTAGAGTCCCGGTGCCTGGGATTCTCGAGGGGGTCGGGGGGCATAAAGTTGGATTTTCGCGCGAAAATCCAACTTTATGCCCCCCGCCCTCCTCTCTCGAACCCAAGGGTGTACGGTGGCAGGTAGAGTCCCGGTGCCTGGGATTCTCGAGGGGGTCGGGGGGCATAAAGTTGGATTTTCGCGCGAAAATCCAACTTTATGCCCCCCGCCCTCCTCTCTCGAACCCAAGGGTGTACGGTGGCAGGTAGAGTCCCGGTGCCTGGGATTCTCGAGGGGGTCGGGGGGCATAAAGTTGGATTTTCGCGCGAAAATCCAACTTTATGCCCCCCGCCCTCCTCTCTCGAACCCAAGGGTGTACGGTGGCAGGTAGAGTCCCGGTGCCTGGGATTCTCGAGGGGGTCGGGGGGCATAAAGTTGGATTTTCGCGCGAAAATCCAACTTTATGCCCCCCGCCCTCCTCTCTCGAACCCAAGGGTGTACGGTGGCAGGTAGAGTCCCGGTGCCTGGGATTCTCGAGGGGGTCGGGGGGCATAAAGTTGGATTTTCGCGCGAAAATCCAACTTTATGCCCCCCGCCCTCCTCTCTCGAACCCAAGGGTGTACGGTGGCAGGTAGAGTCCCGGTGCCTGGGATTCTCGAGGGGGTCGGGGGGCATAAAGTTGGATTTTCGCGCGAAAATCCAACTTTATGCCCCCCGCCCTCCTCTCTCGAACCCAAGGGTGTACGGTGGCAGGTAGAGTCCCGGTGCCTGGGATTCTCGAGGGGGTCGGGGGGCATAAAGTTGGATTTTCGCGCGAAAATCCAACTTTATGCCCCCCGCCCTCCTCTCTCGAACCCAAGGGTGTACGGTGGCAGGTAGAGTCCCGGTGCCTGGGATTCTCGAGGGGGTCGGGGGGCATAAAGTTGGATTTTCGCGCGAAAATCCAACTTTATGCCCCCCGCCCTCCTCTCTCGAACCCAAGGGTGTACGGTGGCAGGTAGAGTCCCGGTGCCTGGGATTCTCGAGGGGGTCGGGGGGCATAAAGTTGGATTTTCGCGCGAAAATCCAACTTTATGCCCCCCGCCCTCCTCTCTCGAACCCAAGGGTGTACGGTGGCAGGTAGAGTCCCGGTGCCTGGGATTCTCGAGGGGGTCGGGGGGCATAAAGTTGGATTTTCGCGCGAAAATCCAACTTTATGCCCCCCGCCCTCCTCTCTCGAACCCAAGGGTGT
Source organism: Tetragnatha montana (assembly GCA_963680715.1). Lineage (NCBI taxonomy): Eukaryota > Metazoa > Arthropoda > Arachnida > Araneae > Tetragnathidae > Tetragnatha > Tetragnatha montana. The sequence goes on along the minus strand of OY796682.1, from coordinate 34,623,107 downwards.
ACGGTGGCAGGTAGAGTCCCGGTGCCTGGGATTCTCGAGGGGGTCGGGGGGCATAAAGTTGGATTTTCGCGCGAAAATCCAACTTTATGCCCCCCGCCCTCCTCTCTCGAACCCAAGGGTGTACGGTGGCAGGTAGAGTCCCGGTGCCTGGGATTCTCGAGGGGGTCGGGGGGCATAAAGTTGGATTTTCGCGCGAAAATCCAACTTTATGCCCCCCGCCCTCCTCTCTCGAACCCAAGGGTGTACGGTGGCAGGTAGAGTCCCGGTGCCTGGGATTCTCGAGGGGGTCGGGGGGCATAAAGTTGGATTTTCGCGCGAAAATCCAACTTTATGCCCCCCGCCCTCCTCTCTCGAACCCAAGGGTGTACGGTGGCAGGTAGAGTCCCGGTGCCTGGGATTCTCGAGGGGGTCGGGGGGCATAAAGTTGGATTTTCGCGCGAAAATCCAACTTTATGCCCCCCGCCCTCCTCTCTCGAACCCAAGGGTGTACGGTGGCAGGTAGAGTCCCGGTGCCTGGGATTCTCGAGGGGGTCGGGGGGCATAAAGTTGGATTTTCGCGCGAAAATCCAACTTTATGCCCCCCGCCCTCCTCTCTCGAACCCAAGGGTGTACGGTGGCAGGTAGAGTCCCGGTGCCTGGGATTCTCGAGGGGGTCGGGGGGCATAAAGTTGGATTTTCGCGCGAAAATCCAACTTTATGCCCCCCGCCCTCCTCTCTCGAACCCAAGGGTGTACGGTGGCAGGTAGAGTCCCGGTGCCTGGGATTCTCGAGGGGGTCGGGGGGCATAAAGTTGGATTTTCGCGCGAAAATCCAACTTTATGCCCCCCGCCCTCCTCTCTCGAACCCAAGGGTGTACGGTGGCAGGTAGAGTCCCGGTGCCTGGGATTCTCGAGGGGGTCGGGGGGCATAAAGTTGGATTTTCGCGCGAAAATCCAACTTTATGCCCCCCGCCCTCCTCTCTCGAACCCAAGGGTGTACGGTGGCAGGTAGAGTCCCGGTGCCTGGGATTCTCGAGGGGGTCGGGGGGCATAAAGTTGGATTTTCGCGCGAAAATCCAACTTTATGCCCCCCGCCCTCCTCTCTCGAACCCAAGGGTGTACGGTGGCAGGTAGAGTCCCGGTGCCTGGGATTCTCGAGGGGGTCGGGGGGCATAAAGTTGGATTTTCGCGCGAAAATCCAACTTTATGCCCCCCGCCCTCCTCTCTCGAACCCAAGGGTGTACGGTGGCAGGTAGAGTCCCGGTGCCTGGGATTCTCGAGGGGGTCGGGGGGCATAAAGTTGGATTTTCGCGCGAAAATCCAACTTTATGCCCCCCGCCCTCCTCTCTCGAACCCAAGGGTGTACGGTGGCAGGTAGAGTCCCGGTGCCTGGGATTCTCGAGGGGGTCGGGGGGCATAAAGTTGGATTTTCGCGCGAAAATCCAACTTTATGCCCCCCGCCCTCCTCTCTCGAACCCAAGGGTGTACGGTGGCAGGTAGAGTCCCGGTGCCTGGGATTCTCGAGGGGGTCGGGGGGCATAAAGTTGGATTTTCGCGCGAAAATCCAACTTTATGCCCCCCGCCCTCCTCTCTCGAACCCAAGGGTGTACGGTGGCAGGTAGAGTCCCGGTGCCTGGGATTCTCGAGGGGGTCGGGGGGCATAAAGTTGGATTTTCGCGCGAAAATCCAACTTTATGCCCCCCGCCCTCCTCTCTCGAACCCAAGGGTGTACGGTGGCAGGTAGAGTCCCGGTGCCTGGGATTCTCGAGGGGGTCGGGGGGCATAAAGTTGGATTTTCGCGCGAAAATCCAACTTTATGCCCCCCGCCCTCCTCTCTCGAACCCAAGGGTGTACGGTGGCAGGTAGAGTCCCGGTGCCTGGGATTCTCGAGGGGGTCGGGGGGCATAAAGTTGGATTTTCGCGCGAAAATCCAACTTTATGCCCCCCGCCCTCCTCTCTCGAACCCAAGGGTGTACGGTGGCAGGTAGAGTCCCGGTGCCTGGGATTCTCGAGGGGGTCGGGGGGCATAAAGTTGGATTTTCGCGCGAAAATCCAACTTTATGCCCCCCGCCCTCCTCTCTCGAACCCAAGGGTGTACGGTGGCAGGTAGAGTCCCGGTGCCTGGGATTCTCGAGGGGGTCGGGGGGCATAAAGTTGGATTTTCGCGCGAAAATCCAACTTTATGCCCCCCGCCCTCCTCTCTCGAACCCAAGGGTGTACGGTGGCAGGTAGAGTCCCGGTGCCTGGGATTCTCGAGGGGGTCGGGGGGCATAAAGTTGGATTTTCGCGCGAAAATCCAACTTTATGCCCCCCGCCCTCCTCTCTCGAACCCAAGGGTGTACGGTGGCAGGTAGAGTCCCGGTGCCTGGGATTCTCGAGGGGGTCGGGGGGCATAAAGTTGGATTTTCGCGCGAAAATCCAACTTTATGCCCCCCGCCCTCCTCTCTCGAACCCAAGGGTGTACGGTGGCAGGTAGAGTCCCGGTGCCTGGGATTCTCGAGGGGGTCGGGGGGCATAAAGTTGGATTTTCGCGCGAAAATCCAACTTTATGCCCCCCGCCCTCCTCTCTCGAACCCAAGGGTGTACGGTGGCAGGTAGAGTCCCGGTGCCTGGGATTCTCGAGGGGGTCGGGGGGCATAAAGTTGGATTTTCGCGCGAAAATCCAACTTTATGCCCCCCGCCCTCCTCTCTCGAACCCAAGGGTGTACGGTGGCAGGTAGAGTCCCGGTGCCTGGGATTCTCGAGGGGGTCGGGGGGCATAAAGTTGGATTTTCGCGCGAAAATCCAACTTTATGCCCCCCGCCCTCCTCTCTCGAACCCAAGGGTGTACGGTGGCAGGTAGAGTCCCGGTGCCTGGGATTCTCGAGGGGGTCGGGGGGCATAAAGTTGGATTTTCGCGCGAAAATCCAACTTTATGCCCCCCCGCCCTCCTCTCTCGAACCCAAGGGTGTACGGTGGCAGGTAGAGTCCCGGTGCCTGGGATTCTCGAGGGGGTCGGGGGGCATAAAGTTGGATTTTCGCGCGAAAATCCAACTTTATGCCCCCCGCCCTCCTCTCTCGAACCCAAGGGTGTACGGTGGCAGGTAGAGTCCCGGTGCCTGGGATTCTCGAGGGGGTCGGGGGGCATAAAGTTGGATTTTCGCGCGAAAATCCAACTTTATGCCCCCCGCCCTCCTCTCTCGAACCCAAGGGTGTACGGTGGCAGGTAGAGTCCCGGTGCCTGGGATTCTCGAGGGGGTCGGGGGGCATAAAGTTGGATTTTCGCGCGAAAATCCAACTTTATGCCCCCCGCCCTCCTCTCTCGAACCCAAGGGTGTACGGTGGCAGGTAGAGTCCCGGTGCCTGGGATTCTCGAGGGGGTCGGGGGGCATAAAGTTGGATTTTCGCGCGAAAATCCAACTTTATGCCCCCCGCCCTCCTCTCTCGAACCCAAGGGTGTACGGTGGCAGGTAGAGTCCCGGTGCCTGGGATTCTCGAGGGGGTCGGGGGGCATAAAGTTGGATTTTCGCGCGAAAATCCAACTTTATGCCCCCCGCCCTCCTCTCTCGAACCCAAGGGTGTACGGTGGCAGGTAGAGTCCCGGTGCCTGGGATTCTCGAGGGGGTCGGGGGGCATAAAGTTGGATTTTCGCGCGAAAATCCAACTTTATGCCCCCCGCCCTCCTCTCTCGAACCCAAGGGTGTACGGTGGCAGGTAGAGTCCCGGTGCCTGGGATTCTCGAGGGGGTCGGGGGGCATAAAGTTGGATTTTCGCGCGAAAATCCAACTTTATGCCCCCCGCCCTCCTCTCTCGAACCCAAGGGTGTACGGTGGCAGGTAGAGTCCCGGTGCCTGGGATTCTCGAGGGGGTCGGGGGGCATAAAGTTGGATTTTCGCGCGAAAATCCAACTTTATGCCCCCCGCCCTCCTCTCTCGAACCCAAGGGTGTACGGTGGCAGGTAGAGTCCCGGTGCCTGGGATTCTCGAGGGGGTCGGGGGGCATAAAGTTGGATTTTCGCGCGAAAATCCAACTTTATGCCCCCCGCCCTCCTCTCTCGAACCCAAGGGTGTACGGTGGCAGGTAGAGTCCCGGTGCCTGGGATTCTCGAGGGGGTCGGGGGGCATAAAGTTGGATTTTCGCGCGAAAATCCAACTTTATGCCCCCCGCCCTCCTCTCTCGAACCCAAGGGTGTACGGTGGCAGGTAGAGTCCCGGTGCCTGGGATTCTCGAGGGGGTCGGGGGGCATAAAGTTGGATTTTCGCGCGAAAATCCAACTTTATGCCCCCCGCCCTCCTCTCTCGAACCCAAGGGTGTACGGTGGCAGGTAGAGTCCCGGTGCCTGGGATTCTCGAGGGGGTCGGGGGGCATAAAGTTGGATTTTCGCGCGAAAATCCAACTTTATGCCCCCCGCCCTCCTCTCTCGAACCCAAGGGTGTACGGTGGCAGGTAGAGTCCCGGTGCCTGGGATTCTCGAGGGGGTCGGGGGGCATAAAGTTGGATTTTCGCGCGAAAATCCAACTTTATGCCCCCCGCCCTCCTCTCTCGAACCCAAGGGTGTACGGTGGCAGGTAGAGTCCCGGTGCCTGGGATTCTCGAGGGGGTCGGGGGGCATAAAGTTGGATTTTCGCGCGAAAATCCAACTTTATGCCCCCCGCCCTCCTCTCTCGAACCCAAGGGTGTACGGTGGCAGGTAGAGTCCCGGTGCCTGGGATTCTCGAGGGGGTCGGGGGGCATAAAGTTGGATTTTCGCGCGAAAATCCAACTTTATGCCCCCCGCCCTCCTCTCTCGAACCCAAGGGTGTACGGTGGCAGGTAGAGTCCCGGTGCCTGGGATTCTCGAGGGGGTCGGGGGGCATAAAGTTGGATTTTCGCGCGAAAATCCAACTTTATGCCCCCCGCCCTCCTCTCTCGAACCCAAGGGTGTACGGTGGCAGGTAGAGTCCCGGTGCCTGGGATTCTCGAGGGGGTCGGGGGGCATAAAGTTGGATTTTCGCGCGAAAATCCAACTTTATGCCCCCCGCCCTCCTCTCTCGAACCCAAGGGTGTACGGTGGCAGGTAGAGTCCCGGTGCCTGGGATTCTCGAGGGGGTCGGGGGGCATAAAGTTGGATTTTCGCGCGAAAATCCAACTTTATGCCCCCCGCCCTCCTCTCTCGAACCCAAGGGTGTACGGTGGCAGGTAGAGTCCCGGTGCCTGGGATTCTCGAGGGGGTCGGGGGGCATAAAGTTGGATTTTCGCGCGAAAATCCAACTTTATGCCCCCCGCCCTCCTCTCTCGAACCCAAGGGTGTACGGTGGCAGGTAGAGTCCCGGTGCCTGGGATTCTCGAGGGGGTCGGGGGGCATAAAGTTGGATTTTCGCGCGAAAATCCAACTTTATGCCCCCCGCCCTCCTCTCTCGAACCCAAGGGTGTACGGTGGCAGGTAGAGTCCCGGTGCCTGGGATTCTCGAGGGGGTCGGGGGGCATAAAGTTGGATTTTCGCGCGAAAATCCAACTTTATGCCCCCCGCCCTCCTCTCTCGAACCCAAGGGTGTACGGTGGCAGGTAGAGTCCCGGTGCCTGGGATTCTCGAGGGGGTCGGGGGGCATAAAGTTGGATTTTCGCGCGAAAATCCAACTTTATGCCCCCCGCCCTCCTCTCTCGAACCCAAGGGTGTACGGTGGCAGGTAGAGTCCCGGTGCCTGGGATTCTCGAGGGGGTCGGGGGGCATAAAGTTGGATTTTCGCGCGAAAATCCAACTTTATGCCCCCCGCCCTCCTCTCTCGAACCCAAGGGTGTACGGTGGCAGGTAGAGTCCCGGTGCCTGGGATTCTCGAGGGGGTCGGGGGGCATAAAGTTGGATTTTCGCGCGAAAATCCAACTTTATGCCCCCCGCCCTCCTCTCTCGAACCCAAGGGTGTACGGTGGCAGGTAGAGTCCCGGTGCCTGGGATTCTCGAGGGGGTCGGGGGGCATAAAGTTGGATTTTCGCGCGAAAATCCAACTTTATGCCCCCCGCCCTCCTCTCTCGAACCCAAGGGTGTACGGTGGCAGGTAGAGTCCCGGTGCCTGGGATTCTCGAGGGGGTCGGGGGGCATAAAGTTGGATTTTCGCGCGAAAATCCAACTTTATGCCCCCCGCCCTCCTCTCTCGAACCCAAGGGTGTACGGTGGCAGGTAGAGTCCCGGTGCCTGGGATTCTCGAGGGGGTCGGGGGGCATAAAGTTGGATTTTCGCGCGAAAATCCAACTTTATGCCCCCCGCCCTCCTCTCTCGAACCCAAGGGTGTACGGTGGCAGGTAGAGTCCCGGTGCCTGGGATTCTCGAGGGGGTCGGGGGGCATAAAGTTGGATTTTCGCGCGAAAATCCAACTTTATGCCCCCCGCCCTCCTCTCTCGAACCCAAGGGTGTACGGTGGCAGGTAGAGTCCCGGTGCCTGGGATTCTCGAGGGGGTCGGGGGGCATAAAGTTGGATTTTCGCGCGAAAATCCAACTTTATGCCCCCCGCCCTCCTCTCTCGAACCCAAGGGTGTACGGTGGCAGGTAGAGTCCCGGTGCCTGGGATTCTCGAGGGGGTCGGGGGGCATAAAGTTGGATTTTCGCGCGAAAATCCAACTTTATGCCCCCCGCCCTCCTCTCTCGAACCCAAGGGTGTACGGTGGCAGGTAGAGTCCCGGTGCCTGGGATTCTCGAGGGGGTCGGGGGGCATAAAGTTGGATTTTCGCGCGAAAATCCAACTTTATGCCCCCCGCCCTCCTCTCTCGAACCCAAGGGTGTACGGTGGCAGGTAGAGTCCCGGTGCCTGGGATTCTCGAGGGGGTCGGGGGGCATAAAGTTGGATTTTCGCGCGAAAATCCAACTTTATGCCCCCCGCCCTCCTCTCTCGAACCCAAGGGTGTACGGTGGCAGGTAGAGTCCCGGTGCCTGGGATTCTCGAGGGGGTCGGGGGGCATAAAGTTGGATTTTCGCGCGAAAATCCGACCCCCTCGAGAATCCCAGGCACCGGGACTCTACCTGCCACCGTACACCCTTGGGTTCGAGAGAGGAGGCCCTCCTCTCTCGAACCCAAGGGTGTATTCGAACCCAAGGGTTGGATTTTCGCGCGAAAATCCAACTTTATCCCTTAAACCCTTAAAGATCAGAAAATATACTTTGTGATAGTTCTACCCTAATTTTTCTAAGAGCTTTTATTTTCATAATCTTTAATTACAAATCGCTGTGTGTCTACGACTGTAATTACATTCCACAATGAAAAAAGCACTGATTTTCCAGAATTGGAATACAAATGACTGCAAAAATTCAACTTCATCGTAGATACCACAATGAAACAAATTAACTAAATCTGAAACTGCTAGGAAATGGCCCAGCCTACGCCTTGCTTGAAGAAGTAGTTTATTTAAAAAAGAAAACTGGTCAATTGCCCCCTCCCGTGGGCTCGGACCAATACGAGTTAAATCCCTACTTCTTGGGTCAAATTTCTAAAATTTTTCTGGGGGAGGACCCCCAGACCCCCTTTTCTGTTTATAACAATATTATTTATTACTTTTTGTATATTTTATATTACTCCGTATTTAAAACCGTTTATTTTAAATCGAAAGTAAGATATATACATAAACAAATACTACGGGGCCAAGTGGCCTGGTTGTGTTACGTGCAGACAACCACGCTAGCAGTGTGTGCACTGTATTGGCCGTCGGTTCGATTCCGGCCATTGCCCTGGGTGTATTTTCTCTCTCTTGTGTCAGTAAAAAATATTCTGTTGTGCCTCTCTTACTTGACGAAGGTTTATAAGCGGATCCTAGAGATCAAGCACACAGACCGGAAAATATATGTACCAAAAACCAAACAAATACTATAGAATATTGAAACGAAATATTTTTGTGGCTCTTTAAAAACTGGGAAATTTTGTAAATTGTAACTTTTGGCTCTTTCGCTTCAAAAGGTTGCCGACCCCTGCAATAAGGGAATGTACCCATACTACGTCACTCGTCCAGGTTTAGCCAAGACCATAGAGATCTAATAGTATATTAGAGTGGACGTCACGTGACCCAGTAATGCTATTGCATAGGCAAGGCTAAACTGGATCGGTTAACTGTGTTATATCAGGCTTGGACAATGAGTGAAAAGCGATGTTACGGATTATGTCTCTAGTGAGCCATACGTGGCCAGAGCCATCTATCTGTCATTCATGGCATTTTTTAATAAAATTGCCGACTCGTCACGCTTGAATGGACTCTAACCGCCTATCTGGTTCGAGACTTCACGGAACCAACACGTGACCTACAACTGAGCTTGCAATTGGTTACCACAGATACTACACTAGTAGATGTACTAGTGTAGTATCTGTGGTAACCAATGGCAAGCTCAGTAGGTCACGTGTTGGTTCCGTGTGACGTCAGACGGTTAGAGTCCATTGAGACTCGCGCATGACCAACGATGTGGCAGTGCATTGTGACTAGTGGAAAATCACTAGTAGTGAACCTCCAATTTTATTTACACAGACTATAGATCATTAGAAACTTACAAAAAATTAGCGATCAAACAGAGCTGACAAATCGAATTTGTTTCCCTCTTCAAACCAAAAGATTCCTTCTCTCCCAAGATTTTATCTCCGGGTGGCTGATTCTCAACTCTCATCCATGCGAGGTATATGCCGGCCAAAGAGCCGAGGCAAAAAGCACCAAGAACCCAACCCAATCAATCAACCAAATTTCCCTATACGTGGCCAGCGCTTTCAAGCGGTAAGATCTGAAAACTTCCAGTAACGTCGGCTTCTTTGATCCTTTCACTCATTGTCCAAGCCTGATATAACACAGTTAACCGATCCAGTTTAGCCTTGGCATAGGAGACTCGGTAACCAACAAGGCGCCATGTTTCCATCGGCCAGCCGTAATGTTAAGTCAATGGAAGGGGTCTCAAAAATGCATTTAAAAAGTTTCCCAGCTGAAATATCCCTTAAAGACCGATCGAAATGCAAATAGGACCAAAAAATACATATTTTAACACCAAAATTAAATACCTTTCGTGCAGTTTTCTTGGTTTTTCATCTCGATTTTTCAACCGTAAGCCTAAAATAACTGTTTTCTCGTCAAAAACCATTGTTATGCAGATTTTGCCTCTTGTTAATTTGGAGGGCTTTGGAAATATTTTAAAACACTAGTAGAAATAAAAATATAATAATATCTTAAGAATAAGAATTTTAGAATATTATACTGGCAAACTTAACATTTAATTAAATTAAATTCCTTAGGTGTATAAAACAGAGACAAAACTTACATAAAGTGTTACTTTTATTCTTACATATTTTCGTTATACTAGTGTTTTTAAAAAACATTTTTGCAGCCCTCCAAATTAACAAGAGGCAAAATCTGCATAACAATGGTTTTTGACGAGAAAACAATTATATTAGGCTTACTGTAGAAAAATCGAGATGAAAAACCAAGAAAACTGCACGAAAGGTATTTAATTTTGGTGTTAAAATATGTATTTTTTGGTCCTATTTGCATTTCGATCGGTCTTTAAGGGATATTTCAGCTGGAAAACTTTTTAAATGCATTTTTGAGACCCCTTCCATTGACTTAACATTACGGCTGGCCGATGGAAACATGGCGCCTTGTCAATTCAGTGAAAGTCACGTGACGTCCACTCTAATATACTATAGAGCATTTTCAATCACATGACTCTGCCTAACAACGGCCTTAGCAACGTTGTTTTATTCCTCCAGTGACATCATGTGCGAATGCTGCTATTGGATACTTCTATGTCCCGCCCCTAACAACAGCCTTAGCAACGTTGATTTTGTCCTCCAAGTGACGTCATGTGCGAATGCTCTATTAGATCTCTATGGCCAAGACCCTCTATATAATGGCCTCACAACTCGGACGGGTGACGTCACACTTTCCGCCACCTTTGACGTCACATGCAAAACGACGCCATGATTTATATTTTTTGACTTCAAGGAATATTCGTGTTTTTGTTATTAACATTAATGTATCGATGTAAAAACACACGCCGTGATATTAATTTTTAATGGCTATCGCTATTCAATTTTTAATAGATTTTACTTTTTATTTTACTAGTAAATTTTTTTTTAATTTTCTAGATAAACTTCATTTTGTGAGAAAAACCTACATGACATGCATTCTTTATTTGCAAACTGAACTAAAAGCCATGTTAGTCCTAAGGCTAAAAAACGGAATGAAAATACAAAAAAACTGTACAAAAGGGACAAAATTTTGATTCTAAACGAAAGATTTTGAGTTTCCAGAACAGTATTATCAGCCTTGAAGGCATACATAACGCGAGGAGTTAAGAAAGTAAGTTTTTATGCTCCATAGACTTAACATGGGAAATTTAGAGACTTTCCGCCACCTTTGACGTCACAGTGACGTAGTTGTCAGGCTTTGTATATAGAGGGTTTTGGTTTAGCGGGGTTAGAGGGAGGTCTTCAAAATACCACGCTTGCTTGGTCACAGGGGGAGGGGTGGGGGCTTAGGGTTTCGTCACGTAATCATTATCCTTTAGGGCAGGGGTTGCAAATCAGACATTAATTCTAAATTAGCCATGTCTTAATTAGAAAAATTAAGCCAAATTAATTTTTTTAAACTTTCTGTTTGCAAAAAATCATTGAAAACCGTATTTATGAAGTACTACGTGAAAACTAGAGGGCGAGGGGGTCTTGGCATATACCACGGGTGGTCACCAAAGGGGAGGGCAAAAGTAGTAAAAAATAAGTTCCCTAAATGTTTTCAAAACTTTCGTAATAAATTTTTCTTTTTGACGTTTGGAATAGGAGCGTGACCCATCCTGCATACGGTACAATTTGAAATGGATTCTTATTACTTTTCATTTATTTTGATTAATTGACTAATTTCATTTTAACTGGGGATTCACATGCTTATATGCTTCTATGGACGAGGCGCCACTGGTTTCAGTGCTCCGTCCATCTTCTATTAAAACTTAGTTTTCTGAGAAAATCATATTATTTTTAACGATTTCATTAAGGCTTTAGAAATTAACCGTAAAATTTCCATAAAGCTGACTTGCATGATAAAAATGTTTTATTTTCTTAAAATTCCCACAATCAGTCTAAAAACGAATAATATTTTAAAAACTTTTTTGTTTTCCTACTCTCCTACTCTGGAATCGAACATAGTATATCAGGTCACGGGACCGTGAATTATATATTCCGCATGCATCAGGGCCGTATCCAAGGGGGGGTTAGGGGTTCAACCCCCCCCCCCTCCCGAAATTTTGACATCAATTTTTATACTGCTATTTTTCTTGAAAATTATGTCTCACAAGGAGCAATCCTCTTCGGGTATAACCCAAAGGGTCTCAAAATGAGTCAAAACCCTACTTTTAAGGGTAAGATTTCCAAAATTTTTCTGGGGGAGGACCCCCAACCCCCCTTAAAATTTTGAAATCTATTAAGTACGGTTTTTCCTTCAAACTTGTGTGATTTACAAGGAGTAATTCTCTTTGATGTAACCTAAAGTGTCTACATCGTGAAATATCGTCAATTTCGATATATCGTCTATTTCGGTATATCGTCGAAATATCGTCAATTTCGATATATCGTGGAAATATCGTCAATGCTGTGGGGGCTCCATGTTCCTCCATGGGGGGCTCAAACCAAACGCCTTGGGACGTGCAACATTTTGGTCTTGAGCACTGGCAAGATCTCTTGACCAGCGATGTAACCTATCTGGGCCATCTATTTCTGTCTCGTGGTTGTTTTGGGGTTCCCTGATCTTTGGAAACCCCATTTGACCACTGGTCAAGATAGCTAAAATTCATTACAAAATAAATGTTGGAGTTGCTAACTGATATTTTGTAATCTCTATTGTTATGACATGTGTCTGGTTCCGACTGATGTTTTTCTGAACTTTAATTTTTTTGAATTTTTGAGAATTTTTGGCTGACCCCTTTTTGAGAATATCCGAAAGTAAATCCGCGCTTTAGAAGATTAGGCGGGAAAGACCTATGAAATTCAGGGGAGTTCCATGGTCTCAACAAACTTTTGTCATGTCTCACTTTTATGATGGATGGCTAATAAAATGTAGTGCACATACTTAAAAAAATTATAGGGATTTTATATTTTTAGGATCCTTAACTTCAAGTATCAAATTATTTAGATATTCTAATTAATATTTCAAGGATTAAAAAAGATTGCAAAAATGAGAATTTCGTTAAACGAGCTGCCAGGATAGGAAGTACGAAAATTTCTGAGGGGGCATTATTATTACGTATTTAATAATAAAAATACTTAATCTAAAACAAAATTTATGCTTGTAAATATTTGTATTTTAATGGTTAATCAGTGTTTTGCATAATTAATGAGGCGATTGATTTGGATTTGAAAAGTATATGTATCTTTTCAACTGTTTTGATGATCGAAACGCCAGTCTTCTTAGGCAATGTAGTATTTGCTGTTGGATGATTTGATTAAAATTCTTTATCCTACTTGAAAAATTATACTGTACTTATGTTCTTACAGCCTTTATTTTCAAATATGTCTAAAAAAAGTTAGGACTTGCATAACAAATTTCGACGATTAATTAAGATTGCTAAAACGTAAATTCAGTTCAGAAGCTCTTCATTTCGAAAAAGGGGAATCCCCGCCGCCGCCATTGCTGAACGTCTTCGTGTATGCCAGCAGGGGAGTTCCTTTTACGAAATTGAATTTACGTTTCAGCAATCCTAATTCATCTTCGAAATTTCTCATGAAAGTCGAAACTTTTTTACGGAAAATTGAATATAAGGGTCGTAACAACATAAGTACAGTATAATTTTTCAAGTAGGATTAAACATTTTAAGCAAATCATTTTTTTTATAAAGAACAGCAAATACAACGCCATAACTAAAGATCTGCGTTTAAATCCTCTTAAGTTGTAGAGAAGCGACTTTTCAAATCCTAATCAATCGGCTAATTAATTATGTAAAACCCAGATTAAACATTAAAGCATAAAACTATACTGCATACATTTTATACAAGATCAAGTACCTATTTTTTTGTTACTAAAAATATTTAATTAGTAGAAATGCCTTCTCATAAACCTAATAGCTTGTTTACCGAAATTCTCATTTTCGCAATCTTTTTTAATCGTCGAAATTTTTAATAGAATTTCTGAATATTCTAGGTTTACTTGAAGCTAAGGACCGTAAGTATATAAAATCCGAATTATTTTTTAATTATGTGCTCTATAAACTTTGCAGTTAGTGTTGGGCGTGAAATTGGCTTTCGGAGAACAAAGACGAGTTATCGAAAACATCCCGATGTTTCCAATCATCGTGAGAACCACGATATATCGAAATTATCGATATTCACGATATATCGATATATGACCACTGGTCAAGACCAAAATGATGCACGTCCCAAGGCGTTTGGTTTGAGCCCCCACTTGACCTACTTCAATGCCAAAGCATAGAAGTAGTAAAAACTTGATCGGATTGACCAATGGTCAACCGGAACAAAAGAGACATGTTATAAGAATAGGGAATTCAAAATATCAATTAGCAACTCCAACATTTATTTAATAATGAATTTTAACCATATAGAGCAATCTTGACGCTTGACCAGTGGTCAAGCAACACGAAACCTAATTAGAAAGCCCATATTTATAATTAGAGACCAAAGTGAGTCGGGCAAACGCTCCGTTATGGAGAACATCACGATATTTTGAAACTTTTCCTCTATTTGATGTACTTAAATTCAGTTTTGTTGTATTGACCTTTTCTAATTTTATATTGCTCCTTCTATTTTATATGGTATTTGTATCTTAGATTAACTTATTCCATATGTAGTCTGTGTTTTGTCATTGTTTTCCCATGTAATTGGATTTTGTGTCTGTTTGGGTGAAATAAATAAATAAATAAATATATCGAAGTCGACGATGTATCGAGAAATATCACCATTCACGATAAATCGAAGGCGACGATAAATCGGGAAATACCGATAAAGACGATATATCGGGAACTATCGAAATAGACGATATATCGTGAATAGACGATATATCGTGAATAGACGATATATCGTGAATAGACGATATATCGTGAAATGACGATATATCGAAAAAATACCGAAATGACGATATATCGAAAAAATATCGATATGACGATATATCGAAAAAATATCAATTTCAATATCGATATTGGATTGATATCGATATTTTTCGATATATCGCCCAGTCCTACTTCAGTGTTCATGCCAGTTCAGATTTCGACGAAAAAACACAAGTCCAAAGAAAGCTTATAAATCCGAAAATATTAATATTAATTTTTTTATTATTTTTTTTTCTAGTAACTAATTGTTATGGCGAAGTTTTTCCAGAATTACGGGAATCCACGGTGATTTTTACGTCATCCAGGATTTTTAAAACAAGAATGGGGCTTACTTACATTTAATGCCAAACACTCTATTTTTTGGGGCAAGTCGTGTCAGGAGAGTTTCGGAGAACAATTCGACCCCACCTCAAGTGTCTTACATAGATAAATCGGGAATTTTTCACAGATTACGAATATGTAAATCATTAAGGTGTGTGATAATTATTTTGGGAGTTATTCCTGAAAAACCAATATTCCAAAAACTCCGTTTTTCCCGGATGGCACTCGAACCGCTTGCTCCAGGCTTCTGAAATTTCGGTATGTGTGCACCATAAAACTAAGGAATCGAACCATGTATCGCATTAGGGGGTATGTAAAAATTAAAATTTCTACTTTTTCCCGCCAAAACGCTCCCGGACCATTAGCTCCTTTTCCAGGACGCTCCGGATAGTGCAGTAACACTTTTCTAGAATAATTTGGTACCGAAAATTCGAATTTAGTAACCTCGAAGCTCTACCTTGCTTGGTTCCAGAGAAATTTACGAAAAACCATCGTTTTTTTTTTTTTACAATTTAGCCATTTTTTCCCCTCAGAAGTGACCAGTCGAGAGAATTGGACAAACCGAGACTGCAGGAGTGTTTTTCAAAGTGAGGCGGTCCGAAAAAGTACACACAAGATGTACTTTGGAGTGATTTTGAGGAAGTTTTGGTTTCTTGTGGTCCAGGAAAACAAGGTCCCTCAGAAGTGACCAGTCGATAGAATTGGACAAACCGAGACTGCAGGAGTGTTTTTCAAAGTGAGGCGGTCCGAAAAAGTACACACAAGATGTACTTTGGAGTGATTTTGAGGAAGTTTTGGTTTCTTGTGGTCCAGGAAAACAAGGTCCCTCAGAAGTGACCAGTCCAGAGAATTGGACAAACCGAGACTGCAGGAGTGTTTTTCAAAGTGAGGCGGTCCGAAAAAGTACACACAAGATGTACTTTGGAGTGATTTTGAGGAATTTTTGTTTTTATGTGGTCCAGGAAAACAAGGTCCCTCAGAAGTGACCAGTCGAGAGAATTGGACAAACCGAGACTGCAGGAGTGTTTTTCAAAGTGAGGCGGTCCGAAAAAGTACACACAAGATGTACTTTGGAGTGATTTTGAGGAAGTTTTGGTTTTTTGTGGTCCAGGAAAACAAGGTCCCTCAGAAGTGACCAGTCGAGAGAATTGGACAAACCGAGACTTCAGGAGTGTTGTTCAAAGTGAGGCGGTCCGAAAAAGTACAAACACTGTATACTTTGGAGTGATATTAAGGAAGTTTGGTAATTTTGGGTAAATTCATTCCTTGTTGAGAATCGATTCTTAACAAGATTGGTTTTTATCGCAGCTACTCCATTTCGCCCACAAATATCCCCATAGCGAAGGAAGAAAAAGAAGAAAGGGGGGATGGAAATTTATTTGTGGGCGAAACGTAGAACACACCCTTTTCTTCTTTCCCCCCTTTTTTTTCTCTTCCTTTTCCATTCAAACCTTTTCGTTTATTAAGTGCTTGCGCTGATCAAAAATGAGTTATTTAGGTTCAAAATCCCTACAATTTTCTGGGGGATCTGGAGTAAAATTTTGTCTATTTGTCTCCAAAAGTAGATGTGATCCTCAAAAAGTGCCCTCCCCTTGGAGCCCTGCTGGATCGCCCGCACCGTGATCGTGTGATTACAGTTTTAGTTCATATAAAGTTTGTCGAGGTCGCTACCATCTAATGCTTGCTTGAATTCTCTCAAGGAAATTTTTGTTTTCGAGAAGATGGCAATAGAAGTCGTCATCCAATCAAAAAATTAGAAAATTTTTATTCATTCTTTTTGTTTTGTTTACCTGCTCTTCCTCACATGTCAGAGTGCGGTGAAGGGAGATAAATTTTAAGAAATTTTCCTTGTTCTTTGTATTCATAAAATTAAAGCATTGATTTTTGTTACAATTAGCGATGCTCTTTTCCGTCTCCTTATTTTACAATATCGAATGGAAAACTCATCGGGTTGTCGGTGTTTTAGAATTGCTCCTTTTAATCACCCTGCATATTAGAAGGAGAGTTTTATTGTGAAAGGTATAGTAAATGTATTTAGTAAATAAAATGCTTTATATCACCCTTTTACTTTAAAATTAATAAATTTATGAAGTTTAAAATTTTTATGTTGTATAGATAAGCCCGGCGCAAAACGTCAAGTTATATAATGAATTGTCGAAAAGTATACTCAAATTTTCGAAATAAAAAACATTGAAGTACCTAGACTAGCAGTGTTGCTTTTATGTTTTCTTATATTTTTGTGTGTCAATTATAAAACGTCGCAAATAAATTCCGATATTTGTCCGACTAAATCCTAAAGTATCATATTCTTATTTTACCTTTTTCCTTAATCCTTCTCCTTCAATCAACTTTCTTGATTTACCACATTTAGTTAGAATTTTTACTATAAAACATTTTTTATGTGCATTGTTTTTAAATTTTTCTATCTCTTGTTCTGATTTATTTTCCTTAGTAAATTTATTTGTGATTTGATTTTGCAGTTTCCTTATTTTATGTGTGATTTAATCTAACCAGTCATCAATGAGTATAAAAATTAAAAGAAGACTAACTTATGGCACTATCTTGTTCTTCAATTTATGTACAGGATTAGGATATGGTAAGTTCATCTATATATCTACATGTAAAAATCTTTATTATGTCGTCTTGTTATAAGGTATAAAATAGCAAATTTAAAATAAGTTATTAACAATTTCAACAACACATTTGATTATTATTTCAAATCAAATTGTGCTTAAAGGCCTTAAAAATCATGTTAGATAAAAAAAGTAAATTATGCTACTATAAATCATTATGTAATGATGAAGTAATGTTAAATCCATAAAAATCCACTGTGAGGAAGTATTTTCTTAATTAAATATTTTAAGTTAATTTTTTTTAAAATTTGTCATTGTTTTGCAATTTAACCCATAATTTTCACATGTTTCCTCCTGCATTTGCTAGCAAATAATTTTATTTCTTTTTATCATATTATTAGGAAATCAAAATGAGTATATATTTTACAAATTTCAGAATTTTTGGATGAAAAATAAAAATTTTAGAATGAAAGGGTTAAAATTTGTTATTTTTGATTTCTATTCTAATTTAATTATTAAACAACAATAATTTTATATTTTTCAGCCATAATTTTTCCTACAATATGGAACTATGTTCATGACCGATTAGGAGGGCAGACCTACATGCTTGGTGTGATAATCTCAGCATACAGTCTGTCCTCATTCTTTGCAAACCCATTGGTGGGATGGTGGAGTGATCGTAGTCTGGACACTAGAACCATCCTACTTGTCACTATCTTGGCTGAAATGATTGGGAGCTTATTGTACTTTGTCGGGATGCATATTTGGGTTCTTGTGATTGGCAGGTTGATTGCAGGTATTTTGCTTTTTTATTCTAAATTAAAATCACAATTTGAGGGATTAGTTTAATCAACCCATTTTCTTTGCATGCATTTTCCGTGTTATAAATTTGCTGTTTGTACTGCACACACACTATAATGTTGTGAAATTTTTAACTCTCCCTATTATCTGTGAGGATGATCATGAGTTAGTTATACACCTACTTGTGTAGAGTCAATTATTCAAAAAATTTAATATTGTTCAATTTTTATGAAATTTACTGTTATTGAAAATATAATAATATTTTTCTTACCATTATTTTATGTAACCAAGAGTAATTTAAAGCAACTTTATCAGATAAGTATTTAAAGTAGACTGCAAAATTAATTATTATTCCTAGGTATTGGGGCTGGAGGAGGCTCTGCGGTTTTAGCAGATATAACTCGCACTACATCCGAGGAGGAACGAACGCCTGCTCTGTCAGTTTTTATTGCTTCACGTCAATTGGGACTCATAATTGGTCCAGCCTTCAACATATTTCTTTCTCAACTAAACTTTAATGTGTTTACATTACCTGTTGATCAATATACAGCTCCTGGGGTGAGATAGAATTTCAGAAATAGTATTTTAAATTATTATTAATTTAAAAAAATACTACATTTTTATAAGGGGACATCCATAAATTACGTAAGGTGTTTTTTCCAAATTTTGGACCCCTCCCTCCCCCTTGGTGAGATTTTGCTGAATCCCCCCTTCCCCCACGTGAGATTTTCTCAACCACTAGTTTTGTTTTATCAGCATAAAAATTACCATCCAGATTGCAAAATTTTGATACAAGAACACGTTGAAATCGAAAACATGATTCTAACTTGTAATTATCACGACTGACTGGCTAATGATTTGCTGTTTTGACTAATCTGAGCATTTTTTCTAAACTTGTGCTAAACATATTAAAGAAAAAGCGTATATTTTCTTAACTAAAAGTTGACATGAGATTTTAATTGACTCCCCCCTCCCCCCTGGTGAGATTTGGTGAGATTTTCCTGGACCCCCCTCCCCCCTTTTGACCTCACGTAATTTATAGATGTCCCCTAATTAAAAATAAATGTTTTATGAATAATTAAGTTTGATTGAAAAATGTCAATATATTCTTTAAAAACATAGCAACTTTCAAAATATGTTGATAAAATCACTTTCTAAAATACACTTGTTAACTTTTAAAAGTTCTTCTCCAAAGATTCTTTGATAATGAATGTTATTTGATAAATTTTGTAATTTTAGAAATGTTATACTAATGTCTGTATTATGGATCAAATGCTACCATACAGGTTCCTATTGCAACTATTATTTAAAAGTTTTCTTTCTCCAAAGAATAAATCATGTACGAGTAACCCAAGCTTATATAGACTCATTAGCTTTAAGATGAAAGAGTCAGCTCATTCTTGAGGTTCATTTTAGGGTAAAAGACCTAAAACAACAACATAATGAGTTTTTGAAATGAGTTGTTATCCTTACTAAGCTTCATGCCATGAAACTCACTTTTAAGCAATTAAGGCTTTGTTATTATACTAAGCCATATGCTAAAAAAAAGTTGAATTCACATTATATACTTTGTTAAAACTGAAGAAAAATACTTTTTCCAGCTAATTTCGTGTTTTTATTTTGTAGCTTTTTATGGCACTATTATGGCTTATCCTGGAAATAATTGTTTTGTTTGCTTACTACAACCTAACTTCCCTCCAAAACGAGGAAGATGTCGAAAAGCTCTTTGAAAACTACACTGCAGTGAGAGGAAGCATGGCATACAGTGATGGGGACAACCTCTCAACCTTAGAGGTTGCATATACATCCTCATACCCTCCCTACTCTGGCAACATCTCTGCCACTTTGGATGCTGTTGCACCTGGTGCATTAGCATACAGTTCTTCTCAGCCTAATTTGCAAGTGGAGTGGCTTGAAGAAGTCGATGCTGGAGGAAACATAAGCTCCCTGAAACGGGAAGAAATAGAAACCATCAATTGCCAGAGAATTCCAGAAGAAGCAAACAGTTCATCTCTTTGGTTTCATCGCAAGTCACCTATCAGAAGAATTCAAAACATTGAAAGACGTGCTGGGAGTGTCTCTGACAGGATGATAGAGTCAGCTGAGCGAATGATTCAAAGTACTTCTGAATCTTATGGGAAGTACTATGATGACAATATGCCCCAAGATAGGCAAGATGCCAGCCTTTCCAGAGTGTCCAGTGCTAATCCAAGCACCCCATATTCTTCTGAACCAGCTTCTATGCCAGATGAAGCAACTAGTTTGTTGGGTCACATTAAACAAGGTATGCTGATGAGTGATTTTTTTAGTTGAGATTCTTGAATTTTCTGACATAGTTGTATTGATGGTTATAACTAAGTAAAATAATTTTAAGTATAAAACAATGGATTTAAAGGTACACGATAGGTTAAAATAGTTTAAAAATTGGATCCTTAAGATGTTACATGTATCTAATTTTACTCTTCGTGTCAATGCCTGTTTCAGAACGCGCATTTTGTGGTTATTTGGCGACTAAAGATTTGAATTAGCAACAAAACAAACCAAATGAACACAAATTATGTATGCCATTTCCCTTTCTGAATAGGAATTGATGAGTAGCGAAAAGTTAGTTGCACATGTGTCATTTTAAGTAACAAATTGCATTATATAGTATAGATGCTTAATGTTTTTCTTTTAGGTATAATCAAGATACAGGCTTGTTATTTTTACACATATTTTTAAATTTCTATTTTAATTAGGAATTACATTATGTATAAAAAAGAAGGATGATTTCATGTTACATAAATATCACTTGCTGAATCTGTTTCAATTTTATTTCAGACTACTTCAGAGATGAAATTATAGTTCTCTTGGGCCTAGCTTTCATATCATCATTTGCTCAAACAGCTCTAGAGGTAAAGTATTAGCTCATAAGTTTTCTTTGTTTAATAAAACTTTATTCCCTTTTGATACTGATATCTCAAAAAGAGTTCAAACTGCTGTTATGCTTGTATTTTATTTCGAGCATCAAAGTAGGAATTAAAATTATCACAATTGCAAAAAACATTCTAGTGCTTTTTTAATGGAAGTATAACTTAACTTATAAATTAATTTTATTTAAAATATAGATAAATGTAGGTAGTATCCAATAAGTTAAATGCATGTGGGCATCCGCTGCATCTCTTCCGCTTAAAAGTATATGTTTCTAGTTCTGCTGCTAATCTTTATGTAAATTCCATGAAGAAAAAGTAAAAATGCATGGTGTAAATCTTTTGATTGTCTAACATGTAACTTTATAAATTAATTTCAATAATGTGTAAACAATTAAACTACTTCAATTTGTTTCTCTAGACTGTTGTAACTCCTCTTGCTCAAAAATATTATAACTTCAATGAAATGGATAACAGTTATATCTACTTATTTGCTGGAATAGAGGTATTGTTAACTTTAAACCTTTTTAAACCTTTTAGGTTTTAAAAACTTTTTTATGTACTTAATCTTTTAAAAAAAATAATTTGGTACTTTTTCTTTGATTGAAACTATTTTTAAACCTTATAATATTTTAAGAAAACAGTTTGCTTGATATCTGCAAAATTAAACATGTGTATGAAATTAACTTTGTAAACATTCTGTATTTTTCTGGAGAGTAAAACATATTACAGTAAAACCTGTCTTGAGCAACCACCTTCCTGAAACTATTTTTAAACCTTATAATATTTTAAGAAAACAGTTTGCTTGATATCTGCAAAATTAAACATGTGTATGAAATTAACTTTGTAAACATTCTGTATTTTTTTTTCTGGAGAGTAAAACATATTACAGTTAAACCTGTCTTGAGCAACCACCTTCCGTTCCGAGAAAAATTGGTCATTAGAAGGGGTGGTCACTCAGAAGAGAAAACCTTAAAATCAGAAGGGGATTGTTTTACAACTTAATTAAATATTTTCCAAATTATTGTAGGTAAAAAAGCTTTATAACAATTAAATGCAAAATAAAATGTTACATTCTAAAATATGAGAAAAAAATCTTTTTCAAAACCCTGGTAAACATACCTAAGTTTTCTGTCTAACTATATAATTGTGAATCTCTCTCGAGTAATGTCACTTGTTCAGACCTAATGTTTACAATAAAACCACATGTGGTAAGGAAAAGGGAAGGGAGGATTTTAGGGCAATAAAATCTTCTTAAGTAGCCTTTCAATAGAGATAATTTAGAGTCATAAAACATGCTCCAACCATACCAAACCTTTCAAAACCATTCCATTGGGGGCCTTTCAATGGTGGGACGAATGTTGTTAAAGTGTATTTGAATGGGTAGCAGGAATTTATTCAAAGTCTATTGAATGGGAATACTGTTTCTTTCCTTTCCTAGCTTTAAAACATCTGGAAAAGTTTTTTGTGAATTGGAAAAACTGGTCGCTAGGAGGGGTATTTGAGTTTTGCTGGTTGTTGTATAGAGGTATTTCAACATTAGAGGAATAGGGAGAAAATCAGTTCCTTTAAAAAATGGTCATGAGGAGAGGTGGTCATTGTGTAGGGGTGGTCGCTCAGTAAAGTTTACTGTACTATTAATTTTGAAATCAACACTAAAACAAAAGTCAGAGGGGAGACCCTCCCCTCCCCTCTTTAGCATTTTTTTCTTGGCTTATGAATACTTAAAACCTTAACAACTTCCTGTTTTTAGCATTCAATTCTAAAATTATTTTAGTTTTATAAGTAAAATATATTTTTAATATAATTCCCTTAAATAGATACATAACTATAATGTGTTCTTTTATAAAATTGAAGTTTATTTCATAGGTTATTCTGGTGTTTGGCGTCATTAAATATGTTAGTCGGAAAATCTCAGATAGATTATTGATTCTATTTGGATTAATTGTCTTAGCTTTGTCACTGGTTTTGCCTCTTCTGTTTGTTCCTTCGGCTATTCCAGGTAAAATGCATCAGTATCTTTTTCTTAACATCTCATCCCAACAGATTACATCAGCAATACTAATCCAATTATTCTACATTAAAGTGTATGGCATGTTCAAAAATAGTGATGTTATTTATAAGATAACAAACACAAATTAAAAATACTTTTTTACAAATTATTGGATTATCAATTTGATGTAACTGTAATAGAAAATAAAGTTTCATGCTAAACAATGTGAAAGAGAATTTTTTTTCCTTTTAAGGTAAGTATTATTCACATAGATCCATGTAGTCTGTAATAAGGAATTTGAAAAGAGCATAGCAAGCAGAGGAAGAGCCCCTATTACTATTTATTTTGTATTGTTTTAATATATATTTATACTATGTTTTCATACAATTTATCATAAACTCTAAAAATTCTTTTAAAAGAATTCTAAATTTGTTTTGTTGCAAATCATAGTTTGGGTTTGTTTAATCATTTTATTGAAATTTTAATCCATATATCTTTTCTAGGAGATAAGAAAACATTATTTTATTTTATTATCACCATTATCCTCGATCTCATTGGAATAGCTACTGTTGTTGTCTGTTCCTCATCTTTGCTATCAAAGTTGACCAGCGATGATAACCAAGGTAAAAAAAAGTCTGCCACGTAGTTTATTGCAATGTTTTAAAAATTACCTCTGTGAATCTTTAGTTTTATCAGTGTACAGTAAATGTAAATTAAATATAGCATCTACATATTTGTAAATGAGAAAAGTTTTCACAATCATCTTAACAAATGTAAACTTTAAAAAAATATATCACACTGAGACTGATTTTATACTTGATTGTTTAATTTTAGGCCACATACTTTTAATTTATAGTAAAAGTAGAATTACTTAAAAGTCAGATTTCTTTGAATGGAACTTCTTAATTAATGGACTTAATCTTAACACTTGTTAAAAATCATACTCTTTTATTATTAAATAATTAATATTTAAAAAAAAATGTGTACCTTGACCTTCTAAAAATATTCAATTTGAAGTTATATTGGAAAAATCTAATAATAATTTACTAATAATCTGGTATAACTTATACCTCTTGATTCTTATTGATTTATATATTTCATTATTAAGTAGTGTTCGGCACTAGTTAACTAGAACTAGTTGTAACTAGTAGTTAACTAGCGATCAACTAGTAGTTAACTAGTAGTTTAACTACTTTTAGTTTAAAGTAGTTCAACTATTAGTTTAACTACTTTTTTTATCAACTACTAGTTAAAACTACTTTCAAATTTTCAACTACTTCAAAAAAATATTTAAAATTTAAAAAGATATTTTCAAGATTTTTATCAAAGGTAGAGTATTCAAATACCATAACCAGAAATAAAGACCATTTTTGCTCGAAGTATGTATAAACGTTTTTTTTGTGATATAGATAAGAAAGATGTATTGGAATTTTGCCAAAAAGTAGGTTATGAAATTAAATAGACTAGTTAACTAGTAGTTAACTACTTTGAGAAATAGTTAACTACTAGTTGCAACTAGTCCCAGGAAAAATAGTTAACTACTAGTTACAACTACAATTTCCCAGACTAGTTAGTAGTTGGTAGTTAACTATTTTTTGACCACTAGTTGCCGAACACTATTATTAAGTATAAGGTAAAGTGGAGTAAGTCTAATTATGGTTCATCTCATTTGAAAAAAGCTTTATTTTAGCTTTGAATTACTTATATTTATGCCTTTATTTGTCATGTGAGGGACTGACTTACTCAGAATTGAAATGAATGGTCTTTCATGTTTTCTATTTTAAAAATAACTGAGTAGGGTTTTTGTGTAAAGAAAAAGGAATTTTATGTGAAGATTTCCAAAATACCAAAATTTTGTTGATTTTTATTTTTATTGTTCAAGTTTTTGAAATGTCACCAATCTTAATAGGCAAGTTTAATGGTTACAACTTTACCAACCAAACTATGTGACAAACTGTACACTTTGTTGGAATCTTCAATAAACTTGAAGATATTTTAACAATTTAAAATGTCCCAAAATTAAAGAATCTGGACACTTTTGCTAAATGTATATTTCAAAATTTTTTACATTAAATTCCCGTAGATACATAATACATAGAGCAACCCCTTACTAGAACCAACAACATAGATTGTTATAACAAATAGACACTGAAGTGAATAAAATTATAAATTTTAGTATAAATAGATATATAGATATATATATCTATTATTATATATATATTTATATATATAGATATATTAATATAATATATAGGCCACGACTGCCTGGGCGAACACTTGTATGGTCTACACATTTATGACCATCCTGACTGTATAATATGTGACGCAAAGGAACCAATGAACAGAAAGCATCTTCATCACTGCAAGATGCTCCACACTCTTAAGTCCGAGATCGCAAGATATTGTGTGCGAGAGAGCTCATGGGAAGATGACCTCGGTCTCTTTGTTTAATTCACCTTTTGGTGTTTTATGTTCTTTGTTATCTGTATGTATTCCCTGCCATTGGAAATAAAAAAAAAGTATAAATAGATATCAGTATCTGCTTTTATTACCAATCTTTGAATTGAAGGTGACACTAAAGCTTGGGTTTATAGATTAAATATGGTTTGTGAAAGCCAGTTAGTAAGTTAATGGTCGAGAAATGTTGAATAACATCTATAATATATCATATTTGCATTTTGAGGACAAAGTTCACCTATTCCAAAACATGCTTATAATTAAATTTGCCTTTATTTCTATACATTATGCTTTTTTTCAGCTTTATTCCAAGGATTTCGAAGAAGCATGGTCAGTCTTGGTTGCATTATGGGCCCATTATGGGGAGGTGCCTTCTTATTTAATATTTATTTACTCTTTGCCATTCCCTTGCTTGTGACAGTATTAATCATAGTAAGTATTTTTTAAATTTTATTTGAAACACCTTTTTTATCCTTTCAGACATTTATATTTGTACATTTTTCAATCACTCAAAAAATATAAACTTTTAACATAAAATTGAAGGTTTCATTATTGGTTTGAAAAACTACTTATTTACTATAAATATTCTTTCTGTATAGTTTGCATTATTGTCCTATGAAAGATATACAAGTACAAAACTAGTACAATGAAAAATAGACCCATTTTTATATAGCTTTTGTGTCTTGTCACCCATTCAGAATTTTCTTTTTTAATATTATATTTTTAACTTTTTACCCTAGAAACAGCCTGTTAGTTTGCCTCTGCAATGTTTTATTATTATTGTTTAGAAATGTTTGTTATTAACATTTGATTCTTGAGTTTATTACAATTTAAACTATAAATCAAGGGAATTAATTTTCATAACAGAATACACTTAACAGCTTAGCAGAATATACTAAACAGCTTAAAAATTTTGTTCTATAAAAAGTGTTTCATAATAGAAGTGCTTGCAGTAATAACAAGCTATCTTTAACAGCTTTGCATTAGAATAAGATCGTTGTTACTGTTAGCAGCTCAGTTAATGACATTGTTAAGATGTATGTGGGAACTTATTTAATCATTATATTGCAGATCCTATTCATTTTATCTTATAAAAAGTTAATTGTGGAAAGATGTTAAAACTCTCCATCCAGTCCAATTGTGAAGTTCTCTCAATGTATGTTGCATAATTTTTCTGTGGAAAAAAAAACTTTGCCAGTTTCCTGCACATTGTTTTAGTACCTGTGATCAAGAATTTGAAATTGTAAAACCAGGTTTGTGGTTTTGAAATGAGCTAAAATTACCTGGTTATAATTTTTTTCATCTCTCTATTTTTAGCTTTAAAAAAACCTTTAAAGGTCATGCACAAAGTGTAGTCATTTTGTGATATTAAGAAAGATGTTTGTCACTGGTTTTTCAAAGTGTTTACATTGTTTTTTTTTCTGTATTTAAAATGTGTGTTATATTTATAGTTCTTTATTTGTTTTTTTTTTTTTTTTTTGTGTGTTAAAGTTTTAAGATTTTTAGTTGATGTCATTTAATACAAAATGTAGTTATTTTTGAAAGTTCAAAGAATTCAATTTAGGTTTTAGGTATTTACTCGTGAAATTTCTCCCCTTTTCCCATAAAAGGAGGGAGTTAACACGAGTGAATAAATATTTTAGCTTTTTTGAACAAATACAGTTTTTTTGTGATTGTATATATGTACTATGTGTCAGTCTGCTGTAATATTTTTAAATATTATTTTAATATAAAAAATTTAATGGTTTTTTCAAATGTGTTTTTTGTTAGTAATTTGATTTTCATTAAGCATTTATGTTAGTTAATTATAGTTTTATATCATTTGTAAAACTTCTTATTTGAATGTGTGATCCGTTTTCAAATTAAATAAAAAATTAAACTGTTTAAAAAATGTAAGGGTTAATTCACTGTTTTTATGAACTAGATCGAAACACATGTATTATAAAACTGCACTAGAAAAGTCTATTAGCAATAACATTCTTTTACCAAACAAGTCAACTTATTTAGATGTACTTTTTACTGTGGCCTTATTGCTCGATTTTGTGAACTGAAATTTTTTAAAATATATTTATAGATGGTCTATTTTTTATGTATGCATATTGTTCTGTTGAATTGTTTTGTATTTGTTGCTGAACTTGCTTTTCCTGTTTTTATTCAAAAGTTCTTTTATTGTAATTTTGTTTAAATAAAGGCAAAAATTTGCATAAACTTTTTTGTTATTTTATTCATGTATTAAATTCTCTCTTATTCTATGAGATGTTTTAGATCTGAAATTTAAAACTTTGTTTTATTGTCTCTAATTGGAAAAATAGTAAAGTTTTATTAATTTATGTTTGAGAAATTTTTTTATGATGTTTACCGTAAGTCAAACTTTTAAGCATCGTACTCTTTCGAAAAAAATATTTCTGTGGTTACCCACTTGAAAAACTACTAAAATTTAAAGAAAACATCAGTCCATTACTGAATAAAGTTTCCATATTTTTAACTTAAATATGAAATAAATGGGTTTACTGTTATTTTCTTAAATTCTTGTTCAGTATTTAATTGGTTTACAAGTGATACCTAGTATCAGACAATTATTTAAATATCAGCCTATGTGATTGTGTTGGTACAAACAGAAATCTCGCCAAATTCAAAATTCTTGGAATTGATCCACAAATTTGAAAGTTGAGAAGAGGTGATGGAAGATAAAACTGAGAAACAATCAATAAAAACTAATGAATTTACAACAAATATGTAGATAATTTATGAAAAGGGTATTCATTTTTTACAAAATTTAGTTTTACTTTTTAAATTAAGAAACTCTATTTATAAAGTTTTATTATATTTCAATGATGATGGTTTAATGAAAAGTGGGTAAATATTAAATCAAATGCATTTGAAGAAAATGCAAATTTTATTTTTTGAAATGATTAAAATGCATCATGAAAAAGAGATAGGAGATACTAAAATTTTTGCTCTGATATTTTTAAAGGTTCAATGTTCAGTTTGGAAAAATCATGAAGATTTTTAGCTGTTTTGTCACTTTCTGGTTAGTGGTGGTAGATTCATAACAAGGCCATCAAAGTGTAGTTTTACCTGCATAAGTCCATCAGAAGTGTATTTCAGGACCTAGAATTCATTGACTTGTGGGTCGAAAGTTATACCAGGTCTGATTGATTTGTAAACAATTATTGGTCTTTGTTAGAAAAATCTTTAATCAAACACATATTGTGCAAAATTATATGCAATAAAGCGAGCAACTGATTGAAAACATTGGAAAAAAGCACTGTGATTTAAAAAATTATTTGTAATGCAATAATTACACAGGTCTGCAACGAAAAAGCTGTTTGAGTAATTTCATCGATTTCCTATGTATTTTGGTGTGCTGATTACGGGAAAAATAATGAAAAAAATCCTACACGTCAGGATTTTTCATAAAACGCATATTTATTTTCCATTTTGGCCTATTTTCCCCAATTTTAGGTGTTTTTTTATCCGAGAGTTTTCAACGAAATTTTTAGTTAAAGCTATTTTTATATCATTAATATCAAGGCCTTTAAGATACATATTTCTAACTGTCAAAGAAATCCCCAGAGAAGAGTTTAATGTGAGCAGCATCGCGCTGGCGTCTCGGCTCGCCTCACTTCGACCAGACTCCGTGTATTTCTATGGGAGAAAATGCAGTAGTACAAGAGTGCGGGATTCTTTTCTTCGATAGATTTTCATGAACCAATGATGGATTATATTTTGATGAGCTGCTAAAGAAAACTACACGAGTTGTTTTTATCATGAAAAATATGTAATAAAAATAAATTTCTGTGAAAAATTTTCATTTATATTGAAATTGTATTTTCTTACATATTTAGCTAAATTGTAAAAAAAACGCGACGTCCTAAAAATAAGCGGTGGTCATTTTCGGATTTAGCACACCAAAATCCATAAGAAAAATAATTTCTATAAGAAGTTTGAATAAAAAAATTATTTTTAAAAATTTAATTTAACTTTTATTGAGATATTGCCCCTTTTTACCCTAATTGTAAGCAAACATGATCTTTTAGGACAAAACAAAGGTCACTTTTGGACTCAGCGCACCAAAATACATAGGAAAATAGGTTTTAAGGAATATTCTGAATTAAATAATTGGTTTTATTAGTCTATATTCATTAATTTTGAGGTATTTCCCTTGTTAACATAAAACGTAAATTGTCAAAAAACCTGACGTGTAGGAGAAAAATGGAGGTCATATTCGGATTCAGCGCACCAAATATTATCAAAATCAGTTGAAATATCCAAAACAGCTTTTAGAAAGTTTTTTTTTGCAGACCTGTGTTATTGGAAGTAGCAACAACAAATTAAGTTTCTAAATTCGGTTATCAAGATTCAGAACGGCCCAAATCGCTCGATCTGTAACATTTTTACTGCACTTTATTGTTATTACATTTACTGAAATCATTACACAAAGTGTTAATTTAAAGTACATTGAAAACTACCATATAGAAACGTGTAAAAATGCAAAACGTTGATTATAATTCTTGAGTGTTACAAATCTGTCAATGGGCAATTCCCGCATTTTTATTTTATTTTTTATTCGATAGAGATATCCAAGAGAGGAAAAATTTCAGTTTGCGATGCTTATTTACTTTTAAATTTAGTTTCAAAGTTTGACTTTTAAAAAGGGCGCGAAACAGTTGTATGTGACGTCACATTACCTAAAACATTGGTTTATACTTAAACAATGGTTTAGGATTCAAAGCCATTGTTGACTTTTATTTTAAAGTAGGGGCCGAAACAGACATGACGTCATTCAATTCAAAACAAGTGCAAAAAGCGAGTGGTGCGTATTTTAGAAATTGTGTAGAAATGAAAATAATTTAAAATCAACCAAATAGGCAAACAATTTCTTGTCCAGTTTTTCCATAAATACAAACTTCTGGGTTAGACTGATTCCCTCTGAATAAGATTATTCAGAAATGAAAGAGTTTCTATTGATGAAAAAGGCCTATACAAGAGTAAAGTCGAGATTCGGGTATCGATTTTTATGATTTTATACTTTAAAACAACCTTTAATTGTTATTTCTTACTGAGCCGCCTTCATACTTAAAAAAAAAACGAATTTTTTTTTTTTGTAGTTAATGTTTTGTAAAAAATTTTATTATTTAAAAAATTTAATTTCTGATAGGGGCTTCTGGACTGTATATAGTGAATCCTAGGAGAGCACGTCCACATCCCAGAAGGGTATAAATGCTCTGAATAAAATAACTTCAAAAGTTCTTCCCGTTCCAGATATAAAAAGTCGTGAAATTTAGTTTTATGGTTAAAAATGTACTTTATTCTTTAATATTTCGAAATAATAAACGAAGTTATGGCTGAAGATGTTTCTAAAATCCATGTGCTTCTTTCCAGAAGTCAACTTGGATTTTCCCCTGCAGATGGATAATAAGATGGATGGATAGGGGTTTTGGGAATATACATTAAAAAATGAAAACTAATACACCAAATTTAATATCAATTCCTCGCTGCTTGCCCCCCTCTTAACTGTAACATATTTTTCCCCATCTGTCGTTATGACATATTCGTATTTCTCCCTTCTCTAGCGATTTATAAAAGTGCGTTTACGATTCCACTTCCTTAGGTCTTTCTGAATTATCTTTGAGCTGTCAGTCTACTCCTCACAAAAATTTGAATCATGAATTTAGAACTTATTTTCATCACTTCTTTGGAGTTTATGACCTCTCATTTCTAAATGCACATTTACGTTATTAAAAAGTATGAACTTTCCAAGGAAATTGTGTACTAAAGGATTTCTTCGTTATAAAGAAACTAAACTTGCATAGTTTTAAACGTTCCACAGACCAGCATAATTAAACTCCTATACTTGTCATTGCCAAGCTCGACCCTGACAACCAAGTAAGTTTAAGAATATTCTGTTTCCAAAACTTGTCCCTTAGCCGGCATGACAATTTGGATTTATGAAATTCATCCAAAGATTGTGAGAGTGGGTGCAATCGTAATCGCGGGAATTTTTCTGGATTTCTATTGGTCGACTTGCATTACCATAGCAACGTTGTTGTTAGCAACGATGGTCAAAGTCTCCACGTGCTCACATTCTTTTCGGAACAATGTAATTGAGTTGACTCCTCTTCAATTAAAAGAGGTAGATATTATTATAAGGAGGCTCAAAATTCCAACTACTCGATTTTATCGTATAGTTTCATGCTTGTGAGATTCATTTGAAAATTAAAGTTAACTTAAAATTTATTACCAATATTTATTTGATTAGGTACGTGCATAAAATTACATGCAGATAACCTTGTTAAAACTTTAAGAGGTAAGGAATAATTATATATGATTTAAAGATGGAAACTTTTAAATTATAAGATTAATAATTATCAATACAATAATTACAAATTAGTAACAAATAATAATTACAAAATTTTAGTTTTTCCTATGATGCCATTTGAATCTGTAATAAAATTTGAAAAAAAAAAAAAAAAAAAGAGTGGAGTGTTAAAAAAAACCCCCTTTTTAACGATTTCACACCTACGGCCATTACCATTGCATTCTATGGAAACATGGAGGCGGTAAGGTCTGAAAGGGTTAATCATACAAAACCATTTTTACAAATAATTTGGCACTTGTTACAATATGGGAAACTCTTAGTGTAAAAATTACTTGAAAAATTTTCATAGAAGATATTAACCTAATTTAGAGATTAAAAAAATATTAAAATCATTAAAAAGTATTTTTAAGATTGAAATAATGTCATATTAAAAAATAATGCAGAACCATTATTGGAAAAAAATTGTTATTTACAACAATGAAGTTACAAAATTAATAATTAATAATTGTATAACTTCGATGGCAGACTGAGTTATTAATTTTCTCTTGTCAAGAAAATGTGATAACATCTGCGTTCATATCAGACTATATCACATAGGGTTCCGGTCGCTTTTATCATGGGATGGAGCGACTGGGGCCCTTGACAAAAACGAGGATTGTAGGATCCAGAGTGTTCGACATTTACGAGAATTCACCAAGAAGAGTTAAAAATTCAGAAAGGTGAAATATCGAATGTTATTAGATGCCGGACACAAGTAGAGCTATGAGAGCGGGTACACAGTAATTAGATTGATTTCAAACACTAGTGGATCCAGGGGGAGGGGTGCTAGAGGGCTTGAGCCCCCCCCCAAAATGAAAAATTTTACACTTTATAATATGGAATTTTATGCACCAAAATGAGTTAAAACCATTTTATTTTAAGCTAAAATTTTCAAAAATTTTCTGGGGGAGGTCCCCCAGACCCCCTTGATACTTAAAACTCTATTATTGCAACTCTACTTTATATTAAGTTTGTCAAAACGCAAAAATTCTACCATAAAATCTATATCCGAAATTCGGATGAGGCGTATTAAAACGAGTTGAAAAAATGTTTTTTATTTACTTAAATTTTTAAAATTTTCTAGGGGAGAACCCCCAGACCCCTTAGTACTTGTAGTAACTCTATTATTAAAACTCAATTTTATATAAAGTTTGTCAAAACGCAAAAATTCTACCATAAAATCTATGTCCGAAATTCGGATGAGGCGTACCAAAACAAGTTGAAAAGATTTTTTTTACTTAAATTTTCAAAATTTTCTAGGGGAGGACCCCAAGACCTCCTTAGTACTTGTAACTCTATTATTAAAACTCTGTTTTATATTAAATTTGTTAAAATGCAAAAATTCTACCATAAAATCTATATCCGAAATTCGTATGAGGTGTACCAAAACGAGTTGAAAAAGTGGGTTTTTTTACTTAAATTTTCAGAAATTTTCTAGGGGAGGACCCCTAGAGCCCCTTAGTACTTGTAACTCTATTGTTACAACTTTGTTTTATATTAAGGTTAAAACACAAAAATTCTACCAGGAAATCTATATCCGAAATTCGGATTAGGCGTACCAAAACAAAATGAAAAGTGTTTTTTTTTTTATTTAAATTTCCAAAAAAGTTCTGGGGGAGGACCTCCCCCCCAGACCCCCCCCCCCCTTTTAGTGGTTGGAGCAGGATAATTCACTACCTTTTCCATATTAAGGTAATCAAGAAGAGAAGATACAATTGAATTATGAAAATTCTTAGCCCCCCCCCAAAAACAAAATTCTGGATCCGCCACTGATTTCAAAGCTATGCAGAAACGGGAAAGGAATAATTAAAAACTGAAGAATTGAAATCCTTGATGATAGGCCCATTTTACGGTACCACGTGTTGTGATTATTACAATCGATATGCCGGCCTTGAGGTGCGCACGCGCATAGTAGGCGGGGCCCCCGAAATCGTCTGCTCACCGAGCATTGACATTCTACCAGATATGTTCCATAACTAAGCATGTGTTACCTCAAGAGGTCGGACTATTTACCGTGTTATCATATAATAAACTCTGTATCCGGCGCTTCACTGTGCAACACTCACCACGTGAGTTTTTTTATTTATTATGGTTTTCTAAACTATGTGTTTTCGTATTCTTTTGGGAATATTCAACATTATTTTATGGGGTTTGAAACGTTTCATCATAATATTATATTTTTTTAAATGTTAGTTATTCAAAACGCTAACATTCACTGTGTTTCAAAAAGTGACCTGTAAAACGTTCTTTTCCTTCATAGCAGTCGAATAGAAGGAAAACAAACTTACAAAGTTACAGAGGAAATACAGTTGAAGTAATTTTATTCTTGAGCTAGAACTTATTTTTAAATTAATTAAAAAGGATTTTTGGAAATTTTTACTCCTTTCAAAGCAAATAGAAATGTTACTGGGAAGTTTTTTTTACATTCATCTTGAATTAAAAGTAACAAATTGCAATAAATAAGAAAGTACTTTTGTTGTGTCATTTTACATCAAACTTAATAGAAAATATTTGATCTCAAACAATAAAATTCATAGATAAAAACAATTTAGAAAAAAATAGAAGCCAAATATCCGGGTAAGTCTTTTATTAGATCAATTAATTTATTCTTAGGTGTTTTTCCTTGATCAAGTCTAACTTTTTCAAGATGTTCATTGTAACTTTTATTTGAAATCAAAAATATTATTTCAGAAAGGAGGTACTAACTTTAAAAAAAAAATTATGAGATTTATTAATATTTAACATCGATTTTTTAATAAGTTTATTAAATTTCTTATTTTTAATACAAGATAATTTTGGGCATACTTATTTTCATTTTGCTATATTAAATACATCTTAATTGGAAATTTGCATTTTATTTTTCTAAGTTAATTGGAAATTAGATTTGAATATTTCGAATAACAACATCCTTATTCTTATCCATTTATCTATTATTAAACTTTGAGAATTTAAGGGTTATAGTTTTACCATTTCAGGTTGGGATAAGTTCCTTATTTGTTTGGTAAATGGATGGAACCCATGGAAATGACCTAATATAAAAAGTTATAGTGAGAGGAAGCTTTATAGATATTTATTATACATATTGATTTAAGACTAACAAAAAGTTGAAAATCAGACCTGATCATCGAGGTTAATGTTTTCAAGTTTGGGTAATTTGTAATGAAATTAGTCAAAAATCTGATGGTAATGTAATCTATCTGGGGTTTCATTTTTCTGAAGTACATTTAAAATGCATTCAAAATGTGTAAAATTTCAAAATTAAATCGTACTTAAATTTCTTAAAGTTTAAAAAATTACCAATTGTTTCACTTTGCATTCTTAAATATGACTAGGATTACCTAACTCTTGCAAGTTGGATTCTTCTCTTAAAACTTTTCTTTTTGAAATGATAGGTAACTTGGCCAATTTTATTCATTTAATTAAAAATAATATTAATTTATAAAAATACCAACTACATTAATTTTATTTATTTATGTCATTATTAAAACACACAATTAAATATTTTGCGTTAGACAACTATTTAGACTTAAATCACTACAGTTGCGTACAACTTTCTAAGCTATTCCATTTTGAATTTTATACTTTTTTTTAAACTTGGCTAGTGTTGAGAGTGCCTGTATTAAAAAATGACTATCACATTTTTACACACTTATTCTGAATGTGCTATAGTTTGCTAGTTTATTTATTTTGTGAGGAATGTAACATAAAGACAAATGTTACTTTGTATAGAGGTGGACATTACACGGCTTAGGGCCGTGGCCCTTTTTATTAAGTGGTTCTTTTTTGTTAAAAGTTTAATAGGTTCGAAAACCTTTAAAGTGGGTAAAACAAAAACCCTTTGCAGTTATGATTCTTTTATAGGAAATATTTTTTACTCATGCTGAATTTCACTAAAAATTTAATGACATTTGAAAAAAAAATATTTTTATAATCTTTTAATTACTGTTTAGAGTCTAAACAGTAATTTAATAGGGTATACCCATGGGTATACCGGTATACTGGGACAATACTCTTTGGAGGAATGCCTAGTTATAGTTATACATTACACACTCGCACTAAGTAAGTTTAAGGGATCGACGTTATTGTAGGTAGAAAAGTTTAGATTTTAGATCATATCCCAGATAAAATTTCAGAGTGATGTCTCGGTTTTCACATGAGAAAAAATGAAAGGATCTAATATTTTCGCAACTTTGACTCAACATTACGGGGAAAACGGTATAGATATTAAACTTTTTAAAAATTGATAACGATCTTCTATACTTTAAATAAATTGCATGCAAAAACTATGGTTTCCGTAGCTTAACAAGTTTTCTGGGTCATATTAGAGGATAATGGTATTTTGGGGCAAAATTTCAAATTGTCTTGGGAATAATACGTTACCCAGACCCAAGAATTTGCCTCTAAAGTTTTTTTAAGTATATCAAAAACATTTTTAAGTAAATCTAGCTAGAAAGAAAATAAAGTACCTAAGTCTTTTTCTACAGTTTAATCTAAAATAAAGATACCTCATTTATCACTATGAAATTTATTTTTTAAATAGATGCTTTTTTTTTCTTCAACAAACCAAAAAAATTGCTCGTATTATTAATTACTTACTTCATTTAGTTTGATAATATTGCATTGCAAAGCTTATAGCTACAACTTTTTATTTTAAATACTCACTATTTATTTTTAGTAAATATTTTAGTATTCCACAGGTTCTCGTTTATGACCCTTTGTTTTAAATACCTCTAAATTCTCCCATCAAAATACAACTGAATGATTCTCTGCTACACTTGGCCGTATTCACTGGGCCAGTGGGATCTGTTTAATCTTGGCAGTTACGTTTCCCCTGGGTGTTCCTTGGCCCAATTTTATCCTTCTTCATTACACTGTGGTACCCCTTTCTCAGGAACTGGCAAGCAGCCCATTATCTAGGAAAGACATCAGCTTCAATTTATCACGATATTCATCACCGCCAACTCTCTTCTTGATCTACAGTGATACATGGACTCAGTTTACCTTTATTTTCTTGAGGTCTTGGTGCCCCAAAGGTTTTAAATTCTAAATAAAAATATCATATAAGGAGAGACCGAACCCACTAAATTCCGCTAATCCATTTTCTACATCTCTTTTTAAATACTTAATATGGGTATAACAAGGTGAGGTTACGCTTTCCCAAACCACAGGGCAAATGTAACTTCAAAAGACAATGTAAAAAACTATTGGATAATTCCGCGGTTTTTAAGTCAATTAATAAAAGTGAATGTGTAATTCAGAAATTTCAGAATTATATTTAAATTAACGAGTTGGCCAGAGTTGAACGATGCCAAAACGTGGTTACACTTATCTTTATTTAACCCACAGAGATTTAACCCTGATTAAAATACATTATTCCTTTTCTTTTTAGTGAAGATACGGGAACTGGATTATCAAAATGGTTAAGGCCACTAGACTTGTTTTAGCCTGGTTAATTATTAAAGAAACCTATATTTTGTACGTAGCAATGGAGGATAATTTCAACTCTTTACTTACAGATGCTTTATTTTTATTAATCGTAACAGTATATTCTTCAAGGGTCTTTTAACGTTTGCCTTTACAATTTTAATCAATGTTTTACTATTACATAAAACGTAACACTGGTAAACAGTTTTTTGGTCTGACAGGTTTTTTTGGTCCATCACCCACGGTTTTTATACAATTGCGTTGCTTAATTATTGCTTTCGAGTGCTTAGCGATTTCATCTAGGATAATTAATGTAGGTAAAATAATATTTTTAATTATGTTTTGATTAATATGATTATTTTCATTGATTACTGTACTATGTTTCTCTTTACCCATCGGCTTTTAGAAGAAAATTTGGGGCCAATTTTTTAACTCTAAAGTTGATAGTGCTTCGTCAAATCAGGCTGTTGATATTCCGAGAGTCAATATACTGAACGAATTAAGTTTTAAGTTTTTGAGACCTAAAGTTAATCAAGCATATATGATAGATAAAAATACCTTCAGCAGTCCTAAAAATACACATACCATCAGGAACAATACGGGAGCTAAAATCTGTCCTGAATGAAGATTGGGTCAGTATCTCTCAAATGCTTCAAAAACATTCGAAGCTAGCAAACACACAATAAATCATGCTTTCAGTTTTGCCTCTTACATGGACATTTGTCTTCTCATATGTATGGAGTGGGGGGAGTATGGAGTTCTATTATCAATGGAGTGCCTCAGTAGTCCTTTAAATCTTTGCGGCAAATTGAATCACATATTCTACATTGAGGATCTTGATTGAAGATGAGGATTTTTCTCGATACGAATAATTTTTGTTAGACGTTGTGTCGTCAAAACGTCTGTTCCTTAATTTTTGGAGGGGAGTGCATCTTTGCTAAAAAAAAATATTTACCAGAGCGAAAATAGAATGGGAGTGCAAGAATATTTGCTGATTAATTTTGGACACTCAAGTGAAACATTCCAGATGCAAAACACAGAAGAAAAAAAGCAACCGTTACATTTTAATTTAGTTAAATGCTATCAGGTCTGTACGTGAAATACCTCATATTGTTCTAAATAAAAATCCGTGCTACTAAAAAACTAGGTGACGGAGAAAAAACATTTGCCTATTTGAATAAACAAAGTGAGTTGAAAATGTTATCAGCACCCGTCCTTAATCCTTGTTAAAATGCATATCTTTCAATCTTTATCTAAATTTTTTTAATCCTGTTAAAACTTTACTAGTTTTGTTTACAAATAGTTTTTCTTCTTATTTGTCGTTTGCAAAATAGGACCAAAATAAAAAGCTCACACAAGAGTAAATTTAACATATATACTATATCAAAATTACCTTTTTTTCTAATGTAGTAATCTTTAGTTACATATTTTACTTCCCATACCAAGGTGATCTCATGGACCCCCATTATCTCCTTTTTATATGAACTAAAAACCTATATTATCTTTTTGATTACGATATGCCATTTAATAAAGATACGCGTTATTTGGTCTAATATTCCAAGTCAACCTTCAACACACTATAATTTATTTTTCCCTTAATGAATTGGTTAGGGAACTAATGTGCAATGTTTGACTTTCATGAACACATTATCTTTACTCTCATAAGAACTATCCAGAGACCTGTATAACTTCTGATGAGAGTGCTCTTTTAATGCCATTTGGTCTCTTTTCAAGGGAAAATGGGAACGGACCTCAAGGGATAATACCTGCTACGGGGTCACTTAATTTAATGCAAGGCCCTCTGCGAAGCACTCCTGGGTATTTGTTTCAAATATGGTAATCCCTTTTTTAGTGGTTATATACTAGAGTGATTGGTAAACTAAAATGTGAGAAGACATCCAGTTTGGTTTTAGGTCATAAGGTTGTATAATGTATATTTTGGTTTCATGAGGAATTAATGGGAAAATTCGCTAATTTGTTGTACCAGGGGATAAATTTCGGCAATTGATTGATTATGTATCTGAAACCAAATATATTTCATAGGGATCAATGGATTATAAAGTGTACTTAAATACAGAACACCTTGAAATATTAATAGTTAAGAAGTTTGACTGACCAAGTTTGTATGTAGGATCTACTCTTAATAAGTTTTTAAATATCTGTTATATCACTGATAAAATTTAAGATAAATATTTTCCTTAGATTTTGCATTCAAATATTAAGCTCGATTTTGTTTTTAGTGGTTAAAAATTTGAGCGGTACTTTGAGTTGAACAAAATAAATAGTAGAATTTTAGATACAAATAATAAGTCTTGGTCCTAATTCGAATAGATTTAAGTTATTAAGAATTAATGATGAATTATTTATATTTAAAAAATAAATTAATTTTCATAAGCAAAATGAACAAGTAAAATAAATAAATATAGTCCTATTCTTGTCTTTTACCATTAACCTTATTGTAATTAAATTTTCGAAATTAAAGAATTCAGTGTTTTAATTAGTTTTCCAATCTTTTTTAAGGTGACTAATATTAGAAAGGTCCCATTACCTTTGGAATGGAAGCTGGACGCATAAAACAAATTGTTTTGCTTAATAATAGAAATTAAAACAAGCCGGGGAGTACTAAATAACAGAGAAAGAAAAGTGCGTGCTATGGTCTACAAACCTTAATGCACAAGCATTAACCAGTAAAATATCCGATACACGAACATACATTCGATTCATACACGACATCAATTATAAATCTGCTTCTTATCTTTCACATTGATCTTCTCGTTTTGTTTTCCTGGTTTCATATGTCTTCAATCAGTGATGAAGGTTCGTAGTATTTCTATATTATCTCGGAAGGAGATCATTGAAAACTAAAAATATTCTTCGATGAGTCTTACTCAAGTGTTCCTCTGGGATCCAACCATATTACAACGATTTTCATGCGGCTCATGAGCAGACATTCATCATTCTAGATCAGGGATGGCCAACCCAAATGATCTTGAGGGCCACTTGGGAGAACCACAATACTCCCGCGGGCCGTATATAAAATTTTTGGATATGAGCTACTTGGAATGACAGTGAAATAAATTGAAAAGTATAAAATTAGTATGATGTAGAATAGGGAGTTTTTCTGATCCTTTGCTTAGTGTGACAGTTTCCTAAGTCAAATATATATTTATTTCTTAAATTGACCTTTAAGAGCAGTCCCAAGAAAACCTTCTCCATAGGAACTAAACAGGTTCCGTTGAAAAAAAAACATTATGAATTACTCTAAATTAAGTTAGGCACACTGTCATTTTAATAAGCTCACAAAGTCACAAAACAAAAATTTTTAGTGAAAAGGAAAACCAAAATTAATTGATACTACATTTCTTCGTGCAAATTACTACATTTATTAATACAAATATACATGATATAGTGACAATACTTAAAAATATAGAATATGTATGGTATATGTATGCTTTTGGATGTCTATATTATTAATGCAAAACAAGATAATTTAAAATCGCAAAACGAAAGGTTTTGTGATTTTTTTGCAACAAAACATAGTTCTGAACGGAAAATTATTGCTCGAGAAGAGTAAAGTTTTTTTTAATTTACGAAAATTCTCGCGGGCCGCAAAATTATTTCAAGCGGGCCGCGGGTTGGCCATGCCTATTCTAGATTGTTTCGCCAAAAATTATTAGTAATAGGTATAATGATTTCCGGTAGTATATTCAATAAATATATGCCTACGGAAATATTTGACTACTATGATGATGTTTCTATTTAGGAATAAAAAATTATTCCTTGCTTAGTATTTCTGTAAAAAAACGTTTGTCTGAGTTTTAAATTAAACTTTGTAATGAAATTATTTATTTCGTAGCAAGGATAGTCTCATATTTAAAGGCTCATTCAAACTTATCACTTTTGATATTCATTTCGGAGGAATTGTCCAAAGTGAAAAGTATAACTTGGCGTGTCTCTCTTTACTCCTTCGCTTTTCTACGCAAACTAGCGATTCACCGAAGTGAATCATTCAGGATGAACAGTGAAAGGGAAACAGTGGGAATGAGCCTTAACGCCAATGAAAAGATATGAAAAAGTGTTAAATACTGTTATTCAATAACCTAATGACTGTTCTTCAATAAAAGATGATTTCTTTTAGTCCTTTAGGTATTTTTACGCAGTTACATATTTCCTCCCGAGTATTTTCATTTTTATGAAATTAAAGTGTTCTAGGAATTTTTATCTACAGGTACACTCTCACACAGTGGCGGATTTCAAAATGTGCCGCCTATAGGCTGAACCAAAAATTGCCGCCTATT
Source organism: Tetragnatha montana (assembly GCA_963680715.1). Lineage (NCBI taxonomy): Eukaryota > Metazoa > Arthropoda > Arachnida > Araneae > Tetragnathidae > Tetragnatha > Tetragnatha montana. The sequence continues at coordinate 34,581,972 of OY796682.1, read as the reverse complement.
CACTGTAAAAAATTCCCGTAAAATTTACGGTTTTAAACTGGCAGCTGGGTTGGTTGGGGAAAACCGTAAAAATTACGAAGTAAATCCATAAAAACAATGGTGTTTTACCATTTTAATCCATGTTTTTTGTTTTACAAGGTACAATACTGTTGTTTTTATGGATTTACTTCGTAATTTTTACGGTTTTTCACAACCAACCCAGCTGCCAGTTAAAAATCGTAAATTTTACGGGATTTTTTTACAGTGTGCACATAATGTCAAAATTTTACTGTCTTAGCTGCAAGTAAAAATGGGGGTCTGTGGGTCAGCTCCAGATTTTTTTTTAAATTGGCCTATAAAAGTAGTGATTTAGTTAATTTTGAGACCCTTTGGGTAACATTTGAAGAGAACGGTTCCTTGTAAACCGCACAATTTTTAAGGTAAAAAAATTATAAATAGACGTCAAAATTTCGAGGGGGCTGGGGGTCCACCCCCAGGAAATTTTTTAAAATTTTCCCCTTTAAACTAGTGTTTTATCTAATTTGAAACCACTTTGGGGAACACGCAAAGGGAACCGTTTCTTGTAAGAGGCAGAATTTCCAAAGGAAAAACACTATGTAACAGACTTCAAAATTGTGGAGGGGGTTTGGGGGTTCTCCCTCAAAAAAAATTTGAAATTTGATCCTCAAAATTGTGTTTTATTTGAGACTTTTTGAAGTCTTTCTTTTGACTCTTCTCCATGACAATTTTTTATATGTTCCGCGGACCGAAACAAATGGAGAGATGGGCTGGAGGTTGCCCATATGTGGTCTAAAGAAAGCATAGAATAATAGATTTGTTACTTTGCTGAATCACGGCTTACTAGATACTTATACAGGCTAGCCGAGTTTTAAACAATGAAAACCATTTGACAACTTTTCCCGCTTGGAGCGCTACAAGACCTACCTATATCACCCACCGCCTTCAACACTGTGGATATGCTTTGCCAGTTGGTCCAGTATTGCCATCTGGATTTGCAATGATTTCCGTACTCGACTAGCCTGTATAAGTATCTAGTAAGCCGCACTGAGCTATAAACAAACTGGAGTGACAACTGAGCGTGCCGAAACCGCATCACACCTTATCGAAGTTTGTGTCTACGCGGAAAAGATTTCCATCTTCTTTTAGTTTTCCCCATCTGTTGGCACAATTGTATGCACAGCATGATCGGACCATTCTAAATGTTGCTCAAAATATTTTTAAAAAAGGGGGTTTTCTAGAAATAGTTCAACTCACACAATGTTAGTCAATGGAGAAATTCGTTTGTTTTGCCCGGTTCGCTCAAGCGAACCGGGCAATTGTGACCATCCGCGCCGGCACGTTCGGTCGCATGTTATATCATCAGAGGTTGTCACTCCAGTTTGTTTATAGCTCAGTGGTAAGCCGTGGCTGAATCAAACTACTCAATACTTCTGTGGGTGGGGGTTGGGATTTTGGTTACTTGAAAAGAGCGTTCTTCGTCTTTCCAGTGCTTGTGTTTCCTTTCTCTTCTCCTGTTTTTTGCGGAAAAAAAATTCCACCGTCAAAAATTTGCCGCCGTAGGCTTCAGCCTAGCTAGCCTATTTAGAAATCCGCTACTGCTCTCACAGTTTCCCTTTCACTGTTCATCCAGAAGTAATTCACTTCTACTGTGAATCGCTAGTTTGCATAAGAAAAGTGAAGGAGTAAAGAGTGAAACGCCAAATAACACTTTTCAATTTGGATGATTCCTCCAAAATAAACATAAAAAGTGAATGAGCCTTCAGTGCTTCAGCCATCAAATGCGACAATTTGAATTACTCACTTTGATATTCGAATACCTACACTAGATCGAAAATCAGATTGATCGTAAAATCTGACTGACTTGAATAACTCTGAGCATTCACAAGTCCAGAATTTGAGGGTGGTAATACTAATATTTACAAAAAAGAAGGAAAGAAAACTCGATAAATTTCTTGGCTATCATAAAAAGTTACTGAAAAAAATAATATTTTCGAGGGTTCACATCGTTCTTCTAACCAAGTACTATAAAATTCTCACTTTTTTTCGTTCAAGGTTAAAAAGTTTTTTCTATTTCGGCTGAAACTCGGTGAATTAACTCATAAAAGGCATAATATGACATTTACGCCACAACTCCCGTTCTATGTTTCACACTTCCTGAATAATGCAGTTCCGTAGAAAAAAAGGAAAAGGTGTGTATGAAAGGTCAAATTGTCGGCAAGGCTAGACTGCTTTCTCTACAAAGGGTTATGGATCGATGTACTATTACGAAAATATGAAAGAGGTCATTGTCGCTTTCCATGAAATATTCAAGATAGCCTTCACTACGAATTATTTGCTTCACTGCATGGTGAGTATAATTAAAAATTTTGAAGTGATACTTCTATCTGCTGGGTGTAATGAAAAAGATGGAAAGAAAAACACTGCTTCAGACCGATATTAGTTGTCGATCGAAAACAAATACCTATCACAAATTTAGTTTTATATGGAAAAAACTGAATTATGAACCTTGAATTGAACGAATTGAATTGGGATCTACTTTAATCAAGAAAACCTAGTTAAGAGTTTTAAAAAACTCAAAGGTGATTTTAAGACCTTTATAGTTTAAGGCCGTTGAATGAAAGTATACTTACAGTGATTCTTGTGCTGAATATGGTTTTTAATAAAATTTATATATTAAATCCGTAATAAAAGGAAATTTTAAATATCCTTAGAGGGGAATCGAACTTTGGGTTTTTGAAGGTCTTACTGTCAGATACTCTAACCTCAGGCCAGAACGCCTGCAAATTCTAAAACATAGTACTTTATGAAATAAAAATTCAATGATAAAAAATGTGAGAGTTTCAGTTTGAAAAACTTCCGTAAAAAATTTTGAAAACTTTTCTCCGTATTTCTTTTTAAAGTTACATTTTACGAGATTTTGCTTCATGAAGTTCTTGATTATGTTATTAGGCAATATAATCTTAAAAATTCAGAAATGCATCTAATTATCCTGGATTTCTTTTGTTTGAAGAATAAACTCTTGTGATAATTAAAAACACAACTTCATTCACTCTTTTAAAATTTGAAAAACCACAGCAATACAAATCTTTTTTTGAGACCTCAGTTTCCCCCCATACAAAATTCCTATAGATTCGCTACTGCTCTTCTAAAATCTCGTCTTAAAGATTCGCAATTTTTTCCCCGTCAAAAATAATATCAATTTCAATCATTTCAGCAAACACTCTTTAATTAAGCGATGGAGTACCCACATGTGCCCAATACTACCATTATACCAAACCGCAAACAGCAGAGGGTGCCCCAACCCACGTGCCATCTGCTCCCCGTAGAAGAGATCAACCACAACCGGGGTGTCCAAGCAAAGGGCATCGTCGCGTGACCGATTCCGTTACCGTCTGCTGTTGTTTATTGAGGGGTGCTCGGCCTTGGGGTGCACACGCGAGAGTTCGTCCACAGCTGCGAACGAGAAGTTCATTCAGCTTTTAATTGCCCTCCGATAGGTTTCGATTTGTTTTGCCCTGTGGATGCATGCTTAGTGACCTCACTAGATTATTTTATGTAGTACATTGGTATAGATATAAGTTTACCCATAGTTGCATAGCATTGCGGAAGATAGTGAGGAACTTCGTATGGAGAGAGGTTGAGAAGTGTAGGTCTCAATGGAACTCATGCGCTCAAAAGACCCCTATTCATAATCAATGCTTTCTGCGTGATAAGTGTTTGCTTCTTATGTGATCAAATCGTCAGTGTGTAAACTTTCAATCGACTGACTCTTCTTTCAAGCAAGTTAATAATAACTGTTCACTGGAAAGAATAGTACTGAAAAACGAAGAACCGCATGACTGATGAAATTAATCCTACATGGCCAGAATGAAGTTTTGGATAACTAGTAGAAGGTGCGTATAGTGAATTCGCACTGAAAGAGAAGAAAGGTTAAGAGAAAAGACAAAACCTGATTTTTTGGTATGTAAGATATTCTAAATAAATTTAAAGAATTTTTGTCAATTTATATATTCTGAGACGATTTTAAAATGTTTTATACCTAGTGATCCCGCTCATAGTAGGAACACTATATGATCAGATGACAATTCAATGCTTTGCATGTACAATTATTTAACATAATATATTATGATAGGTACTTCTTAGAATTTTTGTGTTTTTAAAAAATTAAAATATTGTAGGGTTTTAGCTTATTGACCCGTTGTTAGAATGAAGATTACATATTTAAATACCTTAGAGTTTTGTAGGGACCCATTGTACATCCAATGTGTGTGATAAAAATATTTACTGGAAACATCAATTTTTTATAATATTTATATATACCTACTATTAATATTATGTACATATAACAACACAAAGCAAAACACCTTTTTCTTTACTCTAAATTAACTTCAGTGGAAAAACTAATTAATAAAATAATTTTGTTTACAGAAATATATCCAGGGCGCTTTTTAATAAACAGAAACTACCGTATTTTCCGAAAACTATGAGTAAGGTAAAAGTGGGTATAGTGACCACATACTCAATAGTGGCCATTTTTTTTTAGGTATAGTTAAAAATAATTAGAGTTAGGGGCATCAAGTAACTTTAAAATTCACAGAAATAGTAGATTATGCTATGTGGTAAGCAGTTAAATAACTACCGATACCACAGATAAGCATGGAAGAATATATGTCTTTGAAAATTACACCATTGACCGAGTGACTGAAATTTGATTCTGCTTATCGAATCGCGTAAGGGAACTGGTATATAATGAAACTGATATTTTGCATTTTCACTATTTGATTAACTTCGAAATTAATTCTAATATTAAGTAGAATGTGTTGATTAATACTGAAGAAAATTTTCTTTTAAAATTTTGTTTTTACGAGGATTAAGGGGGGGTGGCCACTTTACCAATACGGAATATTAGATTGTACAACAGTGGCCATTGCATTAACTAACTAATATAACCATCAATATTTTTAAAATTTTTGAATTCATTTTTCTTCATATACTGTTGAGTATGCTTTAAAATGTATGTTGAAGGAATTTGGTTTCATACTGGCTTCGGGATTTTAATCTAAAAATATATTTTGCTCCAAAGGATGACTTTTTTTAGAACTAAACGACCATACATACTCAATTTCATGCATAAACCCTCTCATATAGGCAGAAAAAGAGAGATGACCAAAATAGATGCAAAAGATGGCCACCAAAGAAACATCTGATACATCTATGTGGTCACTATAGAAACAATTTGGAGTGCTTTTTAAAGGATAATTAAAAATACTTTCCCCGATCTGATTAGAGTTTTAATTGGTAAAATTGAAAGAAAAAGATCAAGTTAATCTAAAAATAGGATAACCATTTTTAAGCAAATATATTGATACTTATAGAGAGTTTAAGCGAAAATGTTCCTTAAAGTGGCCACGATACCACATTTACCTTAAATGGAAGCATTTGTTCTAGGTTTTATAGGTTAACAAATCTTTTTATGTAGTATTAGTTTTATGAACAGCAATGCAAATATTTCGAATGTAATAAAGTCAGACAGAAATAATCTCAAAATTCGAATATCCTCGAGTATAATCGAGTATTAATTTTACATGAGTAGTTAGTTTTTATTTTATTAATCTTCAACGAGGGATCTTTTTAACGCCAGGGACAGTTCCCTCATAAGTAGAACGGGAATTAAATATTTACCACAGAAGTGATACGTGATTAGCCATGACCCATATTCTTGTTATCTTGGTAAGCCAAAGTATTCTATTCGGCTACCTCGAAAAATAAATTCTAAACACAGTATTTTTCAAGCCATTTTTCTAGTGGTCGCAAAAAACGTAGCATATTCAAAACTTATTGATCATCCATATTATAACGCGTTTTGCAATGTGATTGTATGTAAAATGAGATTTCTCATATATGATTTTCCGATCAATATTGCGTCGAGTTTTGTATTTCTCCTGAAATGGCTATTGTGCATTGATTTTTCTTTCTGAAAGTTTGGTTTGGGCTGAAGCATTTCTTACAATAACTCTTACATACCTTTTTTAGTGAGTGGAATGCTTTAAAGATAGTTTGAATAAAGTGTCTTCCCTTTTCATAGTAATAGACTTTATAAAGAACTTTCATAGATATCTTTTATAAACAAATTCTTTGGAACTGAACATATAAAACTTCTAATTCCTTTTTAAAAGTTTTTAATTCATTGTAAATTAAATTTATAATTTTATAAAACATGCAATAAATTTTGAAAGTGGTTGCCAAACTGTGTCCCGTGATGTATTGGGACACAGTTAAGTTATTTTTATGTACCAAAATTTTCAGAGGGAGGAGAATCCCCTATTTTTTTTTTTTTTTGGATACATTTTATTGATATTGTTAAGCAACATACTTTTTGGTCTACTGGAAAACATACATTCTCCATTGACTTTTTTTGGGTTAGATTATTTCTTCTTCCCCTCTCTCATTAACGGTGACATTTTCAGGTGTTTGAAACTTATTTTACATTCAGTTTTATTTCTCTACTAAACAATAATATTATCAGTAATTCAGTTTGGAATTTTTTATGTTTTAAATTGAAAAAAAACCGTGCTTTTACGTACTAAAAGATGAATTTCACATTCCAAGGTATTTATTATGAGCTCATTTTAATTCCATTTTAAATTTTGGGTATTGTATAAACGTAAAGCTAAATTTCTGGTGGCTGATTTACTTAAAAAAAAAGAAAGTATCAAAAAAAAAAATGTTCAGACACTAAATTTTCACCTCAACAGTTATTAATTTTCCTTTTGAAGTTAAAAATTAGAAAATTTATTCTTTAATGCATTTTAAGGGGTATAAAAGACTTTTAAGTGTGGTTACCGATAAAAAAAATCATCCCCTTTTTTCAAACTGGCCTTCCAACTCGAATAATGTTTGAGATTCAGTAAGTTTTCATAAAATTTTAATAAAAAATATACTTATTAAAACTAGACGGGTTAAAATAAGTCCCTACAGAAATAACCTTGATGAATTGGTTTTATGATTACGAACAAAATCTTATTGGAATAAGCTTTCAAATAAAATATCCCATTCTAACACCCTAATTAAGTATATTTAACCAATATTATCGTCCCGCTGAAGGTGCAACAAGCAAGGCATATGATGCCTACATTGGTTTTCGTGACCGAGGGTCCTGGGGTGGGGTGCAAGGTGGTGTAGGCATATGTCTCGGTTAGGTGGACAGTGTAACACGACAACCCCGCCCCAGAGTTTAGTTCCCAAACATGCTTGTTTCTCAGTTTATCTTCCCGCTGAAGGGATAAAAGGCTGAGCCTACCTTTCCCAGCTCGAGGTTTGAACCACGAACGTGTGGTATGGCAGCGCGGAGGTTTTCATCAACGCCCCGGGGGATCCTTTACCAATTAGTGAGAATAAAACTTGACTTTAAGTTGGAACAGCTATTTGACATTTTTTTCTTTCCTTTTACAACTATGGTCTTCTCTTTAGGATCTCTGACACACAGAGCTAGGGTAACATAGAGTGTGTTAGATGTTTGTATTCTCCTTTCTATAAAGCAATTATAATTGAAAATTTTAGTTATACTCAACAGTAACGTTTCTTGAACCCAGTACGTCACAAATGCGGAAGGAGAAATCGGTAAACACAAAGCCTGTTGGGTTGCTAGGAGGAGTGTCGGTACTCAAATCGTGATTGAAAAGCACTATATATACATGGGTTAAACAAAATAATCATATGTTTAAATTGACGTTCTTCATTTCACTCAAAATTCAGACACCGCGATGGGAACTACTTTGTTTGTTAGTGACGTTATATAGGGTCAACTTAAGTTGCTGTCTTATAGACGCTGTATTATAGACGTTATCCTAGTCTTGAAAAACTATTGAAACGACAATTTGTTACACTTATATCATTGAAATAAACAAACAGTGAAATGTTATAAAATAACTTTTATGATCACCTATAATTTAAGTTTTATTTAAATCAAATTTAATGAAATTTCAAATTATTAGTTGGTGCAAGATCTAATAAGGTGTTTATACTTCACTAAAAAAAGAAATATAAATAAAGATCACTCTTATTAGTTGCTCTGAACATTATCCAGTCCTTAACTGAAATCAAAGAGAGTGCCTTTTAATGACTGGCATACTCCTAAAACGCTTTTAGTCAAATAGTCTCGAATTGTATCCTGTTTCGTACAAATCTACATTTAAGTGTTAAAAGCGCGTGTTTTTCCGCTGACACGAAACTTGCAGTGGTAAAGAATGCATAATGAGTTCGTTGCTCGCCGAATGACTGGTCATTAGACTGACCGGGACACACACACATTGCTTAAAAGGTAGATATAGAGAAACGGCGCCAATTGAATGTGATTGGAGACCATCCATCTAGTGTTTCATCACTTACAGATGCCAATTATGTCCGTTTCGGTTCACGCCTGGTTAAAAATAACCGCGAAACTATCAAATCTAGATGGCGATGGTATGTGGCTGTAGTGAGCAGATTTGAATGCGTGTTATTACTTTAGAGGAGTTTTGTTGGTTGTTTTCAATATCCAAATCAATGAAAGACGATCAGTAAAATGTCCGTACCCTTGCATTATTTTTACTTTGTTTTACTAGAATTACACTATAATCAATTCCAAAACTAAGGCTTATTTACCGGATCTTGTCTTCCAGAATCTTTTATTTGGCGTGTTAGTCCATTTAAATTATAGGTACTTTACATGCCAATTTTTTTTTTTTAGATTCTTATACTTTTTTCCAGTTTGTTAAAAATCAAAACTGCTGATTCCCAATAATGATATTTTACGAATTTCAGTAGAAAAACTGGTTTTTAATAAAGAACTGACAAACTTTTGACTGAACTTTTTTTTAAATTTCATTTTCTTCTATTTTCTATTGTAACATATACATAGTATATCTAAACATACTGATATTATTTATATGATATCTTCTAGATATAAAGTAAATAACCAATGATGATCTCAACTTAACAATTAGAAACTGTTAAATTCGATAATTAGGTATTAAGAGTAACAAATACACAAATGTTGCAGTTTTATGTTTTTATGAAAAATACATTTATATAGGTATTAGAGTTGAAAAATTTTCTTCCCAAATATTGTAACTAATCTCTTTTATTATAATTAAACTAAAAACTGCATAGTTTAAATACAGTAGAGCTCAAATTATTCTGATCGAAAATCATCAAAAAATGTATGCTAGTTAGCTACAGTAATTACACAACCTACATAACTATGAACTTGACGTATCGTAGAGTCAATGGGTCCTTTAGTTAAGACTAATTAGTACCCGTACTGTACAACTATTTCGTACCCTACTATTTCGGTTCTTTATAAGAAATGGTTTTCTTTGCTTTAGTTTGCTTACCTAAGTATCGATAAAAATGTAAATATTTCCCATTACTAGTACTGAAGAAAAAATTAAATTAAGAACATCGTTTTTTATGAAGGATATATTTTTTAGTACTCAAATTGTGTAAACTTGAAGATTATGCTTATACTACTAACTTTAAGGTATATCCCCCACTACCATCAAAGTCACTAACACTGGAGTTGTCCAGTGATAAATATTAATGAGAAATACATAAATATAAATACTTTCATCCATGAAAAGAAAGTAAAATAGACTTGGGTTTTTTTACGCTTCATGGGATCATGATTAATATTTTACATGAAAGTAATAGTCCACAGGCCCCCGTTGAAAATTTTTATTGATTAATAACAGGCTGAATCTTCGTTGGTCGCTTGGTTTCGTCGAGACGCCCACATTACTCAGCTAAAAATCTTGAAAGCGGGTAGCTAATTTACTGCGCATGGGTGAAACATGTCGATTGGGTGGTTGTAAAATATTTATTAATAACGTTTTCTTTTTTAGTTAAATCTTAAGATAATGTGATAAATATCTCGAAAAAATGAGTGTCCTACAAAACTGGGGGTATGAACGGAGAGTCCCCCACTGCCAACATGTCCGAATAACGAGTTAAAAATATTTATTAATAACGATCTGATTTTTTTACACCGGCTTGGTAAATATTTGTTTAATTAAATGGCCACATTGTCCTACAAATTAAGAGGTAGGTTTTCGCAGTCCTACACTCGGAAAATGTCAATTCCACGACGATTTTTTATTCATTAATAACAACCTGATTTTGGTTTTTTTCTTTAGGGAATAACGTGTGAAACACGATTTTACAACTGTCCTACTCAAAATGTGGTATATATTGATGAAAATTAACTTATTCTTAAAAACTCCTTCGACCGGCTTGTCGCAGTTTGGAGTTGGTTGCGAATACTATTTTTAAACGGAAATTGAGCTTTGTACTACTAGTCCCGCTCACGAGGCAAGAGGAAATGGTCATAAATATTGTTATTTATAGATTTTCCTTTTTTATTCGACAATCCATGACGATAAATTTTTCACATTTAATCATTGTTAACATGAGTTAAATTCAATAATTTATTTATTTATCAATAAGCAATCAATTTTGTTCGAAACGGCATCAGAATTAATTTTACAGAATCATTGAACTGAACTGAGTCGAATAAAATGATAAAAAATTAAAAAAAAGTGGTTATGGAAAGAATCTAAAGAACTTTAAAATATCCGGATCTTACCACCATTATTATGACTGCTTTTTGTGCACACTATTAAGTAAAAATACAAAATTTCTCAAAAAGAGAGAAGAGAGTAAAAATTTTTCACAGGCAATTTTACTCTCATGTAAGAATTATTTGAGGGCAAGAAAGGAATGCAATCATAAATTTAAAGATGTTGTACTCCCCGATAATTCCTTTAGTTCCTAAAGAAAATAATCTAAATCAGATAATTCCTTTAGTTCCTAAAGAAAATAATCTAAATCAGATTGTTGTTATTAATAAAAAATATCGTCTTTGAATTGATATTTGAATAACGTTTGGAACACGATTTTACTACTGTCTTACTCAAAAAGTGGTGTATATTTGAGGCGAGTTTACTCACCACTATAAGAGTAAGATTTATTCAAATGGGTACAATACAAATTACCTTCTTAAAAACTCCTTCGACCAAATAATCGCAGTTTGTTGCGAATACTATTTTTAAACTTTAGTTCAATACTGAAACTTTGAACTTTGAGCCCACTCGACAAAGTGGAAATGGCCAATAATATTTCTATTTATATATTTTTCCCTTTTTTATTCGACAATCCATAGTTACTCCTTGTTGCTGTAAGCACCTCAACAATTATAAAAATCGTATTTCAATCAATTCTTGTCGGACTAGCGGTGGATACCCTTATTTTTGTCGGCCACTGTTATTTCCGGGGAGAGGATACACTAAACTATCATGTAGTATCTTTGTCCTACAGTTATTAATAAATAAAAAATCGTCGTGGAATTGACATTTTCCGAGTGTCGGACTGCGAAAACCTACCACTTAATTTGTAGGACAATGAGGCTATTTAATTAAACAAATATTTATCAAGCCGGTGTAAAAAAATCAGATCGTTATTAATAAATATTTTTAACTCGTTATTCGGACATGTTGGCAGTGGGGGACTCTCCGTTCATACCCCCAGTTTTGTAGGACACTCATTTTTTCGAGATATTTATCACATTATCTTAAGATTTAACTAAAAAAAGAAAACGTTATTAATAAATATTTTACAACCACCCAATCGACATGTTTCACCCATGCGCAGTAAATTAGCTACCCGCTTTCGAGATTTTTAACTGAGTAATGTGGGCGTCTCGACAAAACCAAGCGACCAACGAAGATTCAGCCTGTTATTAATCAATAAAAATTTTCAACGGGGGCCTGTGGACTATAATAAGAGAGTAGTGCTAAACTCTGCGTTTCAGTTTCCATTTGTTTAATGTCTCTCACTAACGTTTTCATGCGAGGCTAAAGATGTTTTAATAGATTTACTTTTTAGGAAAAGAAAACATAATATTTAAAGTTTAGTAACATAATTATAAATTAAATAGTGATTTAAAAAAGGGTGCTAGAATTAAAAAACACTAAACATGATCCATGATAATCCAAAAACTACAATTATATTTTACTCTTTATAGGGGTTGAAAGTATTTATAATTTTTATACTAATACTTATTTTCGGATAATGACAGTGTTTTTTCAAGTATATATTTTAATAGCTTTAATTTAATGCCATTATAAGCGTAATCATAGTTTTGAATTTGAGTTCAGGAACTAAATTGAGTTAAAATACCGATGCCATAATATGTCTATACTTTGTTATTCCTATAATTGTTAATATTTAAGAATAATCAATAAATACTCATGAAGATTCGTTTAAAAAATAAATTAAAAGAGGAACTAAAGTATGACTCAAGTAATCCAATGAAGAACAAAATTAGGTTTAAGGTTTAAAATATTTAGTAGCAGTAATAAAATGCCTTAATAATTAAGCTGAATTGAGTGTATTTAATTTCAGAATAATCAGAATGTATTTAATTTCATGTAAATTTTGAGTTATGGCAAATGTAGTTCAGGCAAATGTAGCAAATGCAGTAGTTCTTGTTTTATCTCAAATTTATATACGTATTTTTATCAAACTAACATGTTAAGAGTACCGTGGTCAAAATTAAGAATTATTTATTATGCCCCAATAACTTTTGCCATTGACATCATTAGTGGAACTCATGGACTCGGCAATTTCATCATCACAATAATATTAGAAGAACTTTCTCATACAAACTTTAACTATTAGTTCGCGTAGTAGCACAAAAATTTTACCCGTTTCACTTCTAAGAACTGTGTTAAAGAGTTAATACGAAGAACAACCCCGTCTTTTGGGTAACTTCTTTCCTAAATTACCACATGATAAGTTCAAAAGCATGGATTTGCATATCAATTAGAGTAGCTCATACTTCATGATCTTTACTTAAAACCTCTATTAATCATCCAAAAATGCAGTTTTACTTAACACGCAAAAACTAAGGATCTCATAACCAACCTCATAATAGATTATGTATGAGTAATCTCTCAAAAGAAACCGGTGGGAAATCCCTGGAAAAAGCTATCCGCGTCATTATTATTCTACAAACGTTCGTTGAAAGAGCCTACTTGCTACCGACTTCAAACAGACAAAGCGCCCACGGCTTCAGAGAAATTGTTGCGTGCTAAGGAAAAAGGTCTTCAAACCAAAATCAATACCGCTAATGTATTCCCGGTACTGGATGTCTTTTCCGGTCCTGGAGATGTCACCCGTCGGATGGACGATGACAGGGAATCTTCGATGGGATATATTCCTTTCTTCCGAGATCAATGAACGGGGCCGTGTTTTGCAAACAATGACATAGGAGACAGTGTCATCGATGGATTTGGACCTGTTTGACGGAAGCCTGTTGAAGTTTCGGCCAGTTCTTGAGTTGTAAGGTTTTTTTTTACTGTTTGGTTTGTTGGAAAGAGGAAATTTCTTAGAATGAGGATTATAATGCATATCCGATAACTTGTAGGGTTCAGAATAGTTTTGTCATTTCTTTAAATACTCTTCTTTGAAATCTAAGAAGTGTTATCTCCTAGAAATTCTTAATGGAGAAGATAATGAATTTTCAATTCATTTTCCACAGATCATTGTCCTGTTGATTTTAATATGATACTTCTATATCGGTACTCAAATTTGATCTTTTGAAATATTTTTTTGAAGCTAAAACATATAAAAGAAAGAGTTCTACGGAAACTGCACGTATTAACCCTTTAATATTAAAGTTCATTGAAAAAATTGTTTTGATAAGTTACTCAGTGAAAAGTAATTAGAAAGTAAATTTCCCATTATTACTATTACTTCTATGATAAGTGGAGTACCCACAAAATTTATCAGAAATTCGAAATTCAGTAAGTTATTTAATTTTGAAAACCCAATCATTAGTGGTAATCTTAAAAACTCAACTAGTTGAATTACTAACTCAAATACTTTTTTAAGCATTTCGTTTTATCTTTTGGATAAAGGGCTATTAATAATTATGTTATTCTAATTCCTTTTATTCCTTTTATTGTCCTACATCAAATGTAATTAGATTTTCGAAAAAGCTTATAAAAGGAACATTATTTTTTATTATTTTTATTTTTAGCTTTGTTAAAGTTTTTTTTTAGAAACTTTAGAACTTTTATTTTATGCCATAAAAATTAATTTAAAAAATGTGCTGATTTCGTAGTGATATGCACTTTATTCATGTTGGATTGAACAGACTTTCTCTCAGATAATTATCTATTTGTAGACACATATTATTTTTACAAAGGCCTAAAAACAAAATTGTAGTAGAAGTTTCTTTTCCATTATTTTTATTACCTAGTATAGAGCTGTGTAATTTAAAGAAATCGAAAACGATGCTCAAGAAAATTTGAATATACGTTTTTATAATTTGTCCTTGCCTTTTTGAGAAAGAACATCTATTTAGTTATTTAAATTAATTTTAATAGAGAAGAGTAAGTAAAATATACCTCCTAAAATTTCCTTCAAGTTGATGGATAGAATGAGGTATTAACCTTAGTCACGAAAATCCCATCGAGCTACTTATATGCAACACTCATCGCAAGCATTCCATCCTTCTTATCATAAATTAAGGTATAAATTCTTCTCACAAAAATGTCACACTTCAACACAAATCTTAAAATAAATGACAGCCTTAAACCCCTTAACCGCCTACCCGGAAATAATATTGAAGAATGATTTCCTATAAGTGCGTGCATCGTTAAAAGTGAGGCACACCACTGAACTACTATTCCAGGAGCAAAGAAACGAGACTGCCTTTTAAGGTAAGAAAAGTGTGTTAATTGTTCCAGTGTCGTGCGGCAATGCCAGCTCAGTGATTTGAGGATTTCTTATAAAATGGTTTTTTTTTCGACACAGTTCTGTTTTTATTTGAGACGTTTCTCGTAAGAAGTGTTTTTCATGAAAGAGTCAATTTTTCTTGGGCATCGTTGGACGATTTCTTTACCTCCAGCTCCTATGATAACCAGCAAATATCCCTTCATTGCAATTTTCAAGATTTGATTTCCATAATTTAACTCCAGCAATAATATTAGTAGTACCATTATGTCTTTTGAACTTAAATTAAATTGAAAAATTAAATTACCATAAATATTGCGTTGAAAAGCGTTAAATATTTATGTCATTACGAGTACTTATAGCATTTAAGTTTAAAACAATTTTTATCTACTTAAATAATTATAATAGTTTTAAGGAGAAATATAAGATATTTTAAAAGTTAATGTTTAAAGCAATTAAAAAATTAACAACTTAATTACCTGAATTTAATTATTAAATTAAATTCACATGCAAAGCAAAATAATATAGTACTTGAAAAATAAGTCTAACTAAATTTCTGAATCGAGCCAGTAACATAATATTTTACAACTTTCGCCAAAATCTAAGTTATCGTTTTAATCCAAGACCTTTGTTCAATTTACCCGATTTTTTTTTTATTTTTAATAAATGAATAAGTAAAATCTGGTAAAATAAAACCCGGTGCCCCCTCTATTAGATCCATGTTTATGCGCAACTGGCCCCTAACACTAGTTCGGTTGGTTCATGCGGCCACCGTTGGTTTCTGTGCAATAAAGGTATTCTGAAGGAAAACCAACATTTACCGATTATGTTTCTCACGCGGGCCTTGCGGAAAGCCAACATTCAGATCCGACATCCGATACTCACGAATGTAGGGTAAAACGGGGCAATTTGATACAAGGGGCACATTAATACACTTTCAATATCTCAAAAACTATCAAGGTTATTTTGGTCATATTTTTACGAAAAGTTGTGTCTATATGCCTAACCATAAAATATGAAAACATTAAGCTCTGTAATAAGTCTATAAAATTTGGTGAAAGAAACTAAAATTTTTTCATCAAAAATTTCCAAAAGTAAATTTCTAAGTAAAATGTAAAATTTTCCTGAAGCTATTTTACTTGGAATACAGAGATCTGTAAATTTGAAAAAGCAAGTTCATTCTTGTTGTCAATAGGGGAAATGCTTAAATTTTAAATAACCTTTGCCAATTTTTTTAATTAAAGGTTTCTGTTCAGAAACAATAGATGGAGCAAATTGATACACTTAGATGTGGGGTACTTTGATACACTATAGTTCTATAAAGTGCAATAGATGGCACAAACCATTAGTGCCTTATTTACTTTCTATATGATTTTTGGTGAAGATACCTTGGAATATTATTTGACTTGATCACGGGAAAACTATCTCATCAAAACAATTTGTTATTTCTTTAATTAGAGATTTTTTTTAAAAATGACCATTTGTCAAATTATTTAATTATTTTTATTTCTAAATGTTTAATGGAAAAATGATTTTTTATACTTGAAAAAAGGTGTTAAAATGTGCTGCAGACACATGTCAATAAAAGTATATTTGTTATTTTTCAAAACTTTTGTTATTAATTACTATTTTTGAGCAAATTAATCACTGTATTAAAATACCCCAGGCGATGTATCGAAATGCGCCACTGGTGGGGCATTTTGATACAAAATTGAATTTTTACAAAGGTCATTATATTTTAATTTTCATTAAACTTATATTTTTTTTAATTGGTTTTATAAAATTGAGTCATTCTTAGATATTTTTTGAAAAAAAAAAAACTATCCGAATAAGTCATGTCCCGTTTTCCCCTAACCCATTGCTGTAAATAAAGTCTGTAAGAAATTTTTAACAATTGATTTTGTTCTTATCATTGGCTTCACATTTGGTTATGGAAAAAAGTAAGAAGTAAATACGTATTTTGTAGATTCAAAGGTATCTTTAATACAATATTTAATTTACTATAGTAAATTCAATATGTTGCTATAGCAACATTTTTTTTACAGCAAATGTAATTTTGCTAGCCCATTTTCTTTTAAATTGATTTTTGGTTCCGTAAATAAGTAGGGGAGAGGGGGGTACATTAGAACAAACTACATATCACTATGATAAATTCAATTTAAAAATCTAAGAAAATAATAATAATATACAATAGCTGTATTAGTAGTAGCATCTTCTGCCTGAATTTTCAGAGCAGTGAGCCCATTGGTATTTAGCCATTTATCTGATTTAGGAGATATATTAATGATTCTTTACCTATAATTTTTCACATATCTACTTAGAAACATAAATTGATTTATTCTCTAATTTAAAGCCTTGCAGTAAAGCTATCTGTAACTAAGTAGAAAAGACAAAAGAAAATCATTACAGAACATTCTTTATCTATTTGCCATGATATCCTACTAAATATCCAAACCATCAATATTATTTGGTTGCTAGCTAGCTCCTTTTCCTTAAAAACGGAACAAAAATAATTTATTTTAAAAATTATTTTCATTGATTTTATTAATGGGCAATATTCGGTATGAGTTTTCTCTCGAAGTAAAAAGTGCCCCTCCACTGGAAAACATTTGAACAGAATTTTTAAATTTTTAGAATGTTGATTCAAGTTAGCAAATTTTGATAAATTTTTCTAAAAAGGGTATACCAAAATTTCAGCAAAGCTGTAAACTTATGAATAATTCAGTTTTTGTTTCAATATGTTATGAATATATGAAGAAATAGTCATTAATGTACAGTTGGGGAAATAAAAAACGACTCAGTTGAGTTTTCTGACGAACCACTTGGGTTAGGAAGACAAATAAGGTGTCATTTTTCATGTCATGAAGTATTCTTTAAATGGAAAAAATTTCGAGTCCTTAGGGGGTCGTCTTCATATTAAACGAAACACTAACTTTTGTTTTTCCTATGGGGACCCCAAATTATTATGCGTTTTTCTGAAAGAGCATCCCCATAAACCCCCAAATACCAAGTTTCATCCATGTAAGTATCCAAATAGAAGCATAATAAATTTTTGAAATGTCAACCATTCAATGTGAAATTTATCAAAAAGTTTTCGGTGTAAAAATATGAAACTTTGAATTTAGATCAAATTTGTGTCCCCAAACAAAATAATTATGCTTTTATAGCGATATTTAATGGTTAATAGATAGATAATTAACATCTAATTTTGACCCAAAAATTAAATTTTAAAATCTTTTAATATTTTTATGGTAATCGATTCTGATAGTAATTTTATGTGGAAAACCAAAATTTCAGTTGATTTCATTTAATAGTTTTGGAAAAAACCGAATTAAACTAAATTCCCACTCTTTAAGGGACCATATACCGCTGCCAAATGTATACCGGCAAATGCTTTTTCTGGAAACAGTCGCCTTATTTTAATCACCATAACTTGAATTAAAACTTAAATTTGATATAAAATTTCATTAAATTACTTATAAACTTTTTGATAAACAATAAAGTGGTGAGTGAAAGTCTTGCTATCCCACCGTTTTTCAGAAATAGTGTTCACAGAAAATTAACCCTTCTCACTCTGGAGACGACCCCCAAAACCTAAAAGCTTTATTTACCGCACGATTTGAATGAAACTTGGTATTTGGGGGTTTATGAGGATGCTCTTTCAGAAAATCGCATAATAATTGGGGGTCCCTATAGGAAAAACAAAAGTTAGTGTTCCGTTTAATATGAAGACGACCCCCTAAGGACTCGAAATTTTCCTCATTTAAAGAATACTTCATGACATGAAAAATGACACCTTGTTTGTCTTCCTAACCCAAGTGGTTCGTCAGAAATCTCAACTGAGTCGTTTTTTATTTCCCCAACTGTACTTTTTGTTCTAATGGGCCCCCTCTACCCTACTGTAGAAATATTTTCAATACATCTTGAATCTGCATAATTTTTAAGATAGTTAAAAAGTCAATTATATCGATAGGACGAAAAAAAAAGTAACAAAAAGTAAGCAACTTGAATTTCAAATACAAAGATTAATAACTATTAAAAATCCCTTAAAATTTCTCTTTGTAAAAATCGAATTTTTAATTAGAAGCTTGGAGAAAAAAAATTAAGTTTTAAGACATTTTTTTTTTAAATCATTAAAACATTATGAGTAAAGCCAGAAATGTTATATTTGAGGTGTTCTTATAAATGTGTAATAAGTATTACTTTAACAAACTACCTACTTTCTGTTTAAGAAATTTCACTTAAAAAATTTTACTCAAACTGGGTATCATATTATGTTTAGCTTATATTACTCTTCCTTCAAGTTTCTCATACAACTTTTTCGAAGATATGAGATATTTAGAAACCGTTAAAGGTTACAGTGTTTTCTTATTAAGATATAGTTAGATCTGAAAGACATTTATTACTGAAAGACTGTTGTTCCTGATATTAAAAAACTCTTAAGATCCTTATCTACATCAACTAATAGGAAGGAAGCATACAATAATTGACTCAACATGGTGTCCTTAATAGGATACAGAATCTCCGTTAATTCGTTACATGCTCTCCTGTTTGCAAACATGCAAACCCACTGGCTCAGTCCTAGGGGGAGGAGGGCTGCCTAATTGCTCCCCACCTCACGGGCTTGGCTTCCGTCCCACTTCTGGGGGTCTTGTTGGACAATCGATAGGGCTTGGGTGTGTCCAGTAGGTCAAGAGGTGGACGCCCTTTCATTGAAGGAGGAAGTGATTGCCGGTCGGCTGATTCCCTTCCACCGTTTGTCATCGCAAAACCCTCAATTGTGGCCGCTGGAGGTGCGATATGCGGAAGTCACACTGGCCCATTAGACAAATCAATCCGCAGAAATTGGGCTTTTACCCTGATTTTTCATTCTGAAAAAAAAAAATCTCAACGGAAGTAAACAAATTGAGTGATTTATGGTTGACATTCGGATGTTCAACTTGGGTATTTAATACTACTGTAATGGTATTTAATATCTGCTTATCTGCTACTATAATAACAAGAACTAAAAGAATGTAATTTGATCTAACATTTTTTTCTCTACTATAGTATAAATGTGTGATAAGAGTACTACAGTAGAAGCTCTTATAAAAGCCAGGTGTCTCACCGTTTGAAAGAGTTGGCGAAAGTCACTAGCGGTCACCAATACGGCATTATTTAATAACCAATAAGTATTTAAGATTTGTCTTGTTTAAACAACAGATCGGCTCTAAATAACGCCAACTTGGCTACCGTTAAGGACTTTCGCCAGGGTTAACTTTTTTCAAAAGGTGAGACAGCTGGTTTTTATAAGAGCTTCTATATTGTATTTTGAAAATAATACTCATTTGTAAAATTACAAAATTAAATTTCGTAAGGAATATTTGTTTGTTTGTTGGTTTGAGATGAAATTTCTTTTTAATGAATTCCCTTTATGGTTTAAAAAAATCTATGACAAGTCTAAAAGATATCCCTCTCAATAAAATTCTAAACATTAAGTATTTAATTGAGAATAACTCTTTTTTATACATTCAAACAAATCATACCAACAATAAGAAAACTTCCAGTTTACCATCACCCCACTAGGTTGCTTGATAAAAAAAAATATCAATTATCTTTCTCTATCCTAGTAAAACTTCCATTCAGCTTTACTTTCATTTTCTAGTACGAGTACCTCAGTTATCTCCTGTATAACTTAGCACACTCTTTCATAAAGATTATTAGACTCCCTATATAATCATCTACTGTGTTTGCTAATTTTTTCATTCAATTATAAATTAAATTTGTGCATCTAAAACACAAAGTAAATTCAAAATATGTCAATAAAATAATGTTATATTATAAAGAAGGTAATAAAAAAATATTTCGTTGATTCTTTCTTAAACTTTATCATGATTCCTTGTTCCATTACCAAAGGAACCCAAACTAGTTATGGATTATTGTCTGAAATCCTACAAAAAGCGATTTATTCCGTTTCATTATAGAAATGAAATTACTTGTCCCGTTATGGTCGACTACAATTGGAAATAGTTTTCATTTCCCTTTATGACATTGATTTCCTCCATTACTTCCGTATTAGACTCCAGGTATTTCGTGAGCATTTACAACTTCCATACAATAGTTAAACATATATCTTAATGAATATAGTTAACTTAAAGTTTTTATAGTTTTTGTTTCACAAATCTATAAAGAGTATTTTTTTTAATATGAGATTTAATTTAATAGTTTATTCAAATTGTTCCTGGTAATGACACTGTTAAGAATATTCTTCATAAAATCCAATGCCATGTAAAAAAGATACTAAAAAGAAAATTTTCTTAAAATAAAAATTGGGTTCTTCTAATTTCAATTAGTAATATGCGTCCGAGCACTTAATCATGAAATTATGTATGGATCTAGATACTTACCACATAAAGTGAATATTATAATTGCGTTAGCCTATATAATGTATAAGAAATTATTAGTAAAAATAATATTATCTTACTTTATGAAAGAGAAAAAAAAGGAAATGCTAGTTTTTAAGAAGTCGTTAAATGAAAGAAGAGAAGTTTTCTGGATTCCAGAGGTTATACTATTTTGAAAAAGAAATGTTAAAGAATTTTTATTCTTAAAAATGAACCCAAAGTCTTCAATATTTTTGAGATTTTAATAATTGAATACAAGTACAATCCGGTGTAATCTTAATTAGTTCCTCTTTCTATTGAATTGATAAATTGCTGAAACCATCCTATGGACCATAAGTTATATAAGTTGTTGTGGTATAAGTTGGTATAAGTTGTATGTAAGTAGTAAGTTGTATAAGTTGTAAGTATTGAGAATCACTGAACTAAACTAACCCATGCACCAAATATTCTTCCTTTTGCTTGAGTTACTAAACAAGTTAAAAAAAAGGATAAATTATGCAAAAATGATGGTTGTGCTTAACTTATTCTCGTTATTTTCTTCAGGAGAGGAGTAGGTGAGGGGGTCTCGAACAGCAGAAGCATGAAGAAGCCCCGGTGGAAGAAGGCTTGAATATGATCCAGAGCATTGTACTGCTGCTCATGGCTTTCTTCACTACAGTTGCAGGTAGAAAAATATTCAGTTGTTATGGATGACAATGTCGGTTTCCTTAGGATGTTAAAAAAATAAATGAAATTATTAATTTTTTCCAGGAGTTGCCCCAACCATAGACCTCTCCCATAACATGAGAATCTTGAAGCTTCCCATGGATACCAAACCTGGTAAATTTCATATGTATTGTATAGGCAAGCTTTTCTTTGCTTTCTAAATGAAAGCAAAAATGAATGCATTTTAAAAACTAAGTGCTTATACGTATGCTAAATGAAAACATTTTGATACAGAATTTTTTTTTTTTTACTTTTCAGTTGACTTCAAAACTTGGTTTTATTTTTTATTGAAATAAATACTTATCGAAAAATGTTTTATGTAAAACGTAATTGGGTATTTAACTTATTACTTTTAGAGCTGGTATATGCAAATAAGTTTACACTATGATAGAAATATCGATGAATCTATTTTATCATAAGATGTCTGTTTAGTATTGAATCTAAGGATTTTAGTTGAACTTATGTTTTATACTATTTATTTGAACGCTATATTGTTATTGTAACAAATTTATATTACTTTCAATTTTTTTCAAACATTTAAGTAACTCTAAAAGGAATTAATTTTATCTGAAAGTCCCCCCCTTATCTACGCACCAATGGATACAAGCCCCTGATGAGAGGATTTATTTCGGTGTGACTGTACTTAAATTATATTTAATCACTTGCATGAACAAATTTTTATACTATTATTGGGTTTGAAAATTATTCTATCTTCTATTATATTAGGTTCTTTGATCTATCGACTTCGAGGTACAGATCCAGACAACGACGTCCTTACCTTTGGAGTAAGAGGGGAGATCGGAAACCAGCTGCTCAACTTTGAATCAGTTGGAGATAACATCAATTGGTCAAATGTCTTCCTTAAGTCCGTCCCAACGGTAGTATTCAAAACATAGTTTTATTCACTCTCTTCTGATGAAGCACGTCAAATTTAAACAAATTTCTAAATTCTATTTTTTTCGCCACATAATAGAAGCGATGCCATTTTGAATATCAAAAACTTCTCTCTGTTCTTTTGATTTTATGTAAATTAATATTTTGTAAAATTTATTACGCATTGTGTTTCGAGCAGGTTATAAAAATAACATACTTCACTTAGGGTATTCATATTCTTCAGTTATATTTAAACTATTGCAGGATAAGAACGCTAAAGCTGTTATTATTTCAGGAAAAAGAATATAAACTCACCATTTACGTTACGGACGGCACACAGGTGAGTGTATTTTTTTTCTCAAGCACTGAATATTAAAATAAGTACTATTTTAAATAATTAACCCTATGTTTCCTATTTTTAGACCACCGAGGTTGAATCCACAATCATTATCACTAACGCCACGAATCAAAAGTCGCCATTTTTAGAATACGATTCACTCATAACAGTTTCAGAAGTAAGATTTAACATTATTTTATTACATTAGAATAACATTATTTCATGTTGTTCCATCGAAGCCCCAAGTAAACACAATTTACTATTTCAGAATTTAAAATGCATAATTTTGTCAATTATGGAGGCAGCTAAAACAATAGAATGTCTTATTTTAAACACTTGATACTACTTGAAGGTTTTTGAATAAAACGCAATATGTACTAAGAAAACAAGGACTAATCAACAATAATAAAGAGTCATAACGAATGAATTGTATGAAAACCCTCAATCAGTTAATTTTTCCATTACAACTAAAAAAGGCCACATGCATAAATACTTTTCTACTACATAATTTGTTTTTATCTCATGAGAATATATTATGCTTGTTCAAGATAATGTTCTCTATTTGCACTTGAAACCTCTCTCTGATCGTAGCTCACCGAAGAGAAGGAAGTGATTGGCAGCATAGTAGTGAGAAAGCGCAACAGCAGCAGCTTACCCGTTCTTTTCGAAGTCGAAGGGTCGGATAAGTTCGCCATCCGATACGTCATCAGCCCTCTCAAAGAATCCACCAAGGCCGAAATCTCCCTCGTCCAGAAATTGGACTACGAGAAAAAGAACCTCTATCCGCTCACCATTTATGCTTTGGTTGGTTTCACTCTTTTGTTTTACTTTTTCACGGGCTTGTTTGCATCCCTTCTTTGTTTTCTCGTTATGGTTATCGCACTATTTTTCCGGGATTGTTTTTTTTTTTAAATCAGACAGAGCGACCATGATGCAGTGTTAATTCTGTTGTATAATTTTAATTTTTCCGTGCTAAAGTACTACTAACAGTAGCTACTGTAGTAGTTAACAATCTTTTAATTGTCCTTTCATGGATATTTGATATTGTGACTATATTTTATACTGGTTTAAATATTCTAACACCAAATAATTTTCTGAAATGTCTTTTAATATGAATATCTAACTAAAATAGTCGCTTGACATTATAATTAAAAAACAATAGGGTATTATAAAAGAAAAGGAAAATTTTAGTTGTATTAAACCTATTTACTTGGGAATTGGAAATATAGATTCAATGTACTAGATAAATGTGTCTTTTTTCAGAACCCTTGGACGGATGAGGATGTAGACACTCGTAATGTAGCTGTGCTGACCATACTCGTAGCTGTCAAAGACTCACAAGACACTCCTCCAGTCTTCCATTCCATGCCACCTGTTGTCAGGGTCTCAGACAGCTTACCAGTGGTGAGATATCAATTCTAAAATCCCCTATTGTAGTGTAAAAGTTGTTACTCTTAAAACATAGAAACCCAGTTTCGGATTTCCTTTAAAATTTATTAAACTGGGATTATTTAGTAGACAAGATTAATGCACAAGTGACTACCCCGGAAGATATTTTATTATTGAAAGAGTAAATGTTTGGTTTACTTTTCAGGGAGGGTATGTTACCCAAATCATAGCTGAAGACGGGGACTATGGAAATCAAAGGAATATAACCTACAGTTTTGTTCCTGGTAAACTAAGCTATTATATTTTTATATTTATTTATTTACAATTAAACAGTAACTTCCAAAAATGGTTTTCTTTTCGATGAAAGATTAGGAAACTTTTCTCTTTTTTTTTAAATTTCAAATTAGGTTTACTTGAAACTAAATTACTGACTTTCAAATATCTGATTTATTCACTATTAAAATATTTTTGCATTCACTTAAAGTTTCTTTATATGTTTAGATTCTCCAGGAGTCACTTATTTCAATATCAATTCAAGAACTGGTGTCATTACTTTAGCTTCATCTACTGAACTTTTAAGGGACTCATACTCAACATCAGGACCATTTGTTATGTCAATTCAGGTAACTATTCATGGCAACAAAATTTTGAAAGGTTATATTGAGTAAACATTACTATCTTCTCTTTACACAAAAAAATTGAAACCCTTTCTTTTCACTAAAGAAGAGGTCTTAAGAAATCAAAAATTTTCGATCGTTAACCCAGAAAGGTAAAAAAAGACATTAATTTAAAATGACAGTCTATGTATCCAGAATGATTTTAAAGATAGGGCATTAAGAGTAATTTCTTGGAATGTATAATGTTACAATTGACCCACTAGAAAAATCAGAGAACTGACTTTTTACCAACTGCAAAAAGAGGGGAGATTATTTGCATAAAGCTTGGGAGTGTTATTTTTTTTTGTACCCCCCGTTTAGTCAAATTCTAGTAAACCAATCGGGATACTTCTTTTACACAAATATTAAATCTGTCTAAAACGGTCCCAAAAGGTTGATAACGTCATCCGCGG
The DNA here is from genome assembly GCA_963680715.1 of Tetragnatha montana. Classification (NCBI taxonomy): domain Eukaryota; kingdom Metazoa; phylum Arthropoda; class Arachnida; order Araneae; family Tetragnathidae; genus Tetragnatha; species Tetragnatha montana. The sequence goes on along the minus strand of OY796682.1, from coordinate 34,556,441 downwards.
AAGGTTAACAATTTTTTTTTATCTTCAAAAACGCTTGGAGATACTATGGGAAATTGCCAACCACAAAGTTGCTAAGGATTGTTTATTTAGCATAATAAAACTCTTGATTAGAATTTCTAGGGAACGTATCCGTCATCTAAGAAATATAACCGCAAATTTAGTCCATCACTTGGATATATCTCTGGAAGTTAGTACTTCATATACTGAAAGATAATGACAATAAATTTCCCCTGACGTTCAACGAAATTATAAATACTGTCCTCACTGTACTGATATTCAACTTTCTCCTGACCATCTTTTCAACTGTCCTGCTATATTGTCCAAGCTCTTCAGTATCAATCTGGCACCCTGGCATCAACTCCTCTATTCTTCGAGGGTTGTTGATGTTGCTGCGGCTATCCTAGATACTTTCGGTCCTATTTGACTCCTCTGCACCAATTTCTTGAAGAAGACAACAACAGCAGATAATGACAATCTAATACTTATGCATATGAAAAAGATTCAGCCCTATTTATTCCCTAAAAATTTCCTCAGGTGGCTTCTATTTAAAAGCTTTCTGCAAAAAAATACTCTTCCTGGTTATTTTATGTCGCATATTTAACGCAGTTGTTGCCCGTTGCAGGCCTCCGAGATGGAGACGCCGTCCATCCCGGGTCTCCCCGCCAGCTCGACGGCCACCCTCGCCGTGGTGCTGGTGAACACGGAGAACAAGCCCCCGCGCTTCCTCAGCCGCCGCTACGTGGCCACCATCGAGGAGAACAGCCCCAGCCTCACACCCGTCATCTGGGAAGGGACCGAGGCGCCCAAAGTGGTCGACGACGACCAGGTAACGTCTAACTAACCTTCATTCGAAGAATTTTATTTTATTAGCGGTCGGGTGTTATTCGAAATGTGTAAAGTTTGGTTCATTTCGTTATTAATGTAAGTAATCGATTTTGGGTAATTTTAGGTTCAAACTCATCGATCAAAATTTGATCTTTTTTCACGTTGATAAGAACAATATTTTTGGTAGTAAAGAAATAATATGTACCATTTTAAAACAATATTTTCCTCGAAATTAGCCTTTAAGGTATTAAATTTACGCTTACTTTCCTTCAAAAGTTGTGGTGTTATTTTCAATTAAAAATATCTTGAAAAATTCCTTTTTTGGATTGATATTTTTTTATGACGATTTAAAACCATTTATTTGAAGTCCGGCTTCCTACTTTAAAACTGCAGTGTATGACTATCATATCAAGTAAAAAAAAACCTTAGTAATATTTAATTATAAATCAAACATTAATAAGTTTTAGACAAAAAAAACCCCGTCAAAATCGTGTTCTTTTATGGTATCCATCTCGACACATTATTTCAATTAGTTTTAATTTAAAAACAATTAGATTTTAAATAAAACGAAAGTCATTTTTGATAATTTGGTCGTATTAATTGAGATTTATTCGTGTACGTTGCTCCGTATACTGTGATTAGTCAAATATTTCAATTGGCTAATTTATCTGAAATTTTACCTATTCCTGTTTTAGGGTAAAAACGGGAGTTTCGAGTTATTCTTAGAAGATGACGATGGGACTTTCAGTGTACAACCCTCAAGAGGGATGAATGAGCTTAACTTTGCACTGTTAGTAAAAGATCCACTGAAATTGGACTATGAAACATCAGACACAAAGTACATTGAATTTAGGGTAAGTGCTTCTCCATTAAGAAGATACATCTTTGAATGCTAAAAATTTCTGAGCTTAAAATTTTTTTTAGAGTATTCCTTATTCTTTTCTTAAGTTTCACCGCTGTTCTTTTTCTATATTCAGATAGTGGCTCGCGAGATTGCCTCCGCACGACCGCTGTCTGCGACGGCTGAGATCCGGGTTAAGTTGCTGGACACCAATGACAATGTCCCACAGTTCTCTCACGACATCTACAACGTCACGCTGCCGGAGGACGCTCCCCCTGGGACCACCCTCGCCAAGATACAGGTGAGTGAAAGTTGTCTAGATGATGTTGGGGTGCCACAGCTCCATATTCTGAATTAAAATACGGTCGACTCCGCTTATTGTGATCACGGTTAATGTTATCAATCGGATAATGTTATAAAAATTGACCTGTCCCGATCACTTCTATTAAGTTTAATGGAAAATGCGCCGTTTTATGCGATCAACACTTCGCTTAATGTTATCAAAATTTGGTGAAATCCCCTAAGAAACCTCCTTTTCCCATTTGAAGGCCAATATTAGTACATAAACATACAAAATGAGCCATTTATTTAATAGTAAAATATGTTCCACTCACATATTTTTCTTTAAGAATGTATAATTTGCAAAATACAACAAACTAGGGAATCGTTTTAAATACTTCAATTAGGACTACATAGTTGTAATTTCAATGCAAAAAACGGAGTCGACTGTATTTAAAATCATGAGTAATGCTGAGTCGATTTTTCTAATATAAAAGCAAAATAGTGATCCCACTTTAATTAAAAACACAAATTCTCTGAAATTTCACCAACCTTACTCTTACACGAAACTTATCCCTTCACTCTTACTTATAACCTTTCTTGTCCACTCATTTGAAAGGGAGAGATAGTTTTAAGTTAAGATAAACACTTAAAAACATATTTTTGGCAACACAGGATCTATCAAATCGTTTTACCAAATGAAATAGGAATCTACCTAGGAAATAAAATACCTCTTTTTTATTTTATGGCCAGTACTTATTACCTTAATGGTGAAAAACTCATACATATTATCATGTGATTGTTGTTATTTTCAGGCTACAGACGAAGACAGTGGAAGCTTTGGCGCGGTGAGGTACACAGCGGTGAACGGACCTATCGCTGGAAAGTAGGTTGCAAGTCATTATCTCTCGGTAATTTTGTTTGGACCTTTCGGTACCAAGTTACCACCATTGCGCTTAATATAAAAGTAGATTGAGTCAAGTATTATGATAAGTTAAAATATACCAACGACTGATGTAGCATTTGATACTCACAAACCGTCTTCCATTGGCAGTCAGTCTTCCTTGTGAAAACACAGAAGAAACGTGGGAACAAAGTAAAAAAATTGTTCATGATTTATGCCAAAAGCTGGGGCTAAACGACATAAACATCGATCGAGCCCACAGAACCGGTCGTAACACCAACACCAGGATGGCCCCAATTGTGGCAAGAATTACCAGTACTGATCACCGAAACGCTTTGCTCTCTAAATGGAGAGAACTGAAGGAACTTTCAATCGGAATATCTGAGGATTTCTCGCTATCTCTTCGTCAAAAGCGCAGATTTCTGAACACGGAGCGAAAGAAGGCCTTGGCAGGGGGTAAGAGTGCTAAGCTGAAGTTCGATAAACTTATTATTGATAATGAAGTGTATATATGTAGTGCTTCTTGTTCTGAGCTTGTGAAACTCGACAAAAAAGGGTTATAGCCAAAAATGATAAAAGTTCACCCAATGATTTTCAAAATAGAAAAGGTCTAACAACTGAATTTTGCGATTCCTTCTCATTACATAAAATTTTGCATTATAATGTTGCCGGTTTAAAAAATAAGTCTCTTTTTCCCAGTTTTTGGTCCTTTTCTGCGAGCTCTGACATTTTTTGTTTTGTCGAAACTTGGTGTACGTCATCATTTGACCTCCCGAGTTCATTCAGTGATCACCAAACAATTGAAAGCTTTGCAACGCGAAGCGAGTGTGGACGTCCCAGTGGAGGCATCATACTTGGTTACAATACGAAATTAGTAAATAATGTACGTGTTCTTCACAACAATAGATGTTTTATAATTATATCTGCAAATTATTGTAATTTGAGAGACGTGCTGATTGCAGCTTGCTACTTTCCTCCTAACTCTGAATTTGATATTGAGATGCAGAACTTTTTCACCCTTCTTGTAACTTATGCGAATTCAAATATAATAGTATTAGGTGATTTTAACGCAAGAGTGGGAAATCTGGGAAGTACTCTGGAAAATTCTTTTCAAAATGACCTGTTGTCAAACTCCCCATATACTAGATACTTGAAGGATAGGATTTCAAATACCCGAGGGAGGAGTTTATTTCAAATTTGTCAAGATAGTGATCTTGTTTATCTAAATGGTCTACTACCGGGAGATTCTGAGGGAAATTTCACGTTCGTTTCGTCTAGGGGTGCAAGTATTGTGGATTACATAATAGTATCTAAAACACTACTTGACTTGTATATATGTGATTTCTCTGTAAACCCGGTATTAGGATCAGACCATCTTCCTTTAACAGCAAACTTAATCTTTGAAAATGTGATCTCTAATCGCACACCCTCAAATAGTCCGTATCAGAGTAAGGCTCTTATGTCTCTCTGGAAACCGGAAATAGTAGATAAATTTAACTCAGATTTAATTGAAAAATTCAGAAGTGATGAAACAAATAACCCAGAAGACGTGATAACCAAATTTAGTGAGGTTGTGGAGCAAAACAATCTCATTCGCAACGTCTCTACAAATAACAATTCAAAATTTATTCCTATAAATAGTTGGTACGACAGTGAATGTTATAAGCTAAAATCTTATCTGCAGAAAGCTCTTAAAAAGGTAATGAGCAATTATCCTGACAATATTGAAAATTATAAAAAGATACGTAACGAGTATAAAACGTTGTGTAAATCTAAAAAATGTAACTATTTTACCAAGATACAGAATGAAATTTTAAACTCTAAAGATTCTCAAACTTTTTGGAATATAATCCGGAAATTCAAACGTAAAAAAACTATCATGTCCTCTAACGTACCAAATTTTGTGTGGTTTGATCATTTTTCTAAATTATTTACAGGCAAACAACTAAATCTTAACTTAAACCATTTAAACCAGCTAACTTTAAATAGTCCGCCAAACGGCTTTGACCCTATTCTGGACTGCAGCATAACTGACTCTGAGGTAGAGGAAGTCTTAAAGACCCTAAAAAATAACAAAAGCCCTGGCCATGATAACCTGAAACCGGAATATTTTAAATATTTAAATGGTACTGCAATCCAATTTCTAACAGAAATATTCAATAAAGTACTACAATCTGAATCCTACCCTGAAAAATGGATAGAAATAGTGATTCATCCCATTTTTAAGAAAGGTGACCCTTCTAACCCAGGCAACTATAGACCGATATCTCTAATACCTGTAATCGGAAAGATTTTTACCGCAATATTAAACAAAAGGCTTAACTTATGGCTAAAATTTAAAGATTCTTTATACGAAGAACAAGCTGGATTTAGGAAGGGTTATAGCTGCAACGATCAGGCTTTCATATTGAATTCCCTAATTCAAGATAAACTAAGAAAAAAACGAGGCAAGTTATACACAGCTTTCATTGATCTCAAATCGGCTTTTGACAGCATTAATCACTCTCTTATGTGGTCAGTACTCCGAAAACTGTCAATTAGCCCAAAATTTATCAACATCCTAAAAGATATGTACGATAAAGCTAAGGCGAAAGTTAGAACCCCAATGGGAACAACTGACTCTTTCAACGTGGATACCGGTGTACTACAAGGAGAAATACTGTCCCCTTTACTATTTAACTTATTTCTCAACAATTTAATTGATCGATTAAATGAATCCAATATTCCTGGTGTTTACATCTCTTCTTCTATATTCCTGCACATTCTACTTTACGCTGACGATGCAGTAATCCTGGCTGAATCTCGCATTGATCTACAAAAAAAGCTCAACTTACTCGAAAAATTTTGCTTCGAATTTAATTTGGCAGTCAACATCAACAAAACAAAAATTATGATTTTCAGGAAGGGTGGAAAACCTTCTAAATCGGATAAATTCTCTTATCAAAACTCGGAGTTGGATATCGTAAGCGAATACGTTTATTTGGGAATTCCTTTTTCGTCAAATGGAAAATTTAATCTGGCCAAAAGATATTTTACTTCAAAAGCTATTGCTGCAATCGGCGCGTCATGGTCTATTTTCACTGGATCTCGAACCAACTCGATTAAATCATGGTTTAAATTATTCGAATCACTAATTCAATCTGTTTTTACTTATGGCTCCCCAATTTGGTCCGCAAACAACATTTTCGAATTGGAAAAATGTTTCTGTGTTTTTGTAAAAAAATTATTTACTCTCTCTAGAAACACACCAGGCTATATCCTAAGATTAGAACTAGGTCAGACACCAATTGCAGTTACATTGGTAAAATTGTTGTTGAAGTATTGGATAAGAATTCTTCAGTTACCTGATGATAGATATACTAAAATATGCTACCAAAAGTTATTCTCCAACACGATGTTCTCCTCAAATCTTGAGTATAACTGGGCTTTATCAGTCAAAAAAATCATTGAAAACCTGGGATTTAGCTTTATTTGGACATCTCAAAATCCTGACCTGGCTTCCTATTATTTACCTACTATGTTACAAACCTGTCGCGATCAATGCCTACAACGAGACCTCTCAATGATGGAGAATAGCACCCACTTTCCCCACTATAAATTTATAAAGAATTGTCCCACCCCTGAAAACTATTTGCTATCCGGCTCCGATATTCATGTAAAAAGAATTATTTTCCAATTACGTTTAAACCAGAATAAAATCTTCTATAAGGGTCAAATATTTGAAGTTTATTTTAATAACAAATGTTCCTTTTGTAACACCGATGATTTTGACACATGGAACCATATATTTAACTCATGTCCTATTTATAGCTATTATCGAAACAAATATTTATCATACACAAAAAATTTTACCTTTGTCTTGAATGAGCCTAACGTTAACTATTTCAATATTCTATGCTTCCTGACTTCCGTTTTTAAGCTTCGCCGGGAAATTGGAGAGGATTTCAGTTGATTTATTTTAGTTCATATTTTGTTACTGCACTCGGTTTGTACTGTCTTGACTTGTATTACAGTGATTTGTAAAAACTTATTTAAATATGTTAAATCTCTTTTTTTTTTCTCTTTTCAAAGTTCATGGCATATAAAACTATTTGTGTTATTTGTAAACGGGCAAAGCCCAATACAATAAACTTTTTTCTATGTCTATGTCTATGTCTATTGGCAGTCAGTCTCTTGTGGATTACGCATTCATTCGAGTATTATTCAGATGTAGCGTGATAAATAATTACTTAATTGTATTTTTAGAGAACAAGTACATAGTTTATTCTACTTCTTTTAATAAACATTTTCGAAACAGGGCACCCAAACAGAAGGAAAATCAAAAAGCTAAATACACTGTAATATCGAATAATTAAAAAAATGTGGATATGATCGCAATGAATTCTGTGCCAGTAAAAACTTAATTCCTTAACTTGATTAAAAATTGTACATATCGAGCCTGATTAACAAGATATCAATCACTCATATAGTAATGAAAAGTCGTGTGTGTACTGTGATAGTCAGATATCCGTGTTTGCATGCGAAAATTTCTTGAACTTATCGTATGATCGTTTATAACCTGCTAAAAACCAGCTAATGTTGAAAAGCTTTCAGAATATCTTCCAACTAGGTAGACTTCCTGACTCAGTCCACTTTAAACACAAAAGAACAACAATGTTTTTCATCGAAAAAACGTTCTAGATTTTTCGAATCAATACCAACCATTAGGTTCCCCTTTACCCCAATGCAATATTCACCGTCTCCGATGAAGGCATTACACGGGCACAGAGGGTAAAGAGAGGGAGGTTGCTGGTATTGATTTAATAACCCTTTGTCGCACACCTGCATGAATGGTATCGGGCTGTTGATTCACTGCAGGTCCTAATGGAGTAGCGTGTGAGTAGTATGACTCATTTCATGCTTGAGTTCTTTCACGAGTAAACAAACTAAACACATTTTACGTTTATAGCAGGACATAATTACAAAATTTTAGTAGAATAATTGTTATTCTTGTACCATTATAATTTCTCATCATAACCTTTATATATTATTTAAAAATATATTTATTAACAAAAATAAATGTAAAATATATACAGAAAAAACTTATGATACACTCCTAGGGGAATAATAAAAAAGAATCCCACCTCAAAAATATATATTTACCATTCAAAATTTTAAAATAGTTCTCTAATTAATTATACACCAAAATTGCATTTCTGTGCCTCCAATCCTGAATACGTCTCTAATGAACACCCTCACAAAGTTGGCATTAAGAACAGTCCTATATACAAGTCACACAATGACGAAATGGTGCGCGTTTAAATCATTCGTGGTCGCATTTTGTGGTCGCATGGTGTTGCATTTTCCCCCTAAAGGGGACATCCATAAATTACGTAAGGTCAAAAAAGGGGAGGGGGGGTCCAGGAAAATCTCACCAGGGGGGAGGGGCGAGTCAATTAAAATCTCATGTCCACTTTTAGTTTAGAAAATATAATTTTTCTCTTTACTATTTTTTAGCACAAGTTTAGAAAAAATGCTCAGATTAGTCAAAACAGCAAATCATTAGCCAGTCAGTCGTAATAATTACAAGTTAGAATCATGTTTTTGATTTCAAAGTGTTCTTGTATCAAAATTTTGCAATCTGGATGGTAATTTTTATGCCGATAAAACAAAACAGGTAGTTGAGAAAATCTCACGTGGGGGGAGGGGGGGTCCAGCAAAATCTCACCAAATCTCATCAAAGGAGGAGGGAGGGATCCAAAATTTGGAAAAAACACCTCACGTGAATGTCCCCAAAGGTGTGATTTTAATATTGAATCATTGCCGCCTTGTAGTGACAAAAAGAGACAAAAAAATAAGGAAAAATCAAATAGCTATGCACCACCAAAAAATCTGTACAGAATAATGTCTCACGCCGAGGCGGAGTATAAGTCACACTCATTGGTTCTAAATAGACCAATTCTATTCTGATTGGTTCTATTCTACCGACTACAGTGTCAGTGACCCTCTTTCATTCCAGTTTATACTTACTACATGAACTCTTGTTCTTAGCTTGCGCCTGGACCCCGTGTCCGGCGACCTGACGCTGGTGTCCGGCGAGGGGCTGGACCGCGAGCGCGTCCCGGAGTACGCGCTGACGGTGGAGGCGCGCGACGACCAGGGCCGGGGCGGTCGCAGCAGCGCCGAGGTGCGCGTCCTGCTCGCCGACGCCAACGACAACGCACCCCTCTTCCTGCAACCGCGCTACGACGCCGTGCTCAACCCCGACATGCGGAACTTCTACGAGCCGCTCAGGGTGCAGGTAGGCCTCTTTCAGCACCATCACCATCGGTCTCTCCGTACTACTGTGACCCAACGAGAGCGGTGCTTCCATTCTTTGTTAAGAAAATTGTCAGTACCATAGGTCTACGGATAGCCGGTTTCTGTCTCCTTACACGTTAGTTTTGATTTATTTAGACCCTCAACTTGAGAATGATTACAGATAGGTTTTGTTAGAAATTTTTTTTGATTGACTTAAAATAGGGGAAAGTGGTAGGGGGTTTAACACCATTCACCTAGTCCTTGCAGTAAAAAAAAAACCATAAAATAATGATGATAAGTGCAACAATGATATTTTCAACAATGACCCAAAAATAAAATAACTCACTTTGGAGACGGTCCTTTCACTCCTAAGGCGCCCGAGATCAGCATTGAACCCTATGGAAACTTTGAGGCGATTAGGTCTGAAAGGGTTAAAATTAATTGCCCACCATATTGAGATATTGACATAAAAATTGGTATTTAGGGGTAAAAACTGAGGGAAATTTGGGCGGTTGAAAAATCTGGGCTTGGTATTGAATTTAATATGTAGACGACTCCCTAAGAATTTTTTACCATTTTTTAAAAATCGAATTCGTTAAACCTTGAAGAACTGTACTGGTTGTCCCTCTACCATGTGCCGTTGGCTCACAGTGAGAGGTATCCCATTTTTTTTTCCTCCACAGACTGTACTAAATTAATAGTAGAACCTAGTTAGACGACCCCTTATGAGACCAACAATATGCATTTATACAATCGTTTTAAAGAAAGGACGTTATATAACGAATAAAATTAGCACTATGATAAAATAATCCATACTTTTCTTATTGTTGTTTACCCCTGTTGTAATGCAAGGGTCGCTGTATCGGAGGGTCATTGTAAAGTTTCTATACTTTCAAGAAACTGACTCATGAGGAGACTTCGGGAATATTTCAGCAATACCAATTTTCTATACCGTATTGGTGAGGTGGATTCTTTTCAATACGTTTTGTGCAATAACTAATTTCCCCTTAGGCCTACGACGCAGACGGCCCCGGCCCCAACAGCGACATCACGTACGAGATCGTGAACGGCAACTACCAAGAGAAGTTCTACGTGGACCCTCACACGGGCGAGCTGAGCCTCCAGGCCCCCTTGGTGCCCAATCCAGAGGCGCAGGACCACGGCCTCCCGGTCATCACGCTCACGGTGCGAGCGCACGACCAAGGGGTGCCGGTGAGGTCCGCCACCGTCAAGGTGCAAGTGCACAACCAGGTGAGACCCGTCAATCTATTGAATAATTTCACAGTTCTGACTAAGTGTTAACCCCTTGAAATCCTTCATTATCTGTGATCAAGTGCTAACAATATATTATGATTTTGATCATTACATTGTAGTTTTTCGTTGACTTTTTTGCTTATTAATTTAGAACAACGTCATTCAGCAGAGTATTCCATATGATTGTCTTATTTTCGAATATCCCATAGGAATATTTGAACAGATCAATATCATTTGTCATTCCATTGTCAGTAAAGAAGGCATCAGAAAGAAGACAGGAGTTAGAAAGGTAAGAAACCTTTCCCTATTTGTTAACAGCTTCAATCATTAAACCTGAAATTTTGACTATTTTGTGTTCGATTTTATAGTTATTTTATTTCATAAGAAACGCTTTCAAATACTAATTTGTATTTAAAAATTAATCGTTGCATTCATTTACGTTGTTTCTTCTTGTTATTTGATTTTAGAGGGTTCTCAACTTTGACTGGGGCTCATGTCAATCTTCACTCCATTGCTTTTCACAACTCTAGCACTGAAAAGTAAGACATTTTATATCTTAAATAAATTCACTTAAAAGCTCTTTCACCCATGTTAGAAAGATGTTTCCTATGCTGCCGGAGTTACAACAACTCATTTTAATAGGTGTTTTCTGTTTTTTAAAAGAAAAAAATTCAAAATACATACTTTTTAAATCTTTTTAGAAAAAGACATCAATGGGAAAGTGAGTTGAAAAGAAACATAATTTTTTTTATCAACCTTAGTTGTAGGTTTAAATGACTTTTTAGAAACAAAATGTTTCGGTTTTTTAGAAAAATGTTTTTCTGTTATTATTAAAGTGTAGTAATTTACCTTTTTTTTTTATTGTTAAAAATATTTCTACTTATCTAGATCAGTTGTCAGATGCTGGGTATCCTATCCATTGTCATCCACTGTAGATCTGAGTAATATAGAGGCCATTATAGCGTAAGTTTGGAAGCTTTTCTGTTGACATTAAATCTTCTCATTAAGAAAGTTTCTTATATCCTCTTTGATTTATTTGTTTTTCGTCTTCACATTGATTTTTCTCTTCATATAAATAAGTTTAAGTACAATTTAAAGTAAAAATTAAATATTTTTTTATCCATCATAATTTAATTATAAATTAACTTTTTATTCATAGGAACATGTTTGGGCGTGATTTCTTGCAAACATCAAAGGTAAAGTTTATTCCGATCTTCAGCATTTTAAAATAAAAGGAAAATGAGTATATAATTGTGTGAAATGATTTACACCTACGGTACAATTTTGCTTGCCTTTTTCCTCAGGTGGAAGCTATCAACAGGAGCAGTTTTGATGTTGTCTTTTGGTTGCTCATCGCTTTGGTTATCCTCATGATTCTCGCCATATTAGCCCTTTTCTTCTATTGTTGCTGTGTAAGAACAGAAGGGTAATAAAATTTGATATTTCTGAAGAGGTCCTTCTTAGAAGCATCTTTCAATTAGAGACTAAATTTAGCTTTTCCGATAGTTTTATGTAATTTATTTCTATTTTATTTTGTTGTAAAACTTTTATTTAACGGTAAATATGATAATTGGAAAATATGTCGAGATAAATAGATTGTCATTTAAATTTTAATTCAAACTTATTAACAGATTGAAGAAATGTAATAATTTAAAACCAAAAAGCAAACTCTGTAAGTGGATTATTCCCAATTTCTAATTCGCTATTAATGGAAACATAATTTCATTTCAGGCGTGACATTTTGGAGCTGAAAAACAAAGTATCTCCAGAAGAAAATATAATCCATTACAAAGAAGGAACGGTTCAAATGAACAACGAAGCAAGACAAAGGTGCCTTTAATTTTATTAATCCCTTCCTTACCTACATTTGATTTACTAATTTTTAAATATGAATTGAATAATGGATATATCGAGTAAGTTATAACGGATTTAAAATATTTCTCCTCATTGTAACATAGTTCTTGGAGGCGGTATTTAAATATGAGTTTACTTGTACTTGAAACTAGATTCCAGTATTCTTATTCATTTGTATTAATTAGTTTTACGATACATTGGTAAACTAAGGAAAATTTTGCTTAATCCTTTGTTTTTTAATAGTTTTACTGTACATTATAATTTTATTGGTATAAAATTGATAAATTAACTATTGTTATTGTGTTAAACTTAATTTCACAGCAATACTTAATTTTCACTGTTCACTTTTATGTAGTAAATAATTCAGTACCTATTACTATTTAGTGAACTAAAACCTTCTTTTTTGTAATATTTTGCAGGCCTGAAAGCCGCACTCGCAACTCGTGGGTGGAGGCCCAACCAAGCCAGGCCGTGACGAGCGTGAAAAAGAGCCACGTGGAGGAACATCACCAGCAGACCCCTCACCACCGACCGCAACAGGCAGCTGTTCACCTCAACGACCCCGTGACAACTTCCTACGCACAAAACACGGGTGAGCGCTTTTAGAAAGGGGATAAAGTAAAAGTGCTTCTCAATCATCGCACACAACGTACAAATATATCAGACGAAAATGAGAAAATTACACTGTAATAGACATTATAACAATGTGTACTTAACTGGAGTTTCCCTGTGTTTACGGCGTCTTGGTTATACTTTAAAAAAATTTTACCCTTACAAAACAGAACATCACTAAATCCGGAATTTTAAGAGGCTTAATATGAGAGAGGAAATAAAAAATATTAACTATATTTTATAGGCTATATTAAAAGTTACTAAAGTTACTACCTTTTTTATTCCAAAAAATATTTTCTAAGCTTCCCCATCCTCCGCAGCTCAAAAAAAATAATTAAAAACGAACCATGACATCAACCGATTATTATCGTCAATTTAGTATCATCATACGGATATCAGGTCAGGCAATATTGCCTAATATAGTGTGTTACTAGGGTTAACCTACTTGTTTTAGCTACTTGAAACAAACTTAAAAACCTATCATAACTTCTTTTGAAAGTCGAAATTTCTTTTTCTTAAATTTATTCTTCGAGTAATTTTTAGAGCGCGTTGATAATAACATAAAGGATTTTCCGTAGTTTCTCTCCAGTCCCACTAAATATTTGAAAAGGTTGAATTCTCTTTTTCAGAGGAGCTGGCGCCGGTGCGAGGCGCGTACTACGGGGCAGACGGCGGCATCCCGGCCGTGGTGGCCGGGGGGCGCATGGAGCGGGCGTACCGGCGGGGGCGGCCCCTCAGCCCCGGCAGCACCGAGATGCTGGGCGAGATGGAAGGGGACGCCCGCCGCCTCGGCAACTACGTCGTCGTCAGGAAGGTCGTCAGGCCCAGGGTGCGCGTGGACCCCGCCGACGACGCAGGGGACGACCCAGAACACGGTGAGTGGGAGTTCAATGGTGAGGTGTTTTACTTCAAATGAGCTTGCCGAGTTTGGGTACTAGAGGTTCTCGCGTTCTTCCGCAGGTCCTCGCCGCACTGAGATTCTGTACATCCGCAGCCCGATGCGAGAAGACGAGGAAGAGCGTCACTACATCCGGGAAGGAGAGCTGCTGAGGAGCGTGAGCGAGACAGCCCTCAACACCAGCGACGACCCCCACTTGAGGGTGCCGGTCAGGGCGTATCGGGAACGGAGGCCGATCCCCTTGCAGAGGGTGGAATCCTTGCAGGACCATTCCAACCAGCAGCTCAAGTTTTCTAGGTATAGTCATTTTCCTGAAAGTGTGCTCGGTGTATAGTATTAAAAATTTTGAGTAAAATTCAACCATACTTGGTTGCAACGTTTCTTGAGCCCAGTACGTCACAAATGCGGAAGCAGAAATCGGTAAAAACGAAGCCTGTTAGGAGGAGTTTTGGTACTCAAATCGTGATTGAAAAGCACTATATATTCATGGGTTTAACAAAATAATCATATTTTTAAATTGACGTTCTTTATTTCACTCAAAATTCAGACAACGCGATGGGAACAACTTTGTTTATTATAGTGACGTCGTAGGGTCAAGTTAAGTTGCAGTCTAGTACAGTTAAAGATTTATTAGAATTGAAGTAGGAACCATATATTATAATAGGTTTATGATGAAACAAATGTATCACAGTTGGTAAAATTATTTTTCAGATACCATCGCACTGAAGGTGATGTCATCATCGCAACGGACGACTCTGAAAACGTCTACCCACCTCATGAGGCCCATTGGGGAGGACCGCCATACCAACACCCGCCCGGAGACTACATCATGCGTCCCCCTCCTCGTCAAGAACAACGGTGGATAGAACATCCCGACTACCCCCCTCGACACCCTGCGGAGGACTACCGAAGCATGAGACAACCCCCTCCTCCAGACCACGGTTACGCGAGAATGCATCCCCAACCACAGTACGGCGAACCATCCAACAGGCAATACGCGCATCAGCAACTGCCACCCGTTGAGCAGGTGCAAAGGACGCTACCGCCCCAGCCAGCGTTCGAACCACCACGCAGGGAGCAGGTGCACGACTCCAGAAACGAACCTTCCTACGAACCCCAGCAGCAAGAAGAGACTAGGGCCGAGGAAGACCAGGAGAACGATGACTCCAGGACGGTCATCATGGCACCTTCTCGTTCCGTCATGGCTCGGACGCAGAGCGAAGAACAGCAGCAGGAAGAAGAGGAAGAACAGCGGGAGCACGAGCACGTCGGTTTCGAACCGGATCCCGAAGAGACGGCTCCCGAACAAGACCAGTTCCAGGAGCCGCAACCCGCGGAAGATGCAGAAGAAGTAGCACCGGAGGAACCGCCCCCGGAGGACTTTTACATAAGAAAACAGTCGCTGCGCCCGCTGACGCAACACCGGCAGTCCACGGACGATTCGGGTGCACTCACCGGTCAGGACAAACTGGGTCCCGAGGACACGGACGTGATGGACAGTCGGGAGACTCACGAAGAGGAATCGGACAGGCTGGGGGGACCCCGAACGGCCGAGGACTCGAGGACGGAGGACCAGAACCCGCCCACTGAGGACGAAGATTCGGATTCGGGGATCGGCAAGGACGGTACAGCTACGGCACTGAGGCTGAAGAAGTCCAACCTGATGGAGAAAAAATCGTTGTTCACTATTGCTTATGATGGAATGCAGACCAGAGGGTTGAAATCGGCTGGAGAAAGGGACGATTCTCCGTAGTGAAGAATAGAATAACTCAAAAACCGATAGTGACATGCATGTATTTTGACAAAAGAATGCATGCAACTAACCTTTCAAGGATTCTTTGACTGAATGAAGGGTTTTGTGCCTATATAGATGTAACAAAGACGTTGACAAACCAAAGAAAGATTTGGTTTGTGTCTTTTAATTCACTGTGGAAGATCCCTATCAAAGTAACTGAACGGAACATTGTCATCAAGAAATTTTAGACAAAAATAGTTTCTAAATACAGTTTGTGTGCTATGCAAGGCTTTAGTCAAAGTCAAAATTGATTGGTTTTATTTATCAGATGAAAATATGTAATAGTAACAAGATTTTCATATTTTATTATTGTTACTTTATTATGGTTTCCTTCCATGAGTGTGGTAACAGGTGTTGCATAAGACATATGGCGTTTCTACTTAAAGTAATTTAGAACAAATATTGATCAATAAATGAACAACTGAGTCTGAAGTGATTAAAATCTGTGATTTCTTGTTAAGCAAATAAAATGAATACATTTTGTCTAATAAATGAGGGAATTTAAACATTAATTACTTTTATATTCTTCATAATCATTTCATGCTTAGAAGATACTTGTAATAAGAAATATCTGACTATCAAACATTTTGCTTTCAGCTACATTTATATCTTTCATATACGAAAATTTCTAACTCTAGAGACAGATTACGTATCAACTCTCTTTCAACCAAAGAGGAATTGATAACATTTCTATAAAGAAAAAGATAAACCTTGTATTTTCAAGATGTACAACACTATGACAAAAAAATTTGTAGACATTGCTGTTTTTGAATGATTATACCACTGAAACCTGCTGCCATCCTGTAAAGCTACCTTTTGGAATTATCGGCTGGATACTTCATAGAACTATGTGCTTCCAGTCCTATAATCAAGTCATTCTTAAAAACTACCGAAAAGTTGGCTGTTGTGTAATAAATATTTCACAGAGAGAAAAAGATTCAGGGAAGCATCATGAAAAAAATAAGTGAATTTCATGATGCAACTCCACCACTGCCGACCCGAACTTTGATGGGTCTTTTTTATCTATAAATCATGAGGAAAGCTAGAACATTCCATTTGCAAGTTTATGGATTCAGATAAATTTTTACAATTATTTTAGAATTTCGTTTAAAATTTTTCATCTTAATGAATTGTTTTAGATGATTTTTATCATATTTAAATGAAATTAACGATGAAATGAAATTTTAAAAACCTATTACAAACAATCGGTTGAAAATCTATTTGACAATCTTCAAAACTTAATTTTCTTTTAAACATTATATTTAAAACAAAAATGTCGATAAAGAACTGTTTATTTATCTAAAGAATTGTCTACAAGTTTTAATCAATTATGATGGTTTAATATTATCTCCCTATTTTACAAGTAATTCTTAAAATAAAATCTTTTTTGTACTATTGAAATTAGACTTTCAAATTTAAAAAAAGGTAGAAAGTATTTTAAGATATACAGGGTGAGCATAAAGTCCTGACCTGTTTTTAAAAATCAATAACAAAAAAACAAAAAGAGATAAAAATCCGCCGTCTTCACCAACCTACTTGAAATGTTTGGGAGTTTTTGTACACAAAGTTTTGAAAAATCGTAGTTCTCGAGTCAATACATAGATGGAAGCACTGTTTTTAGGGAAAAGTTCATTCAAAGTCCCTATTTCGTTCATCGTGGGGAAATCAAATTTAGGGATAGAATCGATCTTAGAATCGAATGATAATAAAGTACTTTGAAATTGAACCTTAGTTTCCAGTACACGGGGAGGGTTTTCATTGAATTTTGGGGATTGCAAATCTTGCCTTATGAATGATTCTAATTTAGAGAAAAACTTTTTAAAAAATTTCTTGTAATTTGAGTTAAATATTTTATAAATTACTTGATGTTTCCTTTAATAATACAAACGACTTTTATTCGATAACTCCAAACTGTTATTTACAATTTATTGCGTTGGGCATTATTTATAATACTCAAAAGACTTTATAGTGATCAACCTTGTTAGGATGACACGGCGGGTTTCGATCGCTCCATATAAATAATTAGATTGTTTCAATGAATTTTATACTTTTGGGCGGTATAGTTCATTATGGGAAGGGATTAATTATAGGATTAGGGACATGTTTAATCAGTGATTTGAAAGGGGTTGTTTTCACCTATCATTTAATTCAGTTTCACTACTTTTTATGTAATTTTTGTGGCATTGGCTAGGTCAGTTTCAGTACTTTTATTTGTGCAATAGAGTTTATCATTAGAATAGTGATTTAGAAGAAAACTAAAAATGACTACAAATCAAGAAAAAGCTCAATGTGTGCTTTGGTTCCATGAAACCAAATCGCCCACAATTGTGACTCCAATGCGATCTTTCAAATTGATAACAAGCCGGAGAATATGTGTAATTAAAATCAATTATACAAAATGATCACAATTCCATCATATGAGTTTTAAGAAATGCAGTCTAAATCTACTAATCAATAGCCCTCCTCCCCAAAAAGAGGACCATCCGAATGAAAGGTGAAAACCTCCTTTGTCTGGTTAACCACTGGTCAGATGGCACAGTATACGACAGGTTGATGTCTTCTGCAGACTTTTACAGGGTGTGTCATTATCAAGGGACAAACTTCTAGGGGAGGTAGGGTGCATCATAAGGATTCAGAATTGCATAGAAACTCATGGTCCTAGACGTCACCCTAAGTGGTGATTTGAAACTACCCTCGGGAGCCTAAGCCGGGGTTGTGTCGATCATCCTTCATCATGATCGACACGACCCAATACTTTCCTTTCAGTAAACCATCCGGGATCCAATAAGTTCTGATGTAATCATGAAAACAATCTGTGGTTAGGTTGAATTCTGTGGGGGGAAGCGATCGAGAAAACGTCGCTGAGAGCGGGACACAGCGAAATTACAACCCCTTTCAAATCACTGATTAAACTTGTCCCTAAACCTATAAATTAATCCCTTCCCATAATGAACGATACCGCCCCAAAGTATTAAATTCATTGAAACAATCTA
Source organism: Tetragnatha montana (assembly GCA_963680715.1). Classification (NCBI taxonomy): domain Eukaryota; kingdom Metazoa; phylum Arthropoda; class Arachnida; order Araneae; family Tetragnathidae; genus Tetragnatha; species Tetragnatha montana. The sequence continues at coordinate 34,537,907 of OY796682.1, read as the reverse complement.
ATTATTTATATGGAGCGATCGAAACCCGCCGTGTCATCCTAACAAGGTTGATCACTATCAAGTCTTTTGAGTATTATAAATAATGCCCAACGCAATAAATTGTAAATAACAGTTTGGAGTTATCGAATAAAAGTCGTTTGTATTATTAAAGGAAACATCAAGGAATTTATAAAATATTTAACTCAAATTACAAGAAATTATTTAAAAAGTTTTTCTCTAAATTAGAATAATTCATAAGGCAAGATTTGCAATCCCCAAAATTCAATGAAAACCCTCCCCGTGTACTGGAAACTAAGGTTCGATTTCAAAGTACTTTATTATCATTCGATTCTAAGATCGATTCTATCCCTAAATTTGATTTCCCCACGATGAACGAAATAGGGACTTTGAATGAACTTTTCCCTAAAAACAGTGCTTCCATCTATGTATTGACTCGAGAACTACGATTTTTCAAAACTTGGTGTACAAAAACTCCCAAACATTTCAAGTAGGTTGGTGAAGACTGCGGATTTTTATCTCTTTTTGTTTTTTTGTTATTGATTTTTAAAAACAGGTCACGACTTTATGCTCACCCTGTATATTACTTACATTCAATTTTCTTGCAAATACTATAAGGTTTGAAATTAAGTAAAATGTTTGAATAATGTTCAGTGCTGCCTTTAATTGTATGAAAACTAGATTATAACTTCATTCTTAAATTAGAATTTTTTACTTTCTAAATTTATAATCTTATACCAAATTGAAATTAACATGATTGTATACTTTTGAAAAATAAAGAGCATAAAATTATTTGTGTCTGTTTCTTAATTTACCATAGCAATGTAACTAATTTCTACAAATGTTAAAAAACTCATAATTTTAATAATTCATTTGATGTAAGTTTCCTTCCAAATTTCATGAATTCCTTCTTAAAGGTATGAATCCCCCTTTTTTTTGGGGGGGGGGTGAAGAATTAACACTTTCAAAATGTGAAAGATTCATTTACTTATTTTCTGATGTATTTATTATATCATTTTTGGGGCAATAAAATCTAATGACCGAAGGTGGAAGAGAATATAAGCTACGCCAGTGTTGCCACGCATGACAGGAACAATTAGTGCACCGTATTTTGAAGGGCCAACATCCTGTGTCAGCTCAGAGGCACCCGTACATCCCTTCTGAGGTCTGTATACCCTGTTTATGACTGGATGTGTGGGGATATGTCTTTCTGATGACAATTCGTAATGATACCTTTACATCAACCGAAGTAAAGGTAAGTGTTTCTAAAAAAATAACAAATTAAGGTAATTATCCATTTAATAAAAATATATTAAAATATAGAAGAAAGAGGGGCACATTACATTTGAACATGAGTCACGTTAGAACAACTCACATTTCTCTAAGTTAAGTTAAATTTTAACATACGAAAAAATACCGATAGAAGAAATACCGAAGGTATCAATGCCATCTTTTGCCTAAATTTTCAGTGTAGTGGAACCATTTGGAACCCTTTGTGTTTTAAACTCGCCTGTATTGGAAGATGCAAAGCAAAATTTCTTCTAATTTTTTCGTGTTAAAATTCAACCGAGGTAGTTTTTAAAGTAAAATTTCTGCATTTCATTCTATTGTGGCGTTGTTAAATTTAAGTGCAAAGAAGGTTTTTGTTTCCCATGTTCAATTATATACATATATATTTTTTTTACACTTAAAGCTTGAGTTGGTAGATGGGGCATGTTTGAACTGTTCAAATACGCACTCTTTCCTTTTCTTTCATAAAAGCATTTTTAGACTATAAGTGCAGTTTTTTTAAAAACAGTTTCAAATAGGATTAGTTAGTTTAGGTCGCATGTTTAACTTTAAAATACCTTTTATAGGATTGTTTCGGTTTTTATTTATGTATCAGAAATTAAAAAGGATAGTTTTCTGAATTAACGAATGTGTATTTATTTGAGATTCTTTAATATTTGTCTAGTTTTAAGATTGTATTTTTTTTTTAGATTTTTTATTTTATTTAATGAAACTAAAATTTTAAGATTTGCTCTTATTTATTTTAGAGAAAATATTAGCATTACCTAGATACTAGATGATAACATGGATATTTTTTCAACAACATATAATTTAAAACATAAAGAAAGTGATTCATGAAATTTCATTTATTCATTTATTTTACCGTTTTTGAAAGACAATCGGTTGAATAACTTTATAGTTTTTGGTTTAATATGAATGTTAAGAACCAATAAAAATACTGAAATTACTAAAATTTCGAAAATATCTTTAATCCTTTTCCCATATCTTCCTAACTTACTTTTTCTTAATGGCCAATACAATCATAATATTTTTTCTCCAATAATTTTTCCTCATCAATATATTTAATATGCAATAAATATTACTTGAACTTTTCTTATTGTAAAAACGTAAAAACTCTTAAATTTAAAAAAAAAACGTAAAAGAGCCAAATTTAAAGCTTTAACTTTATGGAATTAATATATCATTATTATAATAATAATATATTTTTAAATATTAATGTATTAGAATATATCGACAGCCACGTTGCAAAAGCCTGTAAGAACATTTTTTTGGCGAAAATAAGGTTTTGAGTTGTACTTGTTAAAGATGGCCTTGCGCACATCTCAGTGCCAACAAAATCGGCCAAAGACGCTTCAAAACTTCTCCATGACGATTTGTAATAAAATAACCTGTAAGTTGGGAACCTTCCAATCACCAAGCAAAACTATGTAAGTTGCAGTGAAGCTGAGGGGAAGCCGTGTCGTCCTCAGAAAAACTCGTATAGCGTTATTTTATAATGCTTATCATCAAACCATCGCCATGCTTGCCAAAAACCAAACTTGCGATAGTTTGGTTTTTTTCGTCTCCTGAAAACTTTGAGGTTTTGCACTTACAGGCTTTTGCAACGTGGCTGTGATATAAAACTTTTTCACAGCCAATGTTTTCTTATAGTAAAGCCCCTAAAAGTTTTTATACTACATAAGTTGAGGACTTTGGTGAAGAAAAAGGATGACGGCCTTGAAATTTCTAGCATCTCTGTATCGCTTCCAGATTTTTCAGGTGTAAACGATGGTGTTTCTATCGGTAATTCTCAATCTACTTTAGGTTCCAGGTAGGGTTCCCCATAGCTTCTCTCAAGAAACCCTTAAAAGTAGCTTAAAACCATTCTTTCGACAAACTAAATTTTTAAAATTTACGAGAAAAGGACTCTCAGTTCTCTTCGAAGTCAGTCGTTAACGAAATTCTTGAAACAAAAAAGTCACCCCTTACATAGAGAATAAACAAAAAGTTTCAGCAGTTTTTAAGGAATCAAGGTCATTGCTTTAGACATGGGAAAAGACTGTTTCATTCCAAGTGGAGAAATTATTGCAATTTATTTTTTATTTTAAGATTTGGACTTCTGTTCTGAAGGTAAAAATTTAGTGAGGCAAATATCTTTTTAACGCTCTCAGATATATGTAAAAAACATTTTCCTTTTAGCAAGTTTGAAAACATTTTATGTTGCATTTATAATCCATTGTTATTCATTTTTTCAGAATGACAGCAGTGTCTCCTTTATTACTAGCAGCATGCACTGCCCTCATATTATTTTCTACTTTTCATGTCAAACGTAAGTTAAATCTATTCACTAATAAAGTTGAACTTTCAAAATATAGTAATCGTCAAAAAGTAATAAAAAACACCATTGAATATTATACCTTCCAGGAAAAAGTTACAATAATAAACTGTCTTGATAGTAATAACATTATTTTGTAATATCCACAGAGTACTAGAACAGAGAGTCCACGGCCATAGGCCATAATGGAAATCGAAAATCATGACATCTTGTTACAGGTTGGGAGAATTGTGGCGCTGGGATCGCACTAAACTCACTAGCGTCTGGATTCAGTCTGAATCGTTCGCCGGCTGCCTATGGGAGAACGAAAACACCTTTTTGCGCATGCGCTGAGTTCTAATTTGGCGAGAGATTTAAGCGGCCGGCATACGTTTCAGATTCTAGTGTGGCGCCCTCACATCAGTAACGCATTTGAAAATAGCCTCGTGGACCCTCTGTTAGGATATTTCTCTGTGGTAATATCGACACACATTTTAAATATGTGTGTCGGATTCAAAATGGTCTAAGGCTATCACATTTTGCTATCTGTGCACATAAATGGAACCTTAATGTAATTAAATAGAGTTCAAAGTTAGAAGGACTGATAACTTGTTGAGAAGTACGTATGTCTATATCTATTAATGAAATTTCCGAAATGAAAAGCCGACGGACATTATTCCTAGAAGTTTCATCCTCGACATCAGTGGGCATCCTTAGTGGCAAAAACAGTCGTAGTCAACAAACCATGGAAAGGCAAATGTAAATAATTACAATAAAATTAATAAGCATTAAAATAATTGAATCGTCAGTTTTAAAAAGGGAATAAATCCAAAAAATGACAAATTGACTTTTTGTGCTCAAAAATATCTCCAGGCTCCGCTCTACACATAATTGCAAAGAGGGGAAAAATAACTACCCCCTATCGGCAGATATAGCCCCTTGAATTTGCGAAATCGATGTCCATTCATTGTATTTTTTGATTAAATTTTAAATTTAATATAATTTGTCTTTCTTTTCTTATTCTTTGGCCTGTAAACTTAGCCAAAATAAAATTTGATTTTAATTTAAAAGCGTTTTATCTTTTTTTTTAACCAATGAATGTTTGACTCCATTGATATTCACTTACTCCATTGATAGCGCCTTAATGACTCAGTTTCTTAATAATTTTTAATTTCAGTCGTCTTAGTCTTTCTATCTTTCACTTTTGTACTGTGAACTAAGCAGAAATATAATTTAATTGTCAATTTAAGTGATTTTTAAGATTTTTGTTCAGCTGAAATTTCATTAGTCCATCCTCTTTTTTTAACTGTAAAACAAACTTCTGTATTCTTAACAGTGTCATGAATTTCATGTAAAAATTTGGTGGCTATAGGATAAAAATTCCATTACTTATACAGTTTTTTTTTTTTTTTTTTTTTTCGATTTTCTCAAAACTTCGTTTTTGGACTTATTCCCTTCTTGTAACTGACGATTCAATTTAAGCAGTGTTTTTTATTGCAATTGTTTACATTAGCCATTCCATGATTTGTTAACGATGGTTGTTTTTACCACTGAGGAAGGCGTATAATCCCAAAAATTTTATTAATAAATATTGGAAATTCCAGCCGTGGAAGTTTTCATCATTTAATTAACTTATCATATGTTTTGCTGATAAAAACTTAGAATTGGTGTTAATTAATTCGAACAAAAGTTTTCATAAGAGTTTTACGTTTATTTAAATTAATTTTTTTCTCTTAAAACGCTTATAAAACTACGTACTTATAGACGCATTTCTTTAGAGCAAATTCAAGAAGGCGATAAAACTAAACAAGTAGAGCCTGCCATCTGCACTAAAGAATCATGTTTAAAAGCAGGTGAGAAAAGCTTTTATTTCATTAATTCATAGAGGAATAAATTCCTTCGGGTTTTTTAAAATGAAAGGATTACTTTTTATTTAAAAAGGGAACAAAATATTGTTTAACTGAGTCATTTTTAAGAAGAAAATATCTTATAATTCTATATTCATACAATCATGAAATGTAGTTTTGATTTTTTAACAATTCTTAAATTTAAATTTTAGCTCATCTATTCTTTTGTATTTATACCCATTCATAAATAATAGGCAATCATTTAGGAATTTCAATTGTATTTTTTTAAACCTGTGGATTTTTTAGTACGAGTCTCCAATTTGTATCATAATCCTAATTTCTAAATATAACTTAGGTTTTTTTTATTCCTACATTTTTGCTTGTATAGTTTCATACCCTTAGTAATAAAAATTATGCCATAACTGTATCCCATCCATGCAGCTGGTGCAATTTTAGACAAATTAGATCAAACAGTTCATCCTTGCAAAGACTTTTACCAGTTTGCATGTGGAAACTACATTCGACGCACAGTGCTACCTGAAAACATGGACGTCATGTCCGTGTTACAGAGTATGGAGGATGAAGTACTTATGATAATCTTCCGTAAGTCACACATTTCAAATTAAAAAAAACATCTTACGTATGTTTAACGTATACGTAAAATAAAAATGTTGATTTATCAAATGCTTGAAACTTATCAACAGGAGCCTTGGAATCTCCAACGTTATATCGTACAGGTGGTTCCCTCATTAAAGCTAAGATGCTTTATGAAACGTGTATGAACAGTGGTACGTAAAAATATATTGTCTTCTCTCAATTCAACAAACTTATAACCTGAATTTAAAAAGATGAATATCCTTCGTAAAAGTTCAAACTTTTTTAACTCAAATTTTTTTTATTGAAAGGCCATCCATCGATATTTCAAATTTAAATTGTTCTTAAAATATTCAACAAATTTTTAACTATGTATATTTTATAAGAAATAATTAATAAATATGTTCCTGTACAAATTATATGTTCTTTTTACATTCACCAATATACACGATAACGTTTCATTAAGTTTTTTTAAATATTTTCATTCAAGTATATATGTAAAGGCAAGTATAAAGACAAAGTGATTAATCGGGCATTATTAATAATGCCCGAGGTAAAGGCGGGCAAAGTGATAAATTTCATTCATAAATTCCACTGAATTTATCACTTTGCCCGGGCATTATTAATAATGCCCGGATTTATCACATTGCCCGTAACATATATACCTAATCATGTCATTCTTAATTACAGGAAATTAAAAATGTTATTAATAGATAAAATAGTATGGTGTAAATATGAAAATAAAATGTAGAGCTTTAGCATAGTATAATATAGTTTGTGAGATAACTAATAATTTAGGGAGTTTCCGAAATAGCAACACAATCTTTAAGTCGGAAATTGATTTGTACAATAATTTGCAAAAATAACTGGATATCTTGAATGAATATTATTACTTCAAAAATATTTTCTATTCAGATACTCTCGAGGACGACAGTGTGCAGGTTCTGAAGCTGTTTCTGTCCGAGCGAGGTGTTGGTCACTGGCCTGTGCTAGAGCCAGAATGGATGTCTGTGGACATGAACTTGGAATGGCGACTGGCCATGTTATTTGTGCACCATTCTCCCGTTTTCTTTCACATGTATGCTGATGCACCACCGTTCACGTCCGAGTACCTTCTCAGTGTAAGATTGAATTCTTTTCCTCCACTTTTCACAGTTCAAAGGTGCACGGGGACAAAAAAAAGGAAGAATAATGGTAAAAAGTGTTGCTATTATGAAATAATGCTTAAAAAGTTGTATACACTCAATGCCTCGAAAACCTTATGTCAAACAAATACTGATGATATTTTTACTGAGGCTGGACGTCTACGGAAATTTAGTATCCCTTTGAAATATTGATGGTGTTTATGTATATTTATGCGTGATTAAAAAAAATGCCCCGGAGTATGCTATCCCATGACAGGCTCATTCATCATCAGTTTTTGGAAAAGATCTATTTAATTCATTTACTTTTAAAGTTTTGTAACTTTTCTCTGGCATATCTCCTCCCATACCCTGGGTAGTAGCGATATGCGAACTTAGTAGTAACGAACTTGGGGTTCGCTGGCCATATGAGATTTTTAAGGTCCGCTGCTTCAATATTTATTTAAGCTAGATATCTCCTAATAGAGATGTATACCACGAATGTTCGAAAATGTATCAATGTGCTTAAAAGCAGTTTTTAAGAGTTGTATTTTCCAAAGCTTTTTGTAACCCTCATTTACAAGGATGAGTTTTACAATTTTAAAATACGTTTTGGGCTCAAAACTTAAATAAAATAATAGTTTCATTAATAGAAACTTCATTTTTAAATCTGCCCATCGTTTTTTATATAGAAGAGAAAATTTACGAGTATTTTATGATTACATAGAATATTTCTACTTATGAAAACTGTTAAAACTATGAGATTTAAGATAAAAGTTAATAATAGGAAACTTGTACCTATGTATGTTAAATATAAACAAAAACCAGTAAGTAACCAGTTTGTAAATTAAATAGATCTACCCGGCTTCTTCTCCTCTGGGTGCAAAAGAAATGAGTGGTTCAGACTTGGATAAGATATTCGAAGCTTACCACAAACTTTTAATCGAGACCTTACGTCTTCTTGGAGTTCCCGAAGTCAGGGTGCAGATGGATTCAATCGACATCATAGGCTTCGAGCTGCAGTTCTCAATGATAACGAACGTGAGTACCTCCCTCCTCTTATAGATATCACACATGAATTCAGCTTCAAAATAATCTCAGTTCTGTCTATTTTATTTTATGTTGCTTTACATAAAGCTCTCATACTGCAAGTTTTTTGGTAGATTTCTCAGCAATGCTTGACAAGAAATTCAAAAGAATCAAACGATACGCTGGATGATGATACCAAACTATACAACATTACAGTGGATGATCTAGAATATCATATACCGCAAGTAATGTATTATTAAAAAATTAATTACTACGATGAAATTTAAAAATGATTCTTCAGTGTTCCCTTTGGTGTTCTTTAGGAAAAATTTCCTTAATTTAGAGTAGTAAATTTATTATAAAAAATTGGAATTTTATATTTAATCGCTTATTTTTCAGGTATATTGTTAAATTGATTCTAAAACTTAAAAATATGCTCAGGAACTGTTAACTAAATATTTTATAATGGTTTTAATGAAATGTTAATCAACAGTTTTAAACTAAAAGCATACTATGTGGTCAAATTTCATTTGTGACGGTATTATAAAAAGTTATTCTTTACAAAGTTTTGTGTTTTTCCTAAAATTTTTGAAAATTAATGTATTTATACTTTAATTAATTTTTTGCACAGATAAAATGGAGTCGGCTCATGACCTATGTGTTTCGAAATCTAGGCCTACCTATAGACACATCTAATCTCTTTGTTATGGTGCACTGTAAGGATTACTTCAGACAATTGGGCACTCTACTATCAAATACCCCACCAAGGTAAGTCTTTTTAGTTTTAGACTGATGGGACAAAATATCAACTGCCATAAAGATTTAACATCGTTTTGCTTAGTTCGGTTTCAAGATTCAAAAGTTAACTGTTAATATTTTGGAACATCTATAAGTATTTAATAAGTGTAAAAAAATATTGCACCTAAGGAAAAACAATTTTGAAAAATCCTTTTTCAAAATCTAATTTTTAAAAAGGATGTTAACATTAACTTACAGTTATCTGCAGTTCTTCTAGTAAAATGACTGAATCCGGTACTAATATACCCGACACAATTCCACCAGTTTTGAATATCTTCTTAGTTACATATATTATCTGTCACTTTTTCATTCATTAGAATAACTATATAGGATTTAATCCTCTAAATTAAAACTTCAACATACTATTCCTCTTTTCAGGACTCTAGCAAACTACATGTCTTGGAAATTTGTGTTGAGCTACATGTCTTTCATGAGTATGCCTTTCCGCCAAATCTTCCAAGACTACACCCTCTTGACTCCTCAACTAAAGCCGGCAGCCAAGCTCAAGACTTACACTTCCAGATGGAAAGGGTGCGTCAGTCTTGTCGGTTCTTGGTTCGGGAATGCCATTGCTGCCTACTACGCTAAAGCTGGATACCCGAAGGAAGTGGAAGAACAGGTAGGGTTTTTTTTTTGTCATGGGAAATCATTTTTATAGAATAGAAGCAAGCTCAATAACGAATGTAAATTAGGAATAATAATCCTTATTCATTCACTTGATGTCTGGAGAGCAAATTTTTAATTTCGGAAAATCTAATGGCTGTATAAAATTCTAAGAAATATTTACTGCATTCCATAATCTTTTTACTTATATTTCTAGGTGAAAAATCTAGTTGCCTCGTTAAAGTCTACCTTTATTGATGTCATTTCTACAACTTCATGGCTGGATGAAGAATCTAAAAATGCAACGATAGAAAAAGTAATCAATCGATTGTATAAAATCCCTGTGTATCAATTTTCATAAATATTTTAGGTTGAGATAAATTTTTATTAATTTAGTTTTAATAATTTTACTGAAAAGAATTTTTATAAGTTTTGTTAAGATTAAACATTTTTATATTTTACCCTAATTTTTAATATGAGTTGTTTTTAAAATAAAATAGTAAGATTTATATATTAAAACTATTTTAAAACTATCTTTCATCAATTAATATCTAATCTTATAAACATAATGTTTCTAGATTAAAATATTTTTATTCTTACTCAAGGTTTTATATATGAAAACCGAAGAAGGATATCCTAGAAATATGTTAAGTTCAGATTTTGTTGAAAATTTCTACGCAAAAGTAAGCTGTTTTGTTTAAATTATTAAACACCAAATAGCATTAAGACTTAATAAGCTTTTGGGCAACCACCTCCATAATAAAGACTGTAACTCTTTAATAAATTATTTTTAAGATAACCAAAGCTATCACTTATATACCGCTTTGAAGATAACTATATTTTGTATTTACTTAATATGAAAGGAATTGTTGGAGATTCCTTAAAACAACCTTTTATAAGCGACCGGTCTATAATATTTTTAGTTAGAAAAGTTTTTTACTCCTTTCTGATTTTAAGGAAAATCGAGAAAAAGATAAAAGAATCCAAAATTTTCCAATATAAGACTATTTTTTTTTATCAAAGTATGTATAGGTATTTGTACCCAAGAGCAGTATTCAATAATTCTAGGTATAAATATTTATTTTTAACTCCTTTAAATTTAGTTAACGAAATTTTCATTAAAATATTACATTTTCATTTACAACATACCGATCTCTTTAAACTACCATTTCTTTTGAAGATATCTTAGTTCGTAATAAAATTTGGACTTTCTTTTTTTTATATAAATTAACCTAAAAAGAAAAGAAAATGTTATATTCAGCATACTTTTTATGATGAAATAAAATTTAAAACCGAGATTTTTAAAAATTTTAATGCATAAGAAATTTTATTATATTTTATGAAATTTATGTATTCTCCCAAACAAAAGTAATTTTTAATTTCTTTTCAATTTTCTTCTTTGTTGTACAGCTGAGGAAAAAAAACGTTACAGTTATTTTTTAGGCTTGGCAATTTATCGATGATTTGGCGCTTCTTGCGTTTTAGTTTTTATTTACGCGTTTTCAAACAACACGAAAATTAGCTCAGTGCGATTTTTGACTTTGAAATTACTAATAAACTAATATAAATAAACAAAATTAAAATAATTTAATCATAATATTTATATGCTTATTAAAGCTTAAAAATTTTAAAAATAACCTTATCTCATGTTTCGACAATTTAAAACTGAAATGTTAATGAAAATCGGTTCACTAGTACTGGTAGGTTGTCAGAAATCCGTGTTTGGCAGTCGGGTGTTGGCGACTAATTTCAGGCTTTTAATATGAATTTTTCAGATTTTGACGGTCTGCCATGGGTTTGTTTAACGTCCAAATTAAATGAAACTCGGTGATGAGGGTTAAATTACTATGATCTTTCATAAAATCGAATAAAAATTGAGGGTCGCCATGAAAAAAGATGCAGTTTTTATTGCGCTGCACCAGAAGACGACCTCTGATAGAAAAATAGTCAATTTTTTCAAGCATACACTAAATCCTAAAAAATGACACCAAACGCATCTTTCTAACCCCACCCGTTCTCCCGCAAAGTCTACTGTAACGTTTTTTTTTCCTCAGCTGTACCTAGATTTAAAACTTTTTAAAATATGGTTACATAAATAACTATTTAAATAACTGTGATTAATATGTTTTTTATCTGTTGGCAATAATTATTTTTCTTAGTTAGAATTATCTACAGACAGTCTACTTAAGAACATGTTGAAAATGAGTAGATTTCTAGTCTACAATGAATTTCAAAAACTCAATAGACCAGTTGAAGGCAATACACAAATGGTTGATAAGTAAGTAGAGTATATAGATACCCTTACAATTTAATGATTTCATATTGGATTTAGATTTATTTATTTTAACTAATAAGTACTTTTCCCATAAATTGATTGGAAAAATGTTTAAAAAAGAATATACGATTATAATGGGGGTATCGCATGCATAAAAGGAAAGGAACATGCCCATGAAATGGCTCACTGGTTTTATAATGTTGGTAAACTTATATACTTATAAGTACAAAAATTTATTTTAATGCAGTTTTTCGAGTTTTCAAAAAGGGGATATAAAAAACTTAAACATTATCAACCCTAACTTACACTGTATTATAAAATAATATAGAACATAAAGTACTCATTCAAGTTTGATATCGTTGATATGTTTATAGTGATTTGTTTTATTGATTGTTTTTATGATTCAATAAATGTATTGCAATACTTCCAATTACCTCTTAGTGTTTAAGAACGTTGAAACACGTAGCAAATAAAATTTTTAAGAGGGTAAAAATTTGAAATCTATCTAAAAATAAAATAAACTTTGAATTTCTCAATTCGTTACAGTAGGTACTGTTACTACTTTATAATATTTCTTAACTTGTTATTTTCAGCATTTACAAAGGTCCCTTACAAAGTAATGCTCATTATTTTGCAACCAAAAACGCTTTAGGTATGTGAATTTTATAAAACTGAATTTAATAATTGCTTAATTGCTTTAATTTAAAAAGGAACTTGAAATAAATTTTTTAGTTGTCCCGATGGGTATTATGAGGCCTCCGATATTTGACCTGGAAAATCCAGAGTAAGTAAACCTTCTTGGCTTTGCATTAAATTATTAATTTACGGTTGATAATATTTTAAAGTTTAATGAATTTATGAATACTTTCTTTCGACAGCTCATTTTAACAATATTTGATTTGATTAGGTACCTAAATTATGGACGGCTCGGGAATGAAATCGCTCATGAAATGGCTCACGGATTTGATAATATTGGTAAACCATTTTTCTTTTCAATATAAAAATTTTAATAGTTTTCCGAGTTTTCTTTCGAAAGTCTATAAAAATCTGAATATTATCAACTCAAAATTACGGTGGACCATAACATAGTATAGGCCAAGCCTGAACAAATTTAACTGCAGTATGTTGTGCAGGACTGGAGTAGGTACTCGCTTTAATAGTTGATAAGACATACAGTGAATTATCTTTTTAAAAAATTCCGCCAAGGAATGTATTCAAATATAATTATAATTTAATAATGCAAAACGTCGTTATGTAATTATTTTTGTATGAATACTTGCATCATAAATTAGTTTTAAGGGGTGTTAAGAAAGAAACTTGTTTTGCAAAATAATATTTAACTAAATTAACAAATATAATAGTATTCTCATGTTTATTGAAGTTAACAGCACCAAATTGGATGAATACGTTTGCATTCTAAAATATTCCGGTTAAAAAATCCTTATTTTTCTTAGGATTGTGAAGTTTTATTTGACGGGGGTGTCAAAATTATTTCAACGATGGATCATTGCGGAGATGGAGATCCATATCAGTTGTCTGAATATTATCTGAATTGATACATAAACGAATTAACACACTTTTATATAAATGTCTTAATATTTATTTTGAAGTTAGAATACATGACTTTTGGGAAAGGATATCATGTAGTTTATATAATTTCAGCTCATTATCATGCAAATGATATTACTATAGGGCCTTAATATAAACATTCATTTTACTTCATGTTCATATGTATAACATGACAACTTTTAAAAAAGTAGGAAGGTGGTAAATTTTTCCAAGTTTGCGAATGTAGTTTAAACTAAAAGAAAACAAAGTTTCATGAGGTTCAGAACACTTTAATTTTGAAAATTAAATTTTTCCTAAACAACAGAATGGAAGAATGAATTTCTTTTGATACACATTAAGTTTTGTGGCTGAAACCATGAAAAATCTCATCTGATCGAGAACCTTTAGTTCAATATACCCGTTCGTTCTGTAAGTAATATTTAAGTGTAAGTCAATAAATTTTTAGTTATTTAATTAATATAGTTAATTATTTTGTGATGATTAGTCATTTATGCTACATAAGATTTATTATAAACAGGAGTTTTTGTATATACTGTATTTTAGGAGCTACTTAACATATTATGTAAATTTCAGGACTACAGTACGACAAAGAGGGGAAAGAGAGTCCTTGGTGGAGTGAAGAAATGAAAAACAAGTTTTGGATGAAAGCCAAATGTTTTGTAGAACAATACAACAGATATGTCATTGATGCAGTTGCAGAACAAAATGTAACGGTTGTTTCAAAAATATCAAGTATAAAGAAGATGCCTAAATTATAATTTGTCATTTCATTAAGTTAACTTAAATTGTTCAATATTTTTACATATATACAGAATAATCAAAAATATTTTATTTTAATATCATTAATAATAAACTTTCTCCTTTAAAATTAAATAGATTGAACAAATACTTAATTCTTTAAAAAAGCATGCACCGAGTTTCTTACATTACATTTTTACATTAGATAATAATAAAGGATCCCATAAGGGATATTGAATCATGCATTCTTATCTATGTTCTTCATACCTAAGCAAACGTTTGGAAATTATGATAAACTTTCAAAACTTGTTCCAAGTTATTTTTTTCTAAATGAATTCGACATTTTTTTAGGTAGATGGGCAACGAACTCTTCATGAAAACATTGCTGATAGCGCCGGAATAAAAACAGCTTTTATGGTAAAAATTGAATATTTCGTCTAATTCCAACCCGAAGAAATTGCTTAAATAAAAAGACGCATAAGTGCTTGATACTTGGTTTTCTTTGTATTGCATTATGATTTTGTTATCAAGAGATTTAATTTAAATATTTTACGGGAGTCAATCTATTAGCCTCATGTCTGATACAAAAAAGTACTCCGAAAATATATCTTGTATTAGTAAAATGGGAAACTGTTAGTGTTTAAGTTTATAATCGATTTTTTTTTTTGGTGATTGCGCAATATAGTTGTTTTACATGAGTACTTAATATGTAACAAACTTTATGTACTTATACGCAATAAGTGCATAAATGTTTGAAAAAATAATTCAATAAGTTTTATTTTCCAGTCTTACCAACGATACGTGAAAGAATATGGAAAAGAACCACAGCTTCCAGGAATGGAATTCACGAACCAGCAGCTATTTTTCATTAGTTTTGCTCAAGTGAGTTTGCCACAAGAAAACAAAACAAGACTTATTTTGGTTATTCGAACAATCTTATAAAATAGCTACTACCATAGCGTTTGAATTTTCTGACTATTATTATCTGAAAAATAATTATTTTTGAAGAGCTTAACGAAAATAGTATGACAAAAAACATCCAGTTCTGCAAACTACTATTGTGCTAATGAGGATACGCGAATTAGTGTAAATAGGAATAGTTAGCCCCTTATGTTTTCTTACTGGTTTTATACTTTGCTAAATTTCAGATGAAATGTGAAGTTAGAAACAAAGAAGGTTTTGAGGAATATATTGGAGACTCCACTACATCTCTGCTGCAAACACCTTACCGATACAGGTCATTTTAATTTTAAAATTAACATGATCCTTTCATGCAACTTTATAAGGACTATCATGATCATATCCTGAAATTTTCTGCTTATTATGATCTAATGGGCTATCTACTTCTTTTTCAACCTTAATTTCCATGGCTATTCGTTCTTATTTTAAAATTTTCACAAAATACAAAAAAAAATCTTAGTTTAATATAATATATAGTGTAGAGGTTTCTTTGTTTATTATATATTTTATTATTATTACTATTTATTATATACTTATTATACATTCTAATACATTCTTGTAATTGGGAATGTTTAATGTAAAAGAATTATATAAGCCAGTCAATGTGATTATGAACTCTTTTGATTTTCTTTACTCTTTACATAAAATTTTAAGTTTATCGTTTTTAAAATTATTATTGCATTATTAAATTATAATTTGAACTATTTTTCTGTATATTTTTTGGAAAGGAAGAGGCATAGAAACTAAAAAGAAATCTAAATATTAAAAAAAAGTTTCAGAAATCTTTTCTCTATTGTTTGGCATTTATAATCAATTGATTTTTAAAAATTTTCCATCCAGAAATTGATTTTTAATTGTAAGACCTAAGAATTACAATCAATTATCATAAAATATCAACTTTTTTTTTCTTGATTAACAGCACCGAACTCAAACTTTAATTTTTTAAATGGCGCATTGCCTAGCAAAAAAATTAAACTGGGAAATGAGCCAAAAGTTCTTCGCAGTCGGTAGGATTCGAACCTACGCGGGAAGATCCCAATGGATTTCTAGTCCATCGCCTTAACCACTCGGCCACGACTGCTCGAAAGCTCACGACTTTAAAAACAAAGAATTTATCATTGAAAATTATCATCTGATTTTATCAGATCGTAAAGTGCGCCTGCGCGCTTTCAGAAACTCTTTTCATACGATTATGCGTAATTTCTTAGCGCACAGTTCGTTGTAAGGATGAAAATATGATTCTAAGAGTTATCCTAATCTACCTCCCAATCCTGTATTTCTTTAAATCCATGAATGTCGTTAACTTTTCATAGAGATGTTACTTTCAGGGGTTTTTTTACATAGTTTAGAAGTCTCCAGTAAAGCATGTAGCACTAAGAATTATCCCCACTCAATGTTGATTAACAACAAAATGATTTTTTTTTTCATTCTTTCGATACCACTTCTTTAGATTAACACCAACTTTATCTTTATATTTTTATTTAAATTTTATACTTTTTAAATAATAAAATAAAAATTTAAAAGATTATATGCTTAGATTTTTTTTATTTTAACGTTATTACTTTTTCATTTGAAATACCTATAATATATTATTTTAAGAATGATTTACTTCAGTGAAGGTTTCAGTTGCGTTAAGATATTTTTCCTACTCAATAAGCATAACGACTGTTTATAAAAAGAATAAAACCAGAGTTTTTGAGTTTATTATATTGCAATTCATTAGTTTTTCTTTAATAGGGTAAATGGAGCTTTAGCCAACTCGGAGTTTTTCTCTGCTGTGTTTAAATGCCCATCCGGAAGTCCAATGAGTCATTCAAAGCGGTGCACCATTTGGTGACATGTCCTTCATACAACATGAACAAAAACTAAACATCATTACAAATATTATTGTATTGTGATTGTGAACATCCATATTTAATAAAATAAAGGACTATTACGATCACAACCCACATGAATGTGGTGAATAAATGTTTTATGTTTGTTGTTCAGTTTTATTGGTCCAGCCTTGAATCTCTTTAAACATATGTTTTTATTTACGATTTCGCGGTGTGTATATCAAGTTCACAAAATTCCATCCAGAGAATATTTTGATAAGACTTATTTGCATTCTCTTCTCCTCTTTATAAGTAACAATTATATTCATTTTATTATTCTCAGTTTGCTTGAAGCTTAATCTTTTATTCTTCAAAAGCATACGCTTATCAAATGGTATGCAGATGATCGAAATAGGAATGGAATAGGAAATAAAAGAAGTCAATGGTTATGAGTTATGACCATTAAGACCCTTGAAGTCCTTTTTTCTTACCAGAATTACTGGGTTTACCTATGTAGTAAATTTTCATTCATGGATTGAGGTGTTTGTGAAAGATGGTTATCATTGTTAAATTAACTTCCATTAAATAAACTCTTTCATTTGGATAATTCTCGCCCTGTACGCACTTTCTAAGAAATGGAGATTTTAACAACTTGGAATAAAATTGCTCAGTATTTTTTAATGCCTTCAAAGTTTAAGTATTTAAAATCCAAGCTGAGGTTAAGACCACTTTTTACACGCACGCATTAGAGAACCCATTAGCTTTTTCACGAACATCGTATATTTTCTAGAAGGATAATAAAAGGTAGAAGTTCCGGTAAAACGGGCAATGTTTTCGTATTCCCTAACCACTTTCAAATTATGTCAAATTTATCGCAAAGTTCAAGAGTACAATAAAATGGCTTTAGAGTTCAAAATATAAAAGGTAGTGGTCAGTTGATTCATCGTTAAATATAACCACTGTAAATGACCACTGAAAAACAGTCGGACTTATACGGGAAGAATTTCTCTGGTCTATCAAACTCGGCGTGTAAAAATACTTAATAAACTTACACTAAAACTTATTTGTCAATTTAGTGATTTTTTTTCTTTATTATGTTAGTAGATAAATTTATTTATTATTAATAT
Organism: Tetragnatha montana; assembly: GCA_963680715.1. Classification (NCBI taxonomy): domain Eukaryota; kingdom Metazoa; phylum Arthropoda; class Arachnida; order Araneae; family Tetragnathidae; genus Tetragnatha; species Tetragnatha montana. The sequence goes on along the minus strand of OY796682.1, from coordinate 34,519,852 downwards.
TAGCTTGACTCAGTAATATATTTTAAACTTCTCGTTAAAGTTTTTTTTTTTTTTTTTTTAATTTCTCCGAGCAGTCAGTGTCTGTGTACCAGCAAACTTTCCAGAAATTTGGTCCGCAGAATGAATGTACTTGAATAGTGGAATAACATTAATAGCTTAAATGAAAAAAAAATATAAGTAGAAAGTTTTACCAACGATGGATATAAATTCATTAGTGTATATAGGAATTTATTTCTGTTTAATTCAAACTTTTAGTTAAAAATTTTACGTAATATTATTCACGTCAAGTTCTTAAAAAAAAATTTAAAAAAAAATCTTTAATTAAAATGACAGCACAAAGATTCGTCCAATTTTTTTCATGTATGGCCAAATTTTGTTTACTTTTCTAGTAACAGTTACGTTAACTTGACATATTTGCTATGAGCTGTACTACTAGGGTACTTTCAATTAAAAAGTTTTAAAACGGAAGGATAGACGAATTTGATTACATAAGTTGTAGTTCTATAACAAGATTATTTGAGGGAATACATACACACAGAAAAATAATTTATATACCCCTGCTTAAGATAAAAGTTCCCCTTTAAATAACTTTGTTAATATATTCTTGAATGAATCTAACTCTATAAGAATGTCCTAATCCTACTTTATTTTTAATTTATTCTTTTAAAAGTGAACCAAAATATACATTTGTTTAAAAAAACAATAGGTATGTATTAATTTTGAAAATTATCAAATCAAGGATATTTGGATAACATCTACTTTTTTATCCAAACGTGTTGCTTGAAACATTTATTAATTTGCTTTTGTAAACTATGCCTCTTGGGATAATATTTTAGAACAAAAAAGCAATTAGTTGCATCTGCTGGACTTTGTCAAGCAGACCCAATATCCCGAATCCTCCCAAGACCCAATATCCCAATATTCTTGATTTGATAATTTTCAAAATTAATACATACTTATTGTTTTTTTAAACAAATATATATTTTGGTTCACTTTTAAAAGAATCAAACAATATTACGGCATTTTTATATAGAGTTGGATTCATTCAAGAATGGATTAACAACTTCTAGACAACAAAATTTAATACCAACTAAAAGGTCCATTTAAGTGTACTTTTCCATTACTTCAATAACTATGTAATTAATTATTTTTGGAGGAGGTAAGGACTTCTTGTCTTCTCTTAAATGTCCTCTAGATAAATTGAAGAAATTATGATTTTATAGTACACTCTTTCAGATGGTTTCGGTCAGTCACATATCTTTCAACTTAAGATCTCTTGATTGATTTGTATGAATTTAAACATAAAATTTCTTTCCAATGCAAAATTAAAGTTAACTAGTTGTCTTATTGAACGCTAAAAGAAAATTTTCATAAGAATAAAAACTGATAGCATTGTGCATAGTGACAATGTGGTTCGTTTATTATTTTATATTTTTTTCCTAAGATCGTTTTAAAACAAACGAAAATCCGGTATCTCGGAAATTCTATGAAATGTTGCTAGATTTCAATCATGAAAAGTATAAATTGTGCCACAAACATAAATTTATCCAAAACATCAGTGGAATAAAGGTAGTGCTTATGGAAAACTTTAAGTACGGTAAGTTTTAAAATCTTTTCTGAATGTGTTTATGTACTTTAAAAAAGTTATATAGTTTATTATAGTGCAATCTGAAAATATTTTTTTAATGAAACATTATTATACTTTATGCATAACATGATTTATTTTAATATTTTCCTTATTTTTGTAAAATGGAAAATACTTTTTAACTAAAAACTACTATTAACGATTAAAATATTTTATTAACTTATCAGCTTTTTTAAGTTTGCTAAGTTTTAGATTTTTATGGTGAGTTGTAATGTAACTTTTCTTTGTATAATTGAAATATTCAGGGTGTTTTTTAAGTCCTTCCTCTCCCCTTTAGATTTTAAACCACGTTTCGGTGAATTTTAGCAGAGAAGTAATGTGCACTCTAGTAAGGTTATAGTATAATTAGAAGGCTGAAAAAAGCAGCCGGTCATAAATTTAGAAACTTCTACGGTGTTATCCTACAGCTTTGTTTTGTGTTTTGATTCAAATTAGTCATCATTTGTAAGTAAAAAAAGTGTAATTTTTTTAATAAGAATATTTCTTAACATATGTTAGGATCTAAGACCGAAATCAAATTCTCAATTGGAGAATCCTCGATTGACTTAAAATTTCAACCTTTTCTTACTCTTAGCCCTTTTTTCCTTAAAATTTCAAGCAATCGAAAAATCTTCCAGCTTTGAAAAAAAAATTTTACTATGATGCTATGGATGCAGATCACAAAGACATGTGACAATGAATTCCTAACAAAGCCTTAATTTCCTTCATCTTCTTAAATTAAAAGGATAATTATCAGCATTTTATTTATACAAGTACTCCTACTTATTTTATGTTACTAAATGATGCATAACATTTAAGGTATACTTTTTCTATTCCATCCATGAAAAAACTTGAAAAGAAAAAAGGTAATACTATGGATTCTAAGATTGAAATACTGCCTAATTATTTTTTGATGAATATTTCTCCTAAGCATCAAAAATATGAATAACAGAAAATATGCACAGTTTATATAAAACTTTGGTCATAAATTCAAGCCCTCTGTTAAAAGTAAAAAAATTGCTGATGTGGCAGAAGTGCATTTGACCATATTCATAGCTGTCTTAATGACTCATTACCAATTGGAGCCAAACATAAAAATTTAATAGAGGAAGCTGTTGCAACAAAAAAGAAAAATTCAGGGAGAAGAAAGCGCTTTGTTGCTTTTTATACAAATTTACCGTTGTTCCGAATTTTAATTTCCGAAAAAATAACCTTGATGAAACAAAATAATAATTCGTCACATTTTTATGGGTCATTTTTAAAATTTTATGGCTTATAAGTTTTTTTATATATAATGCTTTTATTTAATAAAACTTGGTTCCCTGAAGTTTTTTGGAGCATCCATGTGCCATAGGAAAAGATTCATAAAGTACGCATGAAAATGTCCAATTAAGGACACGTTTACGTTGTTTTTTAAAAAAAAGCGTTAAAACACTGAAAAAATACCAAAATATTTATAATAACCCAGTAGTTTGCTCCCTGTTGCTATAAGAGATAGATTATATGATTTTTTTTTTCTTTCGGCGCCTTATGTTTAAAATTGCACCAACCAACACTGTAAGAAAATCCTGGCACTTCCCTTGGAAAAACTTGGCAGCTGGATAGACCATTTTTTTCAAGTAATGTTCCAGGAAAATAACAAAAACGTTACGGTAAAAATTTTAAAACGTTTTTTAGAAATACCTAGATCTAGTATTTTTCAGGAGTGCTTTTGATTTTTCACCATAACGTTTCTGTTATTTTCCAAGGAAAGTGCCAGGATTTTATTTACAGTGAAATTACTTTTATCTACTCGCTAAAACTGGGTTCTTCTTATATTCGAGCTCACTATAAGTAAGTTCATGTATTTAAATGTTTACATGAACTTACTTATAGTTACCTGTTTCCACTCCGGTGTCTTACTGTCCATTACATTAATAAACTTACATATTTTTAAAAAAAAATTTAAATTTTCTTACAATATTTTATCTTTATATCCAAAGCCTTCTCGTGTTTCATTTATTAAAAGAAAGTTTTAATTTGATCCTTAAAAGTTATAATACAAAATAATATTTTGATGCTGATGATTTACATAATTTTCAGCCATTGTTGTTTGGTTGGCTGTATTGTTCTTCGGAAGAAATAGTGCAGAAGATGTTATAGAATGTGGAATTGCTCTCAAAGTGCCTTGTAAATGTGGAGACCAAGAAGGTGTTCAGGATGTATGGGCTCCCAGGTAACATTCCTATGACACCACCTATTTTTCGAATTCAGATACTATTTGATATTTTTAAGCATCCCGCATTTATTAAATTTTCATGTATTTAACTTACAAACATGGAAAAAAATAAATGTTTTGTTAAGGTTTCTTTTAACTATTGCATGGCTTTTTAATTGCTAAATTGTGGAAACTCCCTTTTTTTTCCCATTTCGACCGATGTTTGATGCAGGGAGAAAAAATGTAATTTTTAAGACAATGTGGCATAAATGATCTCTGGAATTATTTATTCATTCGTGTAGTTTAGATGGTTCCCTTGCAACAGAGATATTTTTAACTCCTCTGAGAGAGTATTTCACTCCTTGAAAATCGGAAATACTCTTTAAAAAACTAGCCAGGAGTATTTTCACTCTTTCAATTTTTCAAAAAGGTTTAGCTTTAAATAATGCACCGTGTGCCCCAACGAAATCAACAAATAAGATTTTATCTACTCAAAACAACTGATCTCAGCGGAGACATTTTCGCCTTACTTCTGGCCAAAAGCCACGGCACCCCAATTATTATACTTTTAATTGTGTTTTCATACAGAAATAGTATTTTTTTTCATTCATTGTTCTGATGCTTAGGGAGTTTGATTGCGGTTTTCGTGTCTCTGTATATGTAGTTTATGCTATTTTCGTATTTCACTCCTCCTAAAAATGTCAAGGAGTATTTTTACTCCTTCAAAAAATTCCTAGGAATAATACTGCCTTGCAATAACTCGGGTAGTTAGTTCTTTTGCAATTACCATTATTTCTTAGGTTTTTTTCCATGTTGCCTTACACTTTTCTTTTGCAGTTGCAAAGCTCAGAATTCTACAAAGAGAAACAACTGTCTCCCTTGTCCAGGAGCTTGTGATCCCTTCTCGAAATGTAAAACGTGTTCCGAATCTGGGTGCCTATCCTGTCCAGAGGGAAAATACGGCAAATTTTGTGATTCTGATGAACCGCAAGCAATTGAACAGGCTCTTAACATGGAGGAAAAGGCTCCATTGAAGTTTGTGGAAAATCCTATTGACGAAAATATACCTACACCCAAAGAAGAAATCAGTTTTCAGGACACAAAGCTAAAACTAGTGGCCAAAGCTAAGAATGAAGCAAAAGATCAGCCTAAGAATGAAGGGAAAGATCAGCCTAAGAATGACAAAAAGAGTCCCTTATGGCAGACTTTGGATCTGCTTTCTAACGAGGAAAAAGAAAAAAATATGTTCAAAACTTTCTTAAGAGGAGATGTTCCAAATTCCAACGATCAAGAACCAGTTATTTCTGTCACCGAAGAAATTGAGGAAATATTAAAAGACAATTATGAATCTGAGGACCTGTCTGAAGGAAGTGAAGATACTACCCCCAAAGTTTTGATACAATCGGAGGAATTATCAAAAATGACGAGATTACCTTCTTACAGAATACTGATAAAACAAAATCAACCAGAGGACAACAATGAGTCAAACAATGAAGAGAAACCAGATACTACATTGGAAGAAGAAAGCCTTTTGGAAGAAGCAAGCCCATTAGAGACAGCGCAAATAACATCCAAAGACAATGGTTCAAACGAAAATAACGGCGTTGTTGGATCAGAACTTCAACCTGAGGAAGGAGAGGACTTGTTTGATATTGACCCTGACAACGAAAAAAGTGAAGATGGAGATGATGAATTAGCCGATGAAAAAAAGTCAGATATATCAACCTTTTCTGAACAAGAATTCGAAGAACCTGAGGTACTTGAAAACACGAATATGACAGACGTTGTGAATCAATCAGGCGTATACTACAGAGATGATTCTCCGGGAGGCTTCAACGGAATGCCAGAATCGACTAATGCTTCAGCTTCCAGCAGCGGTGAAAGCGTTCATCTGAACAACCTCGTGAAATTCCCGATCCCGCTGAAAGGACTCCTGAAAGGGTTGGTAAAGCTAGAAATGCTAGTCACCTCTATGGTCCATCTGGATGATGAAGCAGATTCAAAAAATACACAAACACAGTCGAAAGAGCCAGAAATCATCGGCCTATCACCTGAGCTGCGTTTACGGTTAAAAGATAGCAAGGATCTCCTGGATTCACTGGCTTCGTGCGATGAACATCCAGAAATAATATCCCCTCGGCTTTTCTTGTACATGTACGATCCTCGCTCTCCAAAAATCGCTCATGTCCACCTATTCAACATTTCTCAGGGACCCAGTGAAAACCAGCCTAGAGGTGTTGAGGCGAGCAACCAAAGTAAAGACACCCAAACGAGTTACTTATCATACAGGGAACAGGACTCCGAACCGATAGGCTTCGAACAAGTGATGAACCCCCCCATATCCGAATTTTCGCCGTACAGCTCCAACTCGCATCCCTTACCATTGCTGGTAAACAACAGACCATCTGCACAGTATCGCCAGCCTTTGCCCTTCGTCAACTCCTTGGAATCGAAAGCTGAAAACGAGCCTTCAGACAGTAAGCCTAAACATCAGGTACGCGTAGTACATTTGGATAAGTTAATGAATTTCCCATCGATCAAAACACGTCACGAGCCGATACTGCTCACTCCTGATGCGAAAAAGCAAGACAAAAGGCCACGCAATGGACAAAGAAAATCCCAATCAGATTCAGGGTCCGAAGAAAAGGATTCAAAAACGCAAGACGAAGTAGGAAATACAGGAAGAAAACGAACGAAAGCCCACCCGAGAAAACGCGTACCGCTGAAGAAACAGTCGGAAAAAATAAGAATCAAAGTCGTGAACGATGAAAATGTCAATGAGTACTCGGAGTTTCTTATGACACAAAAGAAGAGTGACACAAAAAGCAGCAAGTCAAGCAGCGGAGAAAATATCTTCGTGCCCGTTCTTGGTGGTAGAAAAGAAAATGCAAGTGACCGGAATCCTGATAACGGTAAGTAGGAATATTTCAAGAATGCACAAAGGAACATAACTATTTGCACGGCATGGTAAAGCATTTAATATCAATATTTTTATGTGTGTGTGCTTCTCAAACTTTCAGTATTTCCAACCCAACTTTAATTTCATAGGTAAATTAAGTACAGCTTTTTATAACATTAAAGGTATGATTTGAGTCTTGTCTTATCAGAGGCAGAGGTCTTGTTTAGAGGCAGTAAAATCTTTAAATATTAGCAAGCCCAGAAAAGGCTTTTAGACTACTTTAAGAGGCCATTTCCCCTTCTCTAGAACCTCCAGTGGTTGATGCATAACGTAGAGTAATTAAACAGAGCATTTTGACACCTCAAAAAAACAAACCGTAAACATTAAAAATGTTTTTAATTCGTGCGTTCATAATTTCCTTGTTTCAATGATTTTTGTGGCATTTCTTTTTCAGCTACTAGAATTAGAAAGCATTTGTTTCGCCTCAAACGGGAAGATTCAGATTGGTGCCCCATTCAAAAGACGTTCAGAAATGGAGATTTAGATTGTACGATTTGGTCCTATCAGAAGTAAATATTTTGACCAAATTCAGTTCTTATCTCAAAATGCAGAATTATAGTATTATTATTATATTTATAATGTTTAGAATAACGTGATTGAAGTATAAACCAGTGATTCTAAACCTATTTTTGATGTCATGCTTCTAAAATTCTCATTCTCCTCTACTTCTTGTAGCAAATGTATTTTAAACATTAATTTAACGTTTAAAAATTTTCTAAAAAAAATGTATATTTAATATATTTTTAAATATTAGTTTCTTAAATATAAAGGAAATTGTGCTTTTTATTATAAAGGGGGAGGACTTTAATTTACATAGAATGCAAGATGGGTTCTTGCCTTTATGTTTTCTTATAGAAATCTCAAGCCTGTCTAGTTTGATAAAAAAAATGACTTAGAGAATTATTTGTGATTTAAATTTAAATACAATTTATTTAGAGGGTTTAATGTCTTCTTAAAAGTTACTATTTTTTAGGATTTGCACTCTCACATGTCATCCGGGCTTTACAGCCCCAAATATTTATAAATGTGTACCAAGAGGAGAGTGGGATCCACCATTAAAGTCATGCACGAAAATAAAGAAACAGAAGAAAGCCAATCCACCATGTAAGGTTTATTCTTTAAGTTTTAGAAGGTCTTATTTATCCCTTACCAGCTTTATCTCAAAAATTACACAATGATTCAAATACAATTTAATTACAGAATTATTTCATTAAAACCAAATGAAATTTCTTGTACAAAACTTGCATATAATGAAATTTTTTTACAATAATTTTATATTATAAACTTAATACTTTAAGAAAAAGCTCTATCTATCTTTCTTTAATATTTTATCCATATATTTGATTTATGTAACATAAAAAAACAATATGCAATAATGATTTCTGTATTTTCTTCTTTTTTAATAGACAGATCTTTAGACTCTGGAAAAGATGAATCCTTTCCTACTTATGATGGTGACTTAAATGATGAAGAATTTGAAGCTCTGATGTATGACTAAAGAAGTAAGAAAATTTAGAAAAATTATGCTTTAAGAGATTTCATAAAATCTAGTTGGAAAACAAACATCTGAAAACTGCTTTTACGAATTAGCTACTTTTAGTAGGAATAAGTTAAATGATTTGTAAAACAAAAGCAATATTTATGTACGAATATAGTATATATTTATTCAAATAATTCGAAATGAAAACATGTAAAACAGTAGGTGTTACATCGTAAATACCTTTCATTAAACTATGAATTTGTATTCATTCAAAGATATTTTCCCGTTTTTATTCTGAATTCTCGTACTTTTTTAGTAATAGTATCTTGAGTTTAAAAAGTAAATGAACTTTTTAGGACTCCTTTCTGACTTTGGAAAATGAATTATTAAAATTTAATATAAATTAAGTGATTAAACAATAGCAGATGGGGAACTCATTTCGATAAAGTTTGGATACAATTTGGTTAATACTTTATTTTTACTATATGCGATATCTTGTTTCTAACTTTCGATTTCTCTTAGAGTGGATTATTTTAATTTGTAAACTCACAAATAAAACTAAAAATAAGTTTTAGAAGGCAATTCAATTGGTGCCACGGTCGTTTCGCCGACACGGAAATTTCCTACCGTCATTTGTTGGCCTCACAAATCCATAAAGGGCAGATTAAATAGGAAACCGGGGGAACGGCCAAACGTCCGAGACCCCATTTAATTTACTTTGATTGCTTTATCTTCACTAAGAGAAACATCAAGTATTTATGTCAATCAAATCAAATGTGTTAAATCAAACAAAAACTCCCCTTGTACCACAGTACTTTTTTTTATCAAGATAAGTATAGTAGGCTTAGGGTTGGGTTATGATAAAAGGTTTATCGAAAAGGTGTAATGCTGTAATGAGTTGGATAGAAATATTGATAAAACGCACAAACGTATTGCTAGTTAAGAGATAAATGTGAGTTTAATCTATAACCTTGAAATCTTTTTCAGGTGGCCAATACAGTGTGCATTATTAAAAATAAGGATAATGCAAAATCAAAGAAGGAAGATTTTATAAGACATTTACAAAGAAATCTGCATGTACATATTAATATCTGAACAAAATTCTTCAAATCGAAGGAAAAAGAATACATCGAAATGTTTTTTTTGTACATTTTGTAAGGAACTTATAGCGATACATAATAAATAATAACTCTTGCGAACTATTTATTTCACCTTTCCCCTTTAAATATGTAGTTTCTCCATTACAAAATTAAATATTTATCCAACTCACATCGCTCATTGTATCGAGGAAACACAGTAAAGAGGCTGACAAGTTGGAAAAAACACATATTTCTAGTGAATTTGAGGAGCCTAGAAGCCAAGGTACAGATCCCGCAACAAAAAACGTTAAAGTGGAATCACTAGGGTTATGAAGAGAAATAAGGTGTCATTTTTCATGTGATGAAGTTGCTATTCTTAAACAAAAAAAACGTCGAGTCCTTAGGTGGTAGTCTTCATAATAAACGAAACATTAACTTTCTTTTTTCCAATAGGGACCCTCAACCATTATGATATTTTCTGAAAGAGCACCCTCCATAACCCCTAAATACCAAGTTTCATCCATTTTGGTTAACAAATGGAAGCATATTTTTTTTTTAAATATGAACCATTCAATGTTAAGTTTGTCAATTTTTTCTTGGCGTAAAAATATGAAACTTTGGTATTAGATAAAATTTGTGTTCCCGAACAAAATAATTATGCTTTTGAAGCCATATTTAATGATTAAAAGATAAATAATTAACAACTAATTTTGACCCAAAAATGAAAATTTAAAACCTTATAACATTTTTTATGGTAGTCGATTCTGTTAGTAATTTTATGCGGAAAACCGAAATTTCATTCGATTTTATTGAATAATTTTTTTTAATAAAAAAGAGTTAATATAAATTTCCACTCTTAAAGAGTTGCCAATCTCCGATCGACAGAGGGCTAGCGAAAATTAGAGTTACCCAAGCAGCTTGTATATTTTTTGTTCGTTCTCAACGTCCGATCAGAATTTCGGCATTTTCTCTTTTAAATGAAAATTAATGCTTTGAAGTAGCCAATAAAAATTTATCATTTTTTAGCAAACAGAAAATTAAAAAAAGTTAATTTGGCTTAATATTTGTCTTTATTAATACAGCGCTTGCCTCGTGACGCCAAGAGTGCGTGCATACAAGTGGAATATATATTATCAAGAAGAAAGAACTTATGTAAAAGTTATTGTAACAGTAACTTAATTTACAAAAACAAGTATTTTTTTCCCTTTATTTTTTGACTACGTGACGAAACCCTAAGCCCCCCCTCCCCCCTGTGACCAAGCGAGGTATTTTGAAGACCCCCCTCCCCCCCTTAAACAGGTAGCTTTTATCGCCCATCAAAATAAAAATTTAAAAGCAAACGCAAATATTTATACTCTGTAAAATAGTATTGATCTTAAATTTCATAGCAGAAAATAAGGTAATATAACAGATCCCGGGTTAAATTGAAAGTATCAAGAATTCATAAAATAATAAATAATTGCTTAAAGTGAGGAAAAATCAATTGGGTGATTCGAACTGTGTTCTAAATCCCAACGATCTAGTACTCCTCCTGTTTGGATATGGTAAAATATACAACCAAGGGTTTCAGTTTGTTGATTAAAAAAAGTATTATGGGTAACTGCAATTTTTATAATCCATCCCTTTGCCTTTGACAATTGAGGGTTGGTGATAGTTTTCAGGTTTAGATTTCCTCCAAACTTTATAAACTAATATACTAAAAATATATCTTTGAGGGAATCGAGTCCACCTTCTCGAAAAGCATCAAAATTGATAGTTTAGTTTAACGAGTTGATTACTTTTAAACGAGTGATATTCTACACTCGAGTGGTTTGGTTTGGTTTGGTTTTTTGGTACATATATCTGTGTGCTTGATCTCTAGGATCCGCTTATAAACCTTCGTCAAGTAAGACAGACACAACAGAATATTTTTACTGACACAAGAGAGAGAAAATACACCCAGGGCAAAGGCCGGAATCGAACCGACGGCCAATACAGTGCACACACTGCTAGCGTGGTTGTCTGAACGTTAACACAACCAGGCCACTTGGCCCCCCACTCGAGTGTATCACTCGAAGTTTGCTCTTATAAAGACAATAAACTAGGTACGGATTAATTACACTTTAGGGAACGTACCCATACTGCGTGACCTGTTTAAGGGGGGGAGGGGGTCTTCAAAATACCACGCTTGGTCACAGGGGGGAGGGGGGGGCTTAGGGTTTCGTCACGTAGTCAAAAAATAAAGGGAAAAAGGACTTGTTTTTGTAAATTAAGTTACTGTTACAATAACTTTTACATAAGTTCTTTCTTCTTGATAATATATTTTCCACTTGTATGCACGCACTCTTGGCGTCACGAGGCAAGTGCTGTATTAAATAAAGACAAATATGAAGCCAAATTAACTTTTTTTAATTTTCTGTTTGCTAAAAATGATTGAAAACCGTATTTATGAACTAGGGGAGGGTGGGTCTTGGCATATACTACGGGTGGTCACCAAGGGGGGAGAGGGGGATCAAAAATAGTAAAAAAAATAAGTCACGTAGTATGGGTACGTTCCCTTAAGAGCTTCCACTGTACCGAGTACACTCTGTACCACTGTACACTGTACTTCTCTGTACGAGCATTGCCATTGGCAGACCACCCCCTTGCCATGTAGTGACGTCACGGTTGAGCCAACCTTCTCTCTCTACTAACCTTGGTTTCATATTATAAAAATTTGTGTCAAAATCCCTCAAACAAAAAACTCGTCAATTTTGCAGGTCCTACAAGGTGAGTAATCCATTTATTAGTGTTATATGTACATAAAACTCCTTTATTTTTCCTATAAAATATTTTAGTTCTAAATCTTCTGTCGCTTGTGTCCCGAATTATTGATTTTTTTTTTTATTGAATACTGTCAAATCTAGGATAAATGTGATTATATTAAGAGGGGTTTATTGTACTATTTTAGAATCCAAAAAATTCTTAGTTTCATTCCCTTCTTCAAACTGATTATTCAATTATCTGATTCAGTGTAATGAATGTTTAATGCAGTCATTCAGAGTTAAAAAGTTGGGGATCACTCATCAAGGACATATAAGTATTGTTTGCGCAGGTGTCCGCTAAGAGATACAGTAGTTAATAAAAAAAAAAAAAAACAAATCCGCAGATGTTCAAAGCTACGTCTTCCATGCGAATTGGTTGATGACCATTCAAATAGCGTAATAAAACTATGAATAAAACGGGTTAATTTAAAGTTTAATCTAACCATAATCTTGAGACACTCCAATAGCGATTAAATAAAATCCTAAAATAATTTATTTAATAGAGATAAATAGAAACTGGGAGGTAAATGTAAAAACTTTAAAATCACAAATTCGGAAAAAATTTCAAAATCGGCTTGTGTAGAAAGAAAAGTATTTTTACTGTTGTTGATATCCATTTCAAAAATATCTTTTGAATTTGTAAGTTTTACTTGAACTCCTCCGTTGACTTCTTGAAATGCGCATTCTCACGAGTGTACTGAATCGTACTTAAATCCTCAGGCAGTTATTAAAATGTTTGTTGTGCTTTATCTAAAAAAACCCCATGAATTTTGCTTAAATTGCAGACATATTAATCTGTTGAATTTTAAGCAAGATACAACACTTTCCCCACATAGTTTTGAATCACAATACCTCGCACAGAAAGAAAGCTCTTTAAATTTGTAACCTAACTTAACAAAAAAAATATTAAATTTGAAAATCAATAAGTAATGATCAATCAAATCATCGAGACGTTTGAACGAAGGTTCTTTCATGTACAACGAATAATTTTCCTTGGGAAAATTAAATAAACTATGAAAAACACCACTCTTCTTGTTTAAATATTACTAATAAAGTAAATATGTCATTAAATTGTCTGATAACGAAAAAAAAATACTTAAAATTAACTTTTAGCAATTTAAACGTTCATGGGATAATATTTAAAAAACCCTAGATGCTTAAGCTTTAATATAATCCAAGATGTTTTATATTTTTACAACCGCAATACTTCAAATCAAACGATAATATAAATGTAAAATCATGAAATTCGGTAGATCGGCTGTTTCAAATTGTGATTTCTCAAATTATAATTTATTCTTTTGGTACGATAGAAAACAGCACTATTTCTGAATAGATGCTCTCCCAATCTAGAAGCTGATTGGACGCATCTCGTTCTTTCTGGTTATAATTTTGTCACGTGATTAAATCGATCCAATCAAAACAGGAGATTCTCTCAGCAATTATCATCTTCGTATGTTTCTCAACTCGTCTAATTCTGAAGGTCGCCATTAATTTTCAGTTCGCTCGTGTTCTACGAATTCGACGTGTAGTTTGTTCTTCCGGAAGTGTTTTACGTTTTCCCGAGGACTATGGTGCTTTAAAAGACTCATCTTGGATAACATAACAATTTAAGTAAGAGCGTAAACATTGGTTCTCAGTCAATTCTTTTCTTCCCTAAGTTAAAAATCATTTATTTATTTTTTGTTCTAAATGTTGTCGATGGTTCAAAATTCCTATGATTTCGCTTTGATTGAGAACCAATGTGTCGCTTTATTTCTTTTTATTTATTTGTAATTTGTCTATATTTACTAAATGTTTAAAATCCGTTGAATTAAAAAATGATTTTCTTAGATAATGTGTAGTTAACTTCTCAATTTGACCTCGTGTAAACAAGGTCTTACTATAAATGGTGAACCAGTGGATATTAACAAGTAAGCTCAAAAATGCCTTTGATCATTAAATTCAGCTATTAAATTCTATGATTTGTGTTGTTTAATACCATTTCACCGACTGGCGAAGTGTACATTCTTAAGATTAAAAAAGCATTTTAGAGCTCCCTGTAAATATCAACTGGGACCCCAAATTCTTAATGTGTATATTGCATTTAAGTGATTATGGCGTAGGGGTCAAAAGGATTATTTCATGTCTGGGTTCCCTGGTTTTGAAATTAGTTAAAAACCCTTTTAAAATTATTAAATGTTCACTCATTTTTACCAGGAAAAACGGTTTAGAGCCTAGGCATTAAAGAATCATGACCCCTGCGTTACTCTTGCTTGAAGCTAGGTTGTAGTGCGCTCGATTTGATTTTACTGCCCCGATTAGGTTACATTGAAACTGAAAATTTTGTTGTGCACGTCATGTTCATGTTTTTTCCTTAACGAATGTTTATGGGTAAATCACAATTGCATCAGTCATCTTCATTCTTATCAGAAGGACTGCGAGGGGTTAGTTTTCTTCCACCCTCTGTCTTGTCTTTGACAGCGAGTTATAGGAGGATTGCAGATGTCGTGCACGGAGGCTTCGGTTGCGACATCGCGGTTTCGTTTTTCGGGGGTCGCGGGCGAAGTGTGCTCGTGGGATCCGCAGTTTCGTCGTCTGCGCAAACAGTTGTGGGGCCAAGGGGGCTCGAGAAGGAACCACGAGAGCAGTCGCGATGAAGCGCTTGTGTCTCGGGTTCACGAAATTGGTAAATGGGCAAAACATAGTAGAAAAAAGTATGTTTTCTAGGTTCTCTTGTATTCGTTGTTGGACAATCAAAATGCTTGATTGTGCCAACAGAGTGGCCCAAGTCATTAAACCAGGGGTTCCCAAACTTTTCCATGTCACGATCCCTTTTGAAAAAGCTAGAACTTTCTCTAGGAACCCCAGTCATAAAATATCGATCTGGGGTATTATCTATTTTTATTTAACTCACTTATTTGTATTACGTAGTACATCATTTCATGGCCTGTACTCTTTCTCATGTCTACCCTCTTTTCAATCTACTTTTTACCACATGAGTATTTCTCCAAGGTCAAGGATTTTTTTTTCTAATTGAAATGGTTAAATTTTAAAAGTATTTCCAGTAAGGAAAAGCACACTAAAAATAGCTATGTGTAATTGAAACAAAATTATCTTCATTTTCCTAAAAGGTAATGAGATTTTAAAAGACTCTAAAATCCATTGGTTTTTTGTCTTTTGTTGTTGTTGTTGCTTATCCTCTAAAAATATCTGACATTTGTCAGATCAACTCCATCAAGTTGTTGACCACCAAAAAGTCAATGACCATGAGAGGGTCAGATGAGTCAACATATTCATATGGAGGAGGGAATGAGCAGCTTCTGTTGGCCCGTAGACTGGAGCACCATGAAGGTAGAAGTCTGTCTTTGCTCCTCAGGCAAATCACTTTCTCAAATCAAATGTCTTTTGTACAATGTTTCAATGACAATGGCTGGCAACTAACTTGTAATTGCTATCAACTGGGGCAGTAGAAATATTCTGATTGTTAAAGCGGGTTTTGAAACAAACTTAAAAAATATCCTTGAAAATGATACAATAATGTTACAATGGTTTAGTGACTTGGGCCACCACGAATTCGTAATCAAATTGTTTTTAGTAACCCGTTTGAGTGTTATTGCATTAGAAGATAACCAAAGGAAATTTCCTGATTAGCAATTTAATCTGTAGTAACAAATGAATGCAAAATAGAATTGTAGCCAAAGTTACACGAATCATTCTGCAAATTAAGTTAAATTCAAAAAGGGTATTCTATATTGAGATGGGGTTTCATAAGTTGAAAATGATTGCTGAATCAAAATAGACATGTCTTGGGAAATAGAAGTGGTTAACATTGAAGTTAAATGCATGAAAATTTTATACACTTGAGTGGTGTTTCGCAAGAGAAACGTTAGTTTTACATAGATGCAAATTTTTAATTGGAAATCAGATTATTTTCTCATCTATCAGTTTTGAGTTGACATTAGGTGTCTAACAAAGCTTGAAAGTTCATTGGTTCAATAAAGAAATTTACAATTTGATCATACATGGTCTATTTTAAATTCACGTCCTTTGAGTACCTCCATATGCAACCTGTAACCCATATGGTTGAATTTTCCAACCAGTAAATTATACTCAAAGATTGATTTTAACTTATTAAGTTGAAAACCAACAAAAATATCAATTAAATTGTAAGAGGATAGTTAAAAGGAGTTAAAAATCTATAAATTTAAATAATTTAAAGTAAATCATATTCTCCCAGATAGTAATTTTATTTTATCTTTGAATTTCACTCGTCTTAAAATAGCAACCTTTATACTCTCCTGACAACATGCAGGTTTTAAAACAAATGCGAAACGCAGGGTTTTTATATTGGGGAGATAGTATTTAATTCAGCTTTAAATTGTTATTTTAATATTAATGGAAAATTCTGAAAGTCATCCGTAATTTTACAGCTAAGAGGTTTCACTTTTTGGCTTTTATCCTGCCATCTCCAGGCTATTGTTTTTAACTTAAACATCTTGAATACCTTAAACTTTTCGGTTTAATGGCTTTAAGTTTGAATTGAATTTTTATATTACTGAAAACAGCTGAATATTAAAAGTAACCTTAAATGTGAGCACTATATTTGTTCTGCTTATTTAGCATTTATGGCTAAAGGCTAAAATTTCTATATGCTGAATATTGCAGTGGTTGAAAGGTATTAAAACTTGAAAATTTTTATGAAAAGTGATAAAATGTAAAAATTATCATTACCTTGTAAAATTTATGAAATTTAATTGCTTAAAAACGTCATTCACACTTAGCCCCACTTTAAAGGAGTCTCCTAAAGAATGTAAAGGATTTCAAGAACTTGTCAAAATTTAAAAAAAAGAAAAATCGGAGATAATTTTGGAATGATAAAAGTAACTGGGGGCTTATTGTGAAACATGGTTAGTTATAATCGTATAATTTATGAACGTGAGGCCTCGTATTCTGGTTAATACATTAAAAACCTAATATTTTTCATTTAATAGTAAGCATCACAAAAAAGTGGGTATTAGTTGTATTGACATTGACATGTTAAATTGAATTTCTTCAATAAAAAAAAGTTTAAAGTAAGTGTAAAGTTAAAAACTTGTAAAGAAGCTTTAAAAATGTTAATAGTGGCGATTTTCCTCATATAAACCAGTCTGCAAATTCCTTAAATTTACGAAACAAAACCTTTTTGCGAAATTTTTTCAGCCGTAAGATAATAAATCGCTTGAAATTTTAAATTTCAAGTGCTTAATATGTATTAAGATTTTTTTTTCACTGTATTTGAAAACAGTTTTCAATCTTTTATGAAACTAACAGAAGTCTCCTATTTCCCCCAAGTTACAAGTTAGTACTTTTGATTAAAAAATTCATAAAATTTATTTGGTGTCTAAAAATTGTTTGAAAGATAAGATATTTACTAGGATATGAATAAGTAAAACTTTAAAATGCCTAAAAAATGTTTCAGACTTGTTTTTTTTTTCATTATAAGAATGTTTCCAAAAGATTAAATAAAATATTGAAATCACTCCAGAATGCAATCCATGAACTGTCACTTTGTCCGTAAAATGCAAGATAGTTTATAAACTTTTAGTATTTTCTTTAAATCCCTTAAAAATTTAATAATTAAAAAAAAAGTAATGAAATTTTTTTAAAGGAAAAGAACATGTGGAAACCATATTCCACAACCACTTTTTTTGCAATAGACTAATACAACGAGGAATAGTCCAGTTTTTTCAAGTTTCAAAACTGGAAAAGCTTTCGTTGTCTCAAAAACATTTTAATTTCCCAAAATCAATGGAGTCTTAAATGTTTTCTACTTTTCTTTAATAATGCACCCTCCATGCTTAATAAAATAGTCTAGTGTATTTTCAGTCAGTTTAAAAGTGAGCTTTTTTACTGAAGTTAAGTGTATTACCTGATTTCATAAAAAACCTGAAACTATGAATAAAATACAACATAGCTGCCAAAACTCCATTTTAAAATATCAGTACCATAACCATAGCACTATTAAATTAGTGTAAAATAAATTAAATTAAATTATGATCTTTATAAGAATGTCTTAAAACAGAAAATTCAGATTAATTTTCCACTCTCTCATAGGAACAGTGTGGAATTATATTGCAGAAATATCTTTATTCCATTTGAACTAAATGTGTAACTACATAAAAGTTTGATTCTACTTTTTTAAAAATAAGTGACTTTTTTTATTAAATTTATCAGAACAAGGCAAGTGAACAAAAAATTGATAGGGAGAAGTGGATACTAGGTTGGATATTACCTAAATAAATAATTGGTCCTTATTCCAAATTTCATCCAGTTTTCAAAATTAAGTATTAGGCTAACACTAGGCTAGTACTTCATTAAACTATATCTATTCATGCTTTCAAAGCATGAATTTATTCAAAACTTTAATAACTTAATCAGTTGGACCAAAAAAACCTTTCCACTTCTCTCTGCAGTTGGTGCCTTGAGCAAACCTTATAATATAATGTCTAATTTCTAAGAGAGAAAAACTGAATATTTTTCTTGCAATCTATTAGTTAATTTTATGAGGTTTTATCATAATTTCTGAGTAATATTAGTTTAAATATAATGGGACTACTACTGGTTTAATATATAAGTCCAACTACTAAATAAGTAAAATTGTCGTATAACAATCTTAATAGATGTGTCAACATATGACATTTTAATTCGATTCCTGAAGAATTAGTAGAAAAGAGTGGAGTAAAATCCTGTTCCTTTTCAATGAGAAATGTCTTAGGACAAAATATATTTTAGGTAAAGTGGATATCTTGGTTGAATATTTCATAAATAATTGGTCCTTATTCCATAAATTTATTCCAAAATTACACACGGATTTATCAGTTGGACCAAAACCAATTCTACTTTTCTCTCCAGGTGTTGCCTTTAGCACACCTTATGATAAAATGTCTCATTTCTGTGTCAGAAAGACTGAATACATAAGCTCTGCTTAAGAGATAACACTGCAATTATGTTGCAAAGATTAATTTCATTAAAATACCCAATTTTCTGACGGTCTAAAATCCTTATTTCTTAGAGATGTTAATATAAAAATAATAGGATATGATCCTTCATTTCTTTATGGCAAACTGTCACAACAAATGTGTGTGTAAAAAAAACAGTACAAAAGAATGGGATGAAATCTTATTTCTCCTCTTATGTCATGGCTGGCGCAGTATGTCCTGTTGTGGGCCTTGCGCAAAAAAAAAAAATGTATATATATTTAACCAATCTATTCCTCCTTATGGAGAATGTATAGTTAGACAAAATATATTTCATAAAACAGGGAACACATAAACCAATTGGGTAATATTACATATTACATTCATCTCATTTGTATGAGAGAAACACAGTATACTATTCTCTTAGGAGAGACATTCTGCTATTATTTTGTAGAAATTTTATTACGATGTATTACTTAATTTGAAAAAACTTCAAATCACAACTTCTGAGAGAGATAAAATATTGGGATAAAATCCCATTACTTAAACAGAACTGTCTTACGACACCCTTGATAAATGTGTGAACGCACGAAATGTTACTACGGTTTACTAGTATAATATGGCCAACAATTGTTTAAGGTGTGGCGTAGTTTTTGTTGTTGAAGTTAGTTGGAAGTGTTAGAAGTTTGTGAGTTGGTTTGAAGTTAAGTTGTATAGTTCTGAGATGTATTGTAGTTGAAATTTCTGTTGTTGTAGTTGGTATAAGATTGCAGTGTTGTGTCTATGTATGTAGTTAGAGGCAGTTTAGTTTGTAGTTAGTGGTAGTTTTATTGAAGTCTGTTGTGTCGAAGTTGTTAGCTAGTGGTAGTTTTGTTGAAGTCTGTTGAGTTGAAGTTGTTAGCTAGTGGTAGTTTTGTTGAAGTCTGTTGTGTTGTAGTTAGTTAGTGGGTAGTTTTGTTGAAGTCTGTTGTGTCGAAGTTGGTAGTTAGTGGTAGCTTTGTTGAAGTCTGTTGTGTTGGAGTTGGTAGTTAGTGGTAGTTTTGTTGAAGTATATTGGGCTGAAGTATATTGGTTTGTTGAATCGAAGTTTTGCAGTAGTTTGGGGTAGTTATGTTGAAATTGGTAGTGTTGTGTCGTGATGATGTCCCCTAGCATAGCAATCAGGTCCATAAAACCATTCACCCTAAAGATGTCCAACACCAGCAGAGGGTTATGGAAAAGACTTTGTTTCGACAAGCCCTGTCAAAAAAGGTCATGGGATGGCGAAGCCTGTTGAAGAGAGCACTTGCAGCCGACTCCAAAGAGCCTGGCACCCCCAGAGAATGTCATTTCACGGAGGTGGCCACTTAAAAAGCGAGTAAGAGTGGTTTGGTCCCTCCGACAGCAGGCAAGGGACAAGGAACCCCCTGAGTAACTGCTCTGATATCAGCGATGAGAAGGTGGGGCAATCCAAGTCATTTTATTCCTTTGTTTGGCAAGTGAGAAGAGTTCCAAGTGGGTAAGCGGGGCGGGGGGGGGCAGCAGCCCCCGCCGTGGCCAAGTTATCCGCGACCTCATTTCCCTCGATGCCCACATGCGAGAGACTCCACTGACTTTTGAAGAGGTTTGCACCCACGGAATCCCTCACTCTGTGCCAGTGGGCAGTCCCAGGCTTTCTTTGATTTCAATAAGCTCTGAACGAAAAACTGAACAGTGGTCCGAATCCTTCCTCTGGACCCAAAACCTGAATCAGACTCCACTGCCAGTACTCCACTATCGTTTTCACTACCATCTGTATATAACTGAGCTGCGTCCTCCGGAATGTGACTTATTCTCTCTAGAGTCAGTTGTCTTACATAATCTGGATGATGGGATTGCTTGGTCCCCTTAATAGGAAGATCTGCATGGAAAAAAACCATCCGTAAGACCCTCTGAAGGGTCAATACACTGATAGATGAAACTGCTCGACGTCATTCTAAACGATGGTATTGGCGTGAACA
This sequence comes from Tetragnatha montana, assembly GCA_963680715.1. NCBI lineage: Eukaryota > Metazoa > Arthropoda > Arachnida > Araneae > Tetragnathidae > Tetragnatha > Tetragnatha montana. Next base: position 34,498,816 of record OY796682.1, on the reverse strand, counting down.
TGGCCAAATGGACTGCTTCTTTTCAGTTTCTAGTTGTTGCTCTAAGTTCCAAGGAAGGCAGATGTTCTGTTTTGTGATCCAAGGCTACTAAGCTTATTGTAGTGTTTGACCAGACAAGCCTTTCTTCTAAGTCCCAGGGGCTGCAGATCAGCTCAGCCTCGTACAGCACAATGTGATTGGGGCACGAGTTCCGTAATCCAGTGATGATTATAGCTGCACAAAGGCACGAGTCACGTCCGAGTTGTCCGAGGCACAATGATGAATGGAAAAACCATACTCCACAATAGGTTTAACAAGCGAAACATAGTGGTAGTAGTGGGGGTAGAGTTCGCAAGTTTTTGAGATGTAGAATTTAGTGGTTGTTGTTGTGTTGGTATTGCTGGGCTTAGGCTTAGAGTAGGAGCTGTTGTTGTGTTGTGATTATAGTTGTGTAACGTAAAAGAGAGTGTGTCTCTGCATACAAAACAAATAATTCAACATCATTACGATTCTTAAAATAGTATATGAAAGAAGGTAACGAAATGGCCCGGGAAAGAAATGTCTCCCAATCAAAAAAAAAAAAAAAAAAAAAAAAAAAAAAAAAAAAAAACATATGTGATATGCCAAGGGTAAATACTCTTCCCATACAGGCATAAAAGAAATATATCCATAATTTTCATGAATAACAAAAAATAGACACTATACATAGAAATGAACTGTTAAATGCTTTTGACATCCCTTTTACTGCCAGGCAGCCCCTACTTGAAGCTGATACTTTTCTCAGAAATCTGAATACAGCCTCACACAATTTGGACCTGGTTCTGCCTGTTCATAAAAAATCCTGCTCTGACACAGAACTAAAAATGTCCACCCTGGCCACTATTAATGAAAGATTTCCTGTCACACACTGGTTGCACGTTTACACTGATGGCTCTGCTACCGGGGCTAATCGAAATGCTGGTGCTGGGGTCTACTCCAAACACTTTAGTCTTAGTAGGGCCGTTGGTGCTAGCAGTACTAGCTTTGATGGTGAGGTGGCTGCTGTGCACTTGGAATTGACCGAAGTGGAGAAAAGAGAGGACCAGAGCATTGTGATTCTCATTGACTCACAGGCCACTATTAAGGCAATTTCCTCAACCACTCTTTCGGGGAACAGTTCTGTTCTCGATTGCCAATTGGTGATCAACTCTCTGATTGAAAGTGGTCGCAATGTCACATTGCAGTGGATACCAAGTCACTGTGGAATTGTGGGTAACGAGTTGGCAGACACTCTGGCCAAGGCTGGATCAGACCTTCCCCAGCCTGATCTTCCTGTCTGCTTCCACAGTGCTAAGAGAATCATTAATGTAAGGTTTAAGACCCACCATCGTGAAACTATTAGAAATGCTACGAAGGGGAAGATTTGGGGTACCTTAATGAAAAATACCATCCCTCGCGACCTCCCTAGGCCAGTCGGGGTCGCCAACTTTAGAGTTAAGACTGGTCATGACTACCTTAGGAAGCACCTCTACAGATTTGGTCTGGCGGACTCTCCAACTTGCCCACTTTGCATGACTGCTGACATGAGTGGGGACCACTTGCACTCCTGTATTGGACTTATAGACGTAGCAGATGTTAATGCTGCTAATGATCATTGTAACTTTGTGTGTGTCTCTGAACTGTATTGGGCTGCCCGTGATAGACTAATGGCGGAAAAGCCAAGGTCTGGCGTAGGTTAAAAAAAAAAAAAAAAAAAAAACCATAGAAACACTTAAAAAAATGGCACTAACCAACCAAGTGTTAAAGCTGTAGTATAGATATTTAATGTTCTTTTCTCACTGACCTTCCATAAAAAAAAATACAAGTAATTAAAAAAAAACATGTGATATGCCAAGGGTAAATACTCTTCCCATACAGGCATAAAAGAAATATATCCATAATTGTCATGAATAACAAAAAATAGACACTATATACAGAAACACTTTAAAAAATGGCACTAACCAACCAAGTGTTAAAGCTGTAGTATAGATATTTAATGTTCTTTTCTCACTGACCTTTCATCGCATAATGTCTTGATATGAACCCTACTGTGCCATAAAACAGCAACCAATCTCACTAACCTTTGGTTTGACGCATTTAATATAATTCAGTATGGTGTGAAATGAAGGAGGGATTAAAGAGGCTTCAACTAAGAAGCAAAAACATCAGACAAACTCAAACTAAGCTACTGCCTAGCATAAAAAAAAATTTTGTTAATTTAATAAATGAAGAAAATATTTTATTCAGATGCAGATAGTCTTTGCACACCTGTGATGCTTTTGCACACTTTATGATGAAACCTCTAATTTCTAAATGAGAAAAAATGTAGTTACTCTACCTTTAAGAGAGTGCAATTATTTTGCAGATAATTGTCATTGAAATACTAAATTTTGTGAAGCTCTAAATCCTAATTACTAAGATATTAGTAAAAAATGAGCTATCCTTTATAGTCTCATGGAGCATACGCATGTCTGTACTAGAACTGTCTTACTAGAACTAGACAGTCTAATTAATATTATACATGAAATTTTAGATTTATTTCTAAAGAATAAATATAAAAGAACGGGATAAAATCATTCTTTCCCATGAAAACTGCCTTGGAACTGTTAACATATTTCAGGGAAAAGTGGATATGTAGGTTAAATTATACATAAATAGTTGTCCTTATTCCAAATCTCTTAACATTTTCTAACACTAAACTTTGAAAGCATGAATTTATTCAACACGTTAGGGACTTATCAGTTGGACCAAAAAAAACCTTTCCACTTTTCTTTGAATGTAGTGCCTTGAGCAAACCTCATGATAAAACCTCATACTTTTAGATGATATAAATATAAACTCTCTTTAAGAGAAATTCTGCGATTATTTTGTTGAGGTTCTTTTACTGAAATGCTTAATTTTATGAACCTTCATATACTATATACTTTTTAATAAATATGAGTAATAAAATATGTAATCATTCATCTCCTCATGGAGAACTGTTTAAGGACATTCTTATAAATGTGTCTTCATGAAACTTAATTTATATTTCTAAAGAATAAGTACAAAGAAGGGGATGAAATCATATCCTTCTTCGCGACTGTCTTAGGACAGCAAGTGTGTATGATAACATCTCATTTCTATGTTTAGAAAAACTGGATATAATAAGTTCTCTTTAAGAGGCAATCTGCTAGATTCATCTGCAGATTTTTATTTTCTTTGCAATGCATTAAATTTGATGAAGCTTCACAACCTAATTATTATTTGTGTAAAAATAATGGAATTATATCCTATTAGACCATATATGTATAACTGTCTTAAACAGTATTATCAAGTATCATACATGAAAAATTTTAGTTCTACTTTTAGAGAACTATTAGTACAAAAAAAAATAGGATAAAATCCTATTCCTACCTACATTACAAGGGATTTTACAGACGACAAAAAAAAAAAATCCACCAACAACCCCACCCTTTTCACTTCTTTTTCTCGGTGTTGCCTTGAGCACGCCTTATGACTTAAAATTTCTCTCATATCTATAAAATGAGAATACATTTAGTACTAGTATTCAAAGAGACAGCGTGTAGAACATTGTATATTTAAAAAAAAAAACTTCATTAAAAAAAAACATAAATTGATGCAGATTTAATATTAATGAAATATTTGTATAAAAATGGGATAAAATCCTATTTTTCTAAAATCTGCAAACTTTTTCAAGTGTTGGCAGCTATGTAAAATAAAGCAATTAAATACTATTGCGATTTTAGTTGATTTCATTTTTATATTATGTAACAAATTTAATGTTAAAGTAATATAAATATTATAGGGAGTACAAACATAAGATTGTCCCTAAAGTTTTGAATAAGCTAAGTGAAGTTATCAGTTCCTACTTATAAACAGTTTCTACATAAAGACCGAAACATTTAAAAATAACTATGGTTGATTCAAAATAAGGTTTCTATCCATTTAGAACATTTCTGAACTTGAAGAATAAATTTGATTACTTTACAAATTTGCTACATGCAATTCTGAAATAATATCTATTTAAAAAAAATTCTGAATACTAATGTTTTCTTGATACATTCAATGTTTCCATTTCTGGAAGTAAAAAAAAGAACTTAGAACTTATCTAAATAATTTACAAAATACATTGATGTTTATTAATTTTAAAAAAAAAATCAACACTCTTTAAATTGAAACTCAGAATGTAATCAGAAGATAACATTCCTTGATTGTATTTGTGCCTTGAATATGTATTTAATGGCACTTATTTATAAATTTTATCACTTTACCCTTGGAAAATAAGTGCATATTTTTCATTCTTTAGTTAGTAAAATAATACCTGCAATGACGATCCATTATATCTAAGTTGTTTGCGGCATGACATAGGGATGATTTGAAAAATTCATGACCATTCTAATGAAAAACGATTGTGAAAACGTTGTAGAGTGCACTGCTACATCTAATTCTGATGGGAAGTAACTTTAATTAGAAAATGTACTATTTTAAAACCTTTGAAATCTTCCCTGCCTGATTTTGTTGGATCCAAATGGGGGTCTTTCAGTGACCGAATGAATCACTGTGTGTAGCCAATTCAATGGTTCGGTGTGGATACGATTCGTATGAAAGAAATGATGCTTCGGCTACTGTTTTGCACAGCCTTTGTCCACACCACTGACCACCCCAGGATGCCTCCGGGTTGATGACAGGCGTGCCTCGAAATGCCGGATGGTTAGTGTCCGGCTCCTACTTCCGGGGGAGTCGGCTGGGGCGTTGACAACCAGGAGAAAAGAATTAAGAGGATGGTGCGACTCTGATGGAGATCTCGGTCGGTTGAGGGGGTGTGTCACAATAAACTATTTTTGACTTCACTAAATCCGGAAGACCGCTCCGACCCGTCGGAGTCCCCTCCTCACCCTACGGGATTGCAATGTGTGAAGCAATACGTGCAATACGTGCAAATATTGCAATGTGTGCAATACGTGTGAAGTTGGGAAAAAAGTAGGGACATACATGTGTCTCCTACTGTTGCAATGTTTTCTGATCAACTAAAAAAAATAAGTAAACAGTTTCCTTTGAATTCATGATTCATGTCATCTGTTCAAACTGAATGCATTTAAAGTAGTGTATCTAGAACAAAATAACAATCAAGAACGGTCATGATTAAGTGAAATCTATAAAATGTTTAAATTTTGAGAATGTGTGAAATCATGAAGGAAATAAAACTAGACATGATTCTAAACATATTTGTACAAATTTACCTGCAAGGTAAAGCTTTGCAAGGTTTGAGTGATGAAAATCTTGCCAAAATGTATTTGAAATGAACAGAGCAAAAAAAAAATTGCTCGAGACTATCAGTGTGAATAAATAAGAGTAAAAAAATTAAAAAATTGGAAAAAAAAAAAAAAAAAAACCACCCAAAACAAAAAAAAAAAAAAAAATCAAAGCAAAAAAAAATCTTTGAAGTTCAGTGTGAATAAATAAGTGAAAAAAAAAAAAAACAATTTTTCTTGAAGTTCTTAAGAGATATTGCCTTGTGCAATTTTGTTAATTCTTCAGAAATGAATAGAATAAACCTGTGAAAGCAAATATTTTTTTTATTCTGAGTACTATTTCAAAAATACTATCAATTCTGAAATGACTTCAAAATATTTTATGATAAGTAAATAACTGTAGTCCACTTTTCATCTGATGAAGAGCAACTTTCTTCTGTAATGTGGAATATTTTAATTAAAATAATTTAAAATGGTAATATAATATAAGTAATATATTTTATGATAAGGTAAACTACTGTAGTCCACTTTTCATCTAATGAAGATCATCTTTCTTCAGTATAATGTGGAATATTTTCACCCTCACTTTCTGTAAAAATGTGAATTGCTTTGTTTGATATCTTTTGAGTACAATATTGTATTTTAAGACAATTGTAGTTCTTGTTTCCTGCCCAAAGCTGAAACAATTAGCAGCAGCAGTTCCTTATTCAAAATGAATTAAACTTCAGTTAAATCCATACACAAGAGCTTTTAAACAAATGAATTATCTTTATATATAAGTTGGGCATTAAGATTGGTTGTTTTCATTGGAATCAGGTAACGCGTGATCTACTTATATGAAAGTGGCTTTTGGTTCTTTCCTATTATCAAAATTATAATAAAAATTTAAGCAAATGAGGCTTCCAACTAAAGTTTCCAAACAGTGACACAGTGACATTTGGAAAAAAACTGGAGTATTTCTGTATTTTGTAAAACGCGCAAATTCCAAAAATTAATGATATGCTATGAAATTATATTTCAAAGAGTGAATCTCATTTTTTTATTTTCAACTTTCACGTAATTTAACTACATATCCTAAATAAGTATCTATCTTTCAGACTGTGATTAATCTTGCAAATTATTATTATTATTATTTTTTTTTTTGAAAAGATGGTGCCATTATAAAATATAAAATACCCAATCGAAAAAAAAATGTTTCAATAAATTTCTTAAAAGGAATTTGCAGAAATTTCTGGTGTTTAAAGTTTAAAGTGAATTGCAAAGTTTAGCTCAGTTGAATATTTTGTAATTTTTAACCATTGAAGTGCAACTGTATAAGTATCAATGCTAACTTATCAATATGCCTTATGTTTACTGCTTTGAGCGCAAATTTATTTTAAGACTTTGAAATCAAATTCATAATTAATTTAATTTAAAGTATTAAAATTAAGTATCACTTAAGGATCGATTTGAACCAGCCTTAGTAAAAAAAAATCATGGTTTTATTAATATTTTCGACCGTGTGCAAGAGATGCATTTAAAAGTAATAAAATATAAAAATTCCTAAATATAACAGAATTGTTTATTACACATACGTTATTGAACATACGAAATCGAATGAGATCTTTCATGTGAGCTATAAATTATATAACCTAATATACATATTATTTGGTATACTTAAGTATTAAAGACTCCTTTATATTGTGACTAAACTGAATGACAAATGCTGAATGACTTCACGCCTATACTAATTTGTTTAAACGAGCGAAATCCATTTGCATTAGCCATATTTGCTCTTGCATCAATCTAAACTTGTAGAACCTTTGTTGTAACTATTCATAGCAGTTATTCCCAAGAAATATCAATTAACAATACCTAATAATTTAAATATGTTGGTGGCACTTGTAATGAAAAAAAAATGTTTTTGCGAAAAAAAAAAAAGTTCTTAAAAGGTTAAGCTATTTTCTGAATTTGCAAGTAAATCTTCCATAAAGTAAACTTTGTTTTCCAAAAAAAAAAGTAGCAAACGAACATGCACATATTAAGCTTATGAAAAAAACTTACGAAACAAAATCTACCGAACTGCTGTCTATATGGTTGCATAGGGGGTCTAGAATCTTCCTTATCTTCCTTTTACCAACCCTGTTTCATGCATTTAACTCCAACTGCAAATGTAGTGTGGATTGGCTTTGTAGATTGAAAAACCTGGTCTCATTAAGGAAAGGGCTCCCAGAAACACCAGCCTTTTTTTCGACTATGTTTTGCCAATTTCCCGATTTCGTGAACACGCGATTGAATCGTTTCATCTCGGTCGCTCTCGTCGTTCCCTCTCCATCCCCCAAAGCCCTGCATCTGTGTCCGCAGACGTCGGGAAAACTGCCGACCCCCGTGTCCATTTCGCCCACCACTCCCTAAAGACGGAATCCGTCGGTGTCGCAATCAAAACTTTCGTGGACAACACCTGTAGACTCTTTGCTCGTTGTCAAAGGCAATGGCCGATGCGTCTGAGGAAACTAACTTCCCGTACGTTTCGTCTGGTAAGGATGAGGGTGTTGATGCCACTGTTTTATACCCATGTAACATTCAAAAGGGGGAAAATATGGCTGGTATGCATAATATACGTGCACCTGACCTTGATATAGGTTTCTAATCACCTCAATCATTATACTGAAAGCATTGAATACTGAAGTGTCTAGAAACTTTGTCAGGTTTTGTGCACCATTCTAAATGTAGATTAAATATTTTTCAATTAGTAGTTCCAGCAATTAAAAAATCAACGAATGGACTCTAACCGTCTGACGTCACACGGAACCAACACGTGACCTACTGAGCTTGCGATTGGTTACCACAGATACTACACTAGTAGATCTACTAGTGTAGTATCTGTGGTAACCAATCGCAAGCTCAGTTGTAGGTCACGTGTTGGTTCCGTGAAGTCTCGAACCAGATAGGCGGTTAGAGTCCATTGCTTGAAATTATTTAGTCCACCTTAATGGACTCTAACCGTCTGACGTCACACGGAACCAACACGTGACCTACTGAGCTTGCGATTGGTTACCACAGATACTACACTAGTAGATCTACTAGTGTAGTATCTGTGGTAACCAATTGCAAGCTCAGTTGTAGGTCACGTGTTGGTTCCGTGAAGTCTCGAACCAGATAGGCGGTTAGAGTCCATTGTAACTTTTCTCATGCTGGACCAACTAATTGAAAAATCTATTCCCTACAATAAATGCCTTTTTTGATTAGTTTTATATTTTGTTTAAGTACCGTAAAAACGCTTAACTATTTCATTGATTCCAGATGCAAAAATTGTCTACTCATTGTTCTTTAGTTTCATATCAGTGCAGTCTGACTATCCTGATATGTTCTTTTTGACTGATTACATTATGTCATTACGGCAGAGGTCAGACTTCATATTATGAAATTTACTATCATAAAATTTGTCCTGTTTAGTACACACAAATCCTGGGATCAAATTTTGTTGAGTTTTTTTACGGTAATTAAAACAAAAAAGATCCGAATTCGTGCTATCAGAAACCACTACTGTCATAATTTTCTCTAAATCATGCTTTGTATTTTTGGAACTTTTTTCGTTTCAAGCTGTATAAAACAAAAAAAATTGTAGATATTCTGTGTTAGGACTCAGTTATTTCGTATATATTGTAGTATATCCGTTTTATGTATCATAGTCTTTGCTATATACGAAATTTTATTGAGATTATTTAATTAATTTATTGAACGAACGATATAAGAAAATCCAATAACAAAATGGAAAACAAGCGTGGTTTTGGGAAAATGTTAACATGAGTGGTTTCTGAACTTCACAAACTCATTTTCGTTATTATTTAACAATGTTTTTATGAAGTTTCAATTTGGGCTCAAAATAAAAAGGTTTTACCATATTTTTTTTTCCAATCCTGCTTAAATTTGAAATTAATTGATAGTCTGGGGTTTTTTTTACTAAAATATTTTGCTTAGTTCAATCCACTCAATAAATTCATTTTAAAATCAAAGTACTCTCTAACTTTGGTATTTAAAATTTGCTTGATGCCAGGGAAGTAATTGGGATCTCAACTTTAAAATATTCTCTTCAATTTCAAAATAAAACCTTTTTATTTTGAGCTCCATAAATAATCATCAATATGTTTCCGGTTTAGGCGGTTCACTTTATTGAATAAATTAATGATTCATATTTTTGTTTGTGTTTTCTTTTCATGAGCCTTTCATCCACTTTCATCTCGGACATCGAACGCCAGATGGGCCATGGAGACAGGTGGTAGACCCTGGGTGCGTTGTATAGTGAAAACAGCTGACATTGGGAGTGAGAAAGGAGACAGAGAACAATCAAGAATAACCGTCGGAATCAAGTGAGTATTCAGAGTTCTGTTATAAGCTGATTTTAATCTGAGATGGCATGCTAGCTAAATGACAACAACAAAAATCACAATAACAACTTATTTTTGGATGCCTATCTTGTTTCCTAATTTGAATAAAACATTTCAAATTAATTTAATAGAACAAAAAAGTTCACGTTAACAAAAAAGTTCACGTTAAAACATCTAGCAGCAGAATTTCCTGGACATGAAAAGAGCCCAGCGACAAACCTCAATGCGTGATTTAAAGAAGGGGTCTTCCAGGGGTATTGGCCGATCCAGGGGGCAATCTGGATAGTGCCTCCCTTGGACCCAAAAGTCGCAAAAAGAATACAAATGAGTTAAAACCCTATTTTACAGGTAAAATTTTTTTCTGGGGGAGGTCCCCCATACCGCCCAACGGTACCAAACGAGGATCATGAGTGATATTTTTTAGAAAATTCCCAACATTTTGACATTTTTCTCAAAGGGTAAAGGTGATGGTCTGTAGGAAAGTCCCCCCCCCCTTGGACTCGTGCTAGATCCGCGCCTGCCCAGGGGTGCAGAAATGTTCCACATCCCATAACTTCCTCTGAACACAATTTTGTCCACAATTTCCCCCAAAATATCTATATTTTTATCAAAATTTCCCTAAAAATTTCCCCATATTTTCATTCCAGTTTATGCTACTACTTATTTTTTATTATTTTAAGTTTTCTTAATTACTGAACTTCTGTAAGGTTCAATACGAGTAAGTACCAAAAAATCCACAAGTTTTAATTTGTATGTACTTAATACCTTTTTATTCTTTCTTATATACATGTCACCTTAGCTCAAAAAGGTTTCTTAAAAAAAGATTTCTCAGAAGGTCTTAAAATATGAATTATAAACTGCTTCTCTGTAATTTGTGCTAGAAACGCAATTTTTAATCTCCAATCCTGTCACGGATACGTTGTTTTTCCTAAACATCAATCGAAACAAAAGGAAAAGACAACTTTCAGGTATTCACCTAGGAAACTCGTTTTTTTCGGCGCAGATTTGTAGTTTTCTGCTATAGATCAGTAATAGACGACATTAGTGTGACGTCACTTGCTTGTTTGGAAACGTTGATTCTATCCGTGATTGGTTCCGTGATTGGAAGTAAATCCGTACGGATCCGTACGGAACCAATCACGGATGGAATCAACGTTTCCAAACAAGCAAGTGACGTAATGACTAATGTCGTCTATTAAGTATAGTTTTCACCTAATTTCTGTAGAATTTGGAGGGTATGATATTGTCACCAGCCAAAATATTTGTTACTAATAACAACTTGAATTTGAAGTGTTTTTTTTCTTCATAAACTTACTCCCGAACCATGTTCGGGTGTTCGAACATATTCTGCACCTCTGGGGTCTCCAAAGTATGGCTCGCATTATAACATTGGCTCGCGAGCACCTCTGTGACCCGAAATGTGCTGATTTTCCTTGTAGGGTAGGGAGACTCGCGGCAGTATTTGGTTTTGAAATTTTCTATTTTTTTTTTTGTGTTATTGTTAAAACTTAGTAACACAGGGTGTCTCAAAAGGTCGAGTACAAACTAGGAGGAATGATAGTACTCACATCAAGACGAACAAGAATTGGTATAGAAAGGGGAGTCGCAAATGAGTTTATATAAGGGGTGAAAGCCCGGGGTGAAAATTAACAAAAAAACTTGCGTATTTGTGCAGGAAGAGACATTGATGCTCGATTCCGTAATTTTTTACATCAAAATAATAAAACTCGTACTTGCAAAAAGTAATTTTAACTGTAACTTTTTTAGGAAGTTATCTTTTCGTAGCGAAAGATTTATTTCGATCAGTCTTCTTTTTTTAATGCATGTTCAACCAAATTTGGCAACTTATTACTCTTATTAGCCATTTGGTGCACTTTTTTCGATTCTTATATTATCGTTGCATTAAGAATCACGAAAAGGTATTTGGCGATCACGGATTGGCGACATTTTTTTCCTGACTAATGCAAAAGTGTTATTATTGGGAAAACTCTCTTTGTAGAAGTTATAATATTTGAAGTTGTTTTACAAAATAACTATCGGAATCGAACCATTGATACATATTACTATCGATATATCTATTGATACAAAATAACTATCGGAATCTTACTGCACAAATATGCAAGTTGTTTTGCAAATTTTCACCCCGGGGTTTCACCCCTTAAAACTCATTTGCGACCCCCTTTCTATACCAATTCTTCTTTGTCTTGATGAGTACTATCATCCCTCCAAGTTTGTACTCGACATTTTTAGACACCTTGTATTTGTATATTACACTGATGTCCACAAATTAAGAATAATTTTATTTTTGTAATAACAGCACAAATCTTAGTTCCTTATAAAATAAATTCTACCACAACATACCATAATTTCAACCATATATTCCCATTTAAGAGTGAAAATATATGACTCGGAATCAAATTACCCTAAAAATAGTTTAAGGAGGGTACAGAGACCCTAAATGACATTGGAGTTCCATACATATTCGGAACGGTAGCAGAAACAAACGTTCATGTAAGTCATACAGCAAAAAATTCCCTATTATTTTGTAAATGATACAGTGACTCCTGAACTCAATGCTTGGTTATAAATGTGCGAATATCTTTAAGTATAATTTTTGACAATATTTAAGTGACACCTCTTTAATCTTCATTTTAGCGGGAATTTTGCCTTTGGATCCTTAATTTGTGGGTGGTGACGATATATGTTGAAGCTCTCGAATGTGTTTATGTCGTCTAATGTCTGGGGACTTTGAAAATTGCATTACAGGAACTAAAGATTTGTGTGAGTATTTCTAAAAAATCTGATTATCCTTAAATTTTGAATACATGTCTACTTTTCACATTGATGAAAAAATAATAGAATAGATCTTCCTAGAAAGGGTGTAAAAATAATTTGTCTGCATATGGTTTAAACATCTCTAGGCCTAGAGAGACGTGACCCATATCTTAAGCTTAAGGCATGCCTCATTAAAGAGTAAAAATATTAATATTAAAATAAAAGTACATAATTTGTAATTTTAAATTACTTCCCGTTTTAAGAGGTGTAGTCTTGTAACTTAAATATTTACTACGTAAAGTTCATATTTTATTCAAGAGTATTTTTGTTTAAATTCAATTAAATAATTATAAATAGGATGACAGTTATAAAACAGGGTTAATTCGTATTGCACCCAAAATTCATAATTTTTATCCACTCTGGATTTTTTCCTAAATATTAATCTTTTTATTTTGCGCACACTGAAAATTCGTGGGATGTGTGTACCAAAACGAATTAAAACCCTGTTTTTTTAGGGTCAAATTACTTGTATCTTGAGTAGTCACAATTCTTCTTAGAGTCAGTTTAGTAAGATGATAATCCTATCTAAAAATTATATTAAAAAGCTAAATTGAACTTATTGTATGGGAAGGGGCTTAGGAATAATTTGGGCCCCTCCTAAAATAATTTTCTATATACCACTGTAATTAAACTAGACGCTTGGCTTCTAAAAATTTTTAGATAATTTCTTTCTTGAGCAATCACATGCCTGCATGTATTAATTTACCATTTTAAGTTTTCTCCTATTGTACCGTCGGAAATTTAAATTATTATTCATAAAAAATATCTGAAATTTTGTTATTTATATAAGTATAATATTTTCTAACCCTCTTTTGAAGCTTAATCGCCTGAAATTATATATTGCCAAATCTCCGGATTTTGGCGGGAGACTCCGGATTTTCGCTCTCTCCTCCCGCCCTCCGGATTTTCCCCGAAAATCTCCCGCTTTCTCGGTTTTCTCCCGCTTTTTTTTTCGGAATTCCTGGTTTTTTCGAAATTCCGCCCGAATCAACCAACCCGCTGAAGCAAAGGTTCGAAAGTTCTGTAGAGAGCATTCCCTGAAAGAGATCTCAAATACTTGCCAAAGTGATATTGTGGATACTTTGAAAACTACTCCTTTTACAGAGTGGCCACTGATGGGAGTAACAATTCAGACTCTACCCAATAGTGGTAACTTTTTTTAATGGCAGAGAAATTGCCCAGAATTTGCTCTCGATGCCAGGCTCTTGAGGGGGATAGTACTGGTACTAAATACAAAAATTTTTAAAACAGTTAAATTTTTATTTTGAGCATATATTATCTTTTTATAATTGGTTTGCAATGGGCTGTACATCGATAAAAATTTCTCCTGATTTTTATGGAAAATCTCCTGATTTTTTACTATTAGAGGTTGGCAAGTCTTATATAATTTCAATGGTCTAAATTTAATGAGGTCTAATTGATGCTCTTCCACTGAAATAAACCTAATTATACTAGTATAAATTCAGGGGTTCATCTAGAACAGGGTTTCCCAAACTTCTTCATGCATCGACCCCTTGGAAGTATTTTACCTATGTCATCGACCCCCTTTCAAAAATCTGACTAAATTCTTAAAGAAAAATTATTTATGAATGAAAATCTTAACTCAAATCCGGTGTATTCACAATTTTTGAAAGGGGTCCAAAACTGGCAAATCTGTTCCCAATTTCTTTATGTTTTGGTCTTCTAACTTAGTGGTAAGTTTGCTTCTAGCCAACATTACCTTTAAAACCTTTAGTAACCTAAAATTTAGTGATTATTTTAATTAATTAATACTTAAATTAACTTATTTTTTAAATTAGTTTAAATTATTTATTTGTGTAGTCAATAAATTTAAAAATTTGGAACACCTGCTTGCTTTTATTGGTTTCTTCCTTTCTTTCCTAGTTTCTTCCACTGTCCTGGAAGAAACCTAGGCATTTTTTATTTCTTGAAATAACATCCCCCCCCCAACTTGTCTATATCAGTTGATAAATAAAAACATTATCCTACTTTGGTTTCATATGGCCCTGTGACCTCTGATTTGATAGAAAAATTATAAAGCCTTTTGTATCGCCATTATTTTTCCTATAAAATTGTCAAGAAAATTCGTCACATGGTGGCAACAAGATTTTTTATTTTGGGTGACAAAGTTTAGGTAGGCGTGTAGGCGTAGACTGATTTCATAATATGAATAGTGAATAAATTTATTCATTTCATTTTGACAATAATGTTGAAACCCACAAATTGTATTGGGTGTACAAGTACATATTCATTTAGTGATTGTAAAATTTATTTTAATTTTTCTCTTCTAGAAAATGTGATTTCCCTGATGAGAACACCAAAGATCAATTTTTCAATGGAGTTAGATTTGCAGATTTACCAGTTGTCTTCATTAGAGTAACCAAGAATAACACAATATATATGCTCACAGATGGAAATTGTAAGAATTTACATTTAATTGATTTCCCAATTACAGAAAACTCTCGTTAGTACGACTTTCCGCATATTTCGACATTTTTTTTACAGTCCCTGGGACCTATATAGGCCTTTTATCATTAAAAACTATCCACTTATTGCGCCCCTGCTTATTATGATTTCCTGCAAATTCTGGACGCTATTTTCAGGTTCCCCGAAGAAACATCCCACTCAATGCATCATCAAGCCTTCTTTAAAATAATAGGGGAGAGTGTTGTACCTTCGGACAAAAATCACGTTTGGATTTTTCTAAGACAGGAGAAATCATATTTTGATTATTTAAAGTGCCCAACCTATAGTCCTCAGGGTGGCGACAGATCAGGGAAATCAGGGAGATCAGGGAAAAGTCAGGGAATTTCATTCATCTGGAAAAATCAGGGAAAAGTCAGGGAAATTCAGAAAAAAGTTAAAAAATCAGGGAAGATTTTAGTAATTCACGCCGCAAATACGCGCGATCCGCGATCGCATCCTTCACTCATTTCAGTGGCTGGGAAAGTCTGGAATTCCTATAAAAATCTGGAATTTCAATGAAAAATTCCGGATTTCTGCCGGAAATTCGGATGCTTCCGGACGTTTGCCTGTAAAGTTGGCATTTTTACGGCGTGAACGCGGGCGGAAAAAACAACTTCACGGTAGGTTCGCGATCGCGTTTTTCAAACTTCGCGTCAATATCCTTGGCTTTAAATGCTTGTTTTTGGAGAAATTTTGGAGATTGGTAGTTCAAGTGTGAAGAATATTTAGCTGGCAAATTAAGTGGTTTTTTAGAGGAATTTCCTGTTGTTTGCAAGAAGTCAAATAGAAATTTGTAGTTTAAACTTTAGAGTTTTAATATCAAAGAATTACAAGGTGTATTGATAATAGGATGTATGAATATTTTAAAGTATCAGAAAGAAAATCTTACAAAATCTTCCATATGGGTAATTTTTTGGGGTTGAAATTAAACTTTTTGGACTTAAGTTTTTTTTATTCCTTTCAGATAGTTTTAGTTTTTCATTTTCTGCAATTTATACATTTTGAGTCAATGCATTAGAATAACTATTGATCATTATTTATAGTTTTATTAAAAGTATAAGATGGTTTTTAATTTTTTGAAATTAAATCTGTCTAACAGTGGCGTATATAAGGGGGGCCTTGCCTCCCCCCCCCCGAAATTCAAACTAGGTGTACCAAACAAGTTAAAATCCTGCTTTTAGGGTCAAATTACAAAAATTTTTGGGGGAGGACCCCCAACCCCCCTTTTGTACTTGGAACGTATTATTAACAACTTTATTATAATAAGTTCATCCAAATCCTACCTAGAAATGTGTGTCCAAAATTCGAACTAAATTTTTCTGGGGAGGGCCCCCAGATCTCTTTTAGTACTTGAAACTCTGTTATTCATAACTTTTTTTTTTAATATTAAGTTTATCAAAATTCAAATCCTATATAAAAATGTATATATCTAAAATTTGGGCTAAGAGATGTACCAAAACTAGTTAAAAACCTATTTTTTGAGTTAAATTTCCAAAAATTTTCTGGGGGAGGACCCCCCTTTTGGTGTTTGTAATTATGCTTCTCACAATTTTTCTTATATTAAGTTTTTTAGGACCTAAATAATCACCTAAAAATGTATTAAAATGCTACATTGGACCTATTAAGTATGTTTGGGAGGGGCTGAGGAGTATTTTTGTGACCCTCCCGAAATAAATTCCTGTATATGCCACTGCTGTCTAAATAGGTTCATTTATTTCAAAATTACATGAAAATATTTTGTTAATATACTATCTATAGCGTAATTACATTTAATCAAACCCTTTTGTGTAGCTAGGAACTTATATGAAAATTTTCTTTTACTAAACTATTTAATAGATATAGTTGTACGAAGTGAAACACACATGTTCCTTAAAAAAATTATTGCAAACAATATCGGTCAGCCTTGAAATTTTCATCTGGTAGCCTGGAAAAGTCCTTGAAAATCCTTGTTGAGTTTTTTTTTTCCTTAAAAATTGTATGAACCCTGATATTATAAGCATTAAATACATAGAATAATTGAAAATAATACATTATATTTCCTACTTGTATGTAGCTGAAGATTTGAATAAAAAGAATATTCATATTTAATCAATGTATTTTGATTAAAATTTTAAAATATTCTATGTATTATTTCTACATAAGAAATATTATATATCATTGTAATTAATATTTTAATATGCTTATTACGTTCAAGTATTTCTTAGTTTATATAACTTCTAGTTTACAAATTACAGTTTATTAATATTTATTGCTAAAAAAATTTTGATGTAGGTATATCAGGGAAATTTTAAAATTATAGTCAGGGAAATCAGGGAAAAGTCAGGGAAATTTTTTCCACAGATTCTGTAGCCACCCTGGTCCTAACCTTTGTGAGTAGGATATTTTTTTATTAGCTAAAATCTTGAAAATTGGATTTTTTATTAATTTTAATAACTTGACGAAATTTGTGTCCATAGGTACAACCACCGGCTCTCCCTATGGACAGACCCGGTTGTACCTGTGGACACCCTTTAAAAGGGAGGTTTTAATTGAAAAGAGCTAAAAATGAACATTTTTATTGATGCTTTACCTTTTAATAAACTATTTCAAGCATTTTTAAAATTGGAAATACATTTTTTAAAGTAATGTAGTTTTAGATCGTAAATGATCATTAAAAAGAAGTTGATTGATAAGTCTTTTTTTTTTTACCAAAAATACATAAATCACATGGGATTTTCAGATCCAAATTTAAGGTAATAGTTTCATCAATCGTGCTGATTGATCTGATCACTTCACTGGTCCAAAAAAATCAATTCGATCGACACTTAGTTGTGCAAACATTTGGTAGTATTAACTTTCGCAAATCTTCGTCGGTGGAAATTTTAAGTGTTTTGTAATCATCATAGGGTCATTCCATTTCAAGTGGTCCAGCACTGGTTGCTCGACCATTTTTAAAAAATCTGAAATTTTTTGTACATCAACCCTAACCTAAAAGAAGATCAAAACAACCATTATTTTTAATTTAACCTATTTTGCTTGTCCGCAGCAGCCATGCAAATTTCGACGTTTTAGCGGTTTTTGCTAATTTAAGCGTTTACGGGATTGGAAATATCTCCCCTTTAAAATCTCCAAATCAAATGGGGTTTGAAGCAAAATTGTTTAGAATAAAACGGTCTAAAAGACTAGAGCAAGTATGTTTTTCTAAAATAAACCCTTAGGGGTGAAAATTTTAGTTTAAAGTTGAAATTTTTTTAAAAATATCTGCCCACTTTAAGAAGATTTTTTTATAAGAAGGAAACCTGTCAAGGCACCAATATTTTTTTTATTAATAGTCCAAATACATTTCAGGTCATATGCAAAGTTTTGGATCTGAGCCACAATTTGTCTTTATTTAAAAAAATCTCAAAGTCGAAGATTTGTCAAAATTTGCAATTTTGAGGGTTAAATATCTCTGGTGGGGGACCAGTTAAAAATTTTAAAATGGTTCACTCTAGAGTACTATATATTAGTGTTAAGCTCAAGAAGTTCATAGGAGGAGATTTGACTACAAGCCGAGGTATGATTTTTACAAGGTGCCCCCAAATGTCGCAAAATTTGGAAGTTAAGGATTTCTACAAAATTTGTCTGTTTTCAAGAGAACCTTTTTATAGGAAGGAAACCATTCAACACAACACATATTTTTATACAAATAGTCCAAATGGAATTCAAGTTACACGCAAAATTTGAAACCTGAAACTTGGTTTTTCTTTGCTTAAAAAAATCCCAAAATCAACGATTTGTCAAGAATTTCACTTTTTTAGAGTGATATCTCTCTGAAGGAGCAGGAGATAAAAATTTGAAACTTTGTCATCTTAGAGTATATTATGGTAGTGTTATGCCCTTAAAGTTTCAAGATGGAGGATATCTTTATCCGGGTATCTTTTCTCTTTTTAAATGCTCTATTTTAATTTCATTAAGTCCTTTGGTTATAACTTTTTTTATGAATTTTTAGTGGATCCGAACAAGTATTGCCAAAGAGATTATGATATTTTAACAAATACTTTTTCTCATGATATTTGCATGTATTTTTGACAGATTTATTGATCCTTAGAACAAACAAATTTTGATGATCTTCCCTTAGTTCACTTAACCGATTAAACTCAAGAGTTACTGGGCCATAAGGCGACATCCATAAATTACGTGAGGTGTTTTTTCCAAAATCTGAATCCCCCCCTCCCCCCTTGGTGAGATTTTGCTGGACCCCCCCCCTCCCCCCCGCGTGAGATTTACCTACAACTTTTTAAAAATTATTTTCCTTTCTCATACTTAAAAAACAAAGAAAATCGAATAATTTCTAACTTAAAAAGTTAACGTGAGATGCCCCCCTCCCCCCTTGGTGAGATTTTTCCAAACGCCTCCCCCCCTTTTTGACCTCATGTAATTTATGGATGTCCCCTAAACAGACTTGTGACAATTTTCTCTGATAAGTTGACCCACATCACAATCCATTTTTTAACATGAACTTGCGACTAATAACAACAACAAAACACCTTGGTGAATCAAAATGTTCTTCCGATCTTGGTGCAGGTTTGCAGTCAGTGGCGTATATAAGAATTTATTTCGGGAGGGGCCCAAAATTACTCTCCAGCCCCTTCCCCACATATTTAATAGGTCCAATGTAGCTTTTTAAGGTTATAACTTAGGTTCTAAAAACTTAATATAGGAAAAGGTGTTAGTAATAAAAATACAAGTACCAAAGGGGGGGTCTGGGGGCCTTCCCCCAGAAAATTTTTGGAAGTTTGACTAAAAAACCAGGTTTTTAACTAGTTTTGGTACACTAAGTCCGAATTTTGGATGTACACTTTTATGAACTTAATATTTAAAAAGTAATAAAATAGAGTTCCAAGTACAAAAAGGGATCTGGAGTCCTTCCCCAGAAAATTTTTGGAACTTTACCCGTAAAAAAAGGGGTTTATCTTGTTTTTGGAACACTAAGTCCGAATTTTGGACATATATTTTTTGGTAGGATTTGGATTTTGATGAACTTATTATATATGTAATATAGATGTTAATAAAATTCCAAGTACAAAAGGGGGGTCTGGGGAAAAAGGGAGGTCCTCCCCCAGTACAATGTTTAACTTTTTTTTTTTAACTAAAATACAATGTTTTAACTTGTTTTGGTACACCTAGTCCGAATTTCGGGGGGGGGGGGCCCTCGGCCCCCCCCTTATATACGCCACTGTTTGCAGTATGCAATAGAACAATTCTCATCGCGGTTTTCTTCTTCCCTCTCCGTCTCTCAGGTTGTAAAGATTGTCAATGGCTGAATGCTAAGGTTAAGCAGTTAATATAATTACTTATATCAAGCCCAACTTTAACATATGTTTGGTAAAAAATAGAGATAAATATTTTAATTCATAAAGTTCATTGCTAAGCTTTTCTATATTGCTGTATTTTTTATAATTAAAATTAAAAAGTAATGAAACATTAATAAAATTTACAAAATAATTGTAAAGTAAAAAAAATCACTTCAACAAAAAAAAGTTTAATATCATCCTTGCCATTTCTATGTTTGTAGCCAAATAATCCTCCATCTTGAAACTTTTAGGGCATAACACTACCATAATATACTCTAAGATGACAAAGTTTCAAATTTTTATCTCCTGCTCCTTCAGAGAGATATCACTCTAAAAAAGTGAAATTCTTGACAAATCGTTGATTTTGGGATTTTTTTAAGCAAAGAAAAACCAAGTTTCAGGTTTCAAATTTTGCGTGTAACTTGAATTCCATTTGGACTATTTGTATAAAAATATGTGTTGTGTTGAATGGTTTCCTTCCTATAAAAAGGTTCTCTTGAAAACAGACAAATTTTGTAGAAATCCTTAACTTCCAAATTTTGCGACATTTGGGGGCACCTTGTAAAAATCATACCTCGGCTTGTAGTCAAATCTCCTCCTATGAACTTCTTGAGCTTAACACTAATATATAGTACTCTAGAGTGAACCATTTTAAAATTTTTAACTGGTCCCCCACCAGAGATATTTAACCCTCAAAATTGCAAATTTTGACAAATCTTCGACTTTGAGATTTTTTTAAATAAAGACAAATTGAGGCTCAGATCCAAAACTTTGCATATGACCTGAAATGTATTTGGACTATTAATAAAAAAAATATTGGTGCCTTGACAGGTTTCCTTCTTATAAAAAAATCTTCTTAAAGTGGGCAGATATTTTTAAAAAAATTTCAACTTTAAACTAAAATTTTCACCCCTAAGGGTTTATTTTAGAAAAACATACTTGCTCTAGTCTTTTAGACCGTTTTATTCTAAACAATTTTGCTTCAAACCCCATTTGATTTGGAGATTTTAAAGGGGAGATATTTCCAATCCCGTAAACGCTTAAATTAGCAAAAACCGCTAAAACGTCGAAATTTGCATGGCTGCTGCGGACAAGCAAAATAGGTTAAATTAAAAATAATGGTTGTTTTGATCTTCTTTTAGGTTAGGGTTGATGTACAAAAAATTTCAGATTTTTTAAAAATGGTCGAGCAACCAATTTTACTTTTTTTGGACCACTTGAAATGGAATGACCCCATACTGAAATGCGATAGGGTGCTTACGATTTTACATTAAATGCAAAGTAGAATCAGAAATTTTAAAAAGTAGTTTAGAACACAAAATATTTGATTTTTCATCTAAAAATCTACCATTCTAATCGTCGACAAGTAGAGAACCCTTTAGAATTAATTAAAGATGCATTAAAATGTATTCACTTTAATGAAAACCTGATTTAAAAGCAACGATTAGCTACAGCCACCCACAAGAACGTGTCCGTAGGTACAACCCTTATGGTGTCCGAAGTTACAATCTCAGGTGTTTTTGCATTCAAAATTCTATAAAAAATAAAAGAATTGAGATCTGACGACTTCTAATATCAAAACTAAAAAGTCAAAATCTCGGGGATTCACCCCATGTATCCCATTTTATCACATCATAATTATAGGGGAAGAAAAGTATTAATGTAGTGATGCACTAAAAAAAACTTTGAGCATCTAAAAACAGTAAATTTGTTACATAAAATTGAAAAAAAAAAATTTAAGAGCTGATTTCACGTTAGCAACTAGATAGCATCTGTTTACATTAGAAATCGACCAAAAATTCAAATTTACATTTTCCCCCGAATTTTAAAATGCGGTGGCTGAAGGTACAGAGAGCTTTGAATTTGATAAATTGAAGATTTATAAGCAGTATCATGAGAAAAAGGGTCAATATCGCCCAAACGGTGTTGTAAGGAATTCCACATATAGCGCCTTACCACCTAACATGATGATCCATTGATCATACTGACTTATTTACAACGATTGGTATAAACAAGGTTCCTATGGGTCTGGAAATTCTCAGAAAAAGTAGAAAAGTCTGGGAATTTTAACTAACCCATAAAAAAAGGGGGGGGAGATAAAAAATAAATCGCTTATTTTGCTAATACCTGGAAAAATTGTACAAAATACTTAGGAAATTAGAAATTTTGTAATATCTGCCACTTATTTTTGGCTCTGGGAAAGAAATAAACTACTATGTTTTAAAAGTATTTTCACAGTTGAACATTGGTGAGCAACCCCTTTTGAGCAACAATATATGGTCATTTTAACAGAATGGCTTAAAACCCTTACAATTATAGTGCTGTCCTTTAAAAACGACCCACTCCAAATTGTACCCTAAAAACAACCCATTGAGATTTTTTAATTAAATAATTAAAATAATTTTACCATCTCATATACCCTGTCCTTCTATGCCTTTTAGAGTGTCAGGGGTGTAAAAACTGGTCAAAGAACGGTTTATTTACTTATTTTTTAAACAAGCTGAGAAAATGTAGATTTTTGACAAAAAATGCGCTTCAGATTTACAGATTTTGTAAAAATGTATGTTATAAAGACTTGAGAGCATTTTTCGCGCGTTTTTATGTTATCCCATTACTATGAGAATAAAATATTAAAGTTTTAGCTCAGTCCGCCAATTAGTCCTTCTAGGAAAAAGTGGGTTTTTTTCAAATTCTTACTTAATTGGCTGCCAATTTGTAATGGATACTTGGAATTAAACATGCTAAGCACTAAAATGCTAGGGAGGTTGAACCGCTAGTACAGTTTTTTGTTCGATTTAATTATCCTTTTTATTAAGCTTTTAATGAAGAAAATATGAAACAGTGGGTTGTTTTTAAAGGACAGCACTATACATCTGTGATAAAAAAAATCAGTACCTTAATCACTAGTATTTGTAACAAATAGGATAGCTAGGATACAAATAGGATTTGGATAGCTAGTTTTTATACCGAAAATCTTCAAAATTAACTTAAAAAGCTAAGCTTCATTTCCAAATTTCAGTGATAACCTTGCAAAAATATTGATTTTTTAAAGGAATATTCATTTCAAAAATTGTTACCATTACTTCTTTGTAATGATGGTCTCAGAAGGGGATGCTCTAGAGAGGTTCTACTGTAAAATTGTAAAATTATATTATAAAAGTTTCTTTTTGTTACAGGATCAGCATGGATAATTGTGGAACTTCTGACAGCCTGAGTTATGCTTTAAAAAAGGAGGTTCTTCCAATGGCTTAAAAAGATTGTTGCAAGCTTGAATGGGTTAATATGGTAATTTATTTTTTATTATTCATTTGGTACTAGCTCAGGGTTACCACTGGCCACTAAAATGTATCTAAAAGCCAGGGCCGTAACCAGACTTTTGTTTCGGGGGGGGGGGGGGTTGACTCAAATATTTTCTGAGGTACCTCCTTACGGGTACTTTTATATGTTAAGTTTTAGATGACAACACTGGATTGAAATTTTGATGCACTAAATTTCAAAATTGTATAAACAATATGAATTTGAAGTAAAAGGGGTGTCTGGGGGTCCTCCCCCAGAAAATTTTTGGAAATTCGCACCTCAAAAGAGGGTTCTAGCTCATTTCTGAGACCCTTTAGATTACACCCATAGAGCACCACTCATTGTAAGAGCGGCCGAATTTTCAAGGTAAAAAGAAGGTATATTGTAATAAATGGCGAAATGTTAAGGGGGTTTCTAGGTTCCTACTCCAGAAAATTTTTTGAATTTTTCCCCTAAAAGTGGCATTTTAACTCATTTTGAGACACTTTAGGTTACATTAAAGAGGACCACTCCTTGTAAATCACACAAGTTTGAAGGGAAAACCGTATACTTAATTTAATAATAACCTGGGGGTCCTCCCCCAGAAAAATTTTGGAAATTTTACCCTTAAAAGTACTCAAAAACCAGATTGAATAAAACTGAAACACAATTTCAGACGAAAAACAAACATCCCAAATACTTCGACTCTCCCGCCAGTTGTATCAATTTTTGACCTTCACCCTTGCACGTGCCTTCCTGACACGTGGATCAAACACAAAAGAAAACGAGATTTTTTTTTTTTTTAAGTTAGAAAAGGAATGTTTGAGTAGTTATTTTTGTTAGTTTACTTTGAACGATTCCAAGAAATATGGAAGTGTGAAGGTAGAAGAAAATATACTAGAATTGGGTCATATTGACCCCAACAGTACATTAAGAATAAGTTGGAAAATTTTGGTTGTAAATAAAAATAAATGAAAATCATTCAGTGACTACGTATTTATGCCCTTTATCAACAAAGTCATGCAATTTCATGACATTATCTCCAGGGGTTTCCTTTTTATGAGCAAATGAAAAAAAATTTGGGTCAAATAGACCCCAACAGAACAGCAGGGTTAAACTCCCCCACCGTTTTTTTTTGGTATAAAACTTTCAGTAATAATCTTTATCTTTATCATCAATTAACCGCCAAGGGGAAAGAACCCGATTTGATTGATCTGATTTTAAAACGTAGAATAACCATGTTTAAATTAAAATAAAAACACAATTTCTAACCAACGAATTAAATTTTAAGTTGAACAGTTTAAATTAAAATATATTTACAGATTAAAACAGTAGTTCCCAAACTTTTTCTACTCGGGGCGCCTCCTACTGATTAAAAATTCTTCTACGGCGCCTCTAAAAAAAAGAGTAATTTGAAAAAGAGAAAATTTCATGACTTTTAAATTTTGGAGTGATTCATAAAACGATTTTTCCATTCTATATTTCAGCATTTAAAAATAAAAAGCAGATAAAATTTTCAGGCTTTCAGATATCTTAATTTTCTCTAACTTTTTTTATCAATATTCATTCTTAAAAATCAACCACCCCTCCTAACCATCTTCTTACATACTAAATTTTCTTACGTCATCAAATATTACAAAATTTTATTTGTAGAGAGAAAAAAACTGAGCGCGGTGAAAGGGCATCGTTTCAGAGTGTGAAGATAACTTTTTAAAAAATCCCACTGTTTCAATACTATAGGATAAACAACATGCACACTCTAATTAAAAATTTAGATTTGGAGCTCTATTTAAAAAAAATAATTTTTAAAAATGAGAATAAAAATTAATTTGTAGTGAAAGGTTTTGGCTTATTCGGATGTTGTTCAAGAGAAATACATTATTTTTAATATCGCATCATATAAGTACCTACCATTGATATTCCCCTCTCTACTTGTCAGCAAAAATATGCGGATGGCAACCCCCCTTTGACGCTTGTAGGTAATTTTTGAACGGCCCCCTAGTACATAACTGAGTCGCTTTCAGCAAACCCCAAGCAAGAACTTTACATTGCGAAAAATAAAAATTCGAAAATCTTTCATCTTCAGTATGAGGGTACATAAGCAGTAGAACTCCGATTATCCGAATTGAACCGAATGTTGCTTTTTCATTTAATTAAGTAAAAGCTCTCTTTCTTTAAAAATATTTTTTCTCCCATTTTCGTCATAGATGCAGTTAATTAAAATGGTTCTTTTTCGGAAAAAATGCAACTATCCGAATTTTTGATCATACATATATGGAGTCCGGTCCCAATTGATTCGGGTAATTGGAGTTCTACTGTAACAATTTAAAGGTATGGTTTTAAGTGAGATAACTTGGTTTGTTGAATCTAGTGTCATTCAAGAAGCTAGAGTGGAGGAGGAAGGAAGTAAAAGAGAGAGAAGATAGACATTGTAATGTGAAACGTAAGAAAAGATAAATAGATGGGTGAAAGAACCGCCACAAGAGAAAGTTAAACGAATGACAAATAATAATTGAAAGAGAACGTTTGTCGTTCGTTTATCTTTCTCGGGTTTTTTCCCCATCAGTACATTTCTCTTTTTTTGTGATTCCCATAATTTGTGAATGTTTCTCTTTCGCATTTCTCTTCCACCCTCTTTTTCTCTCTAATTATCTCGACCAATTAAGTCGACCCAATATCTCAATTCGAACCCATAGCCCTAAATTATTACATCCACCTTTATGAAAGATTTTTCAGTTAGTGAAGTTACTGCATGAAACAAGCGATAAGTTTGCGGAAGTCGGGTAATATGACACAGTTAATAGGGCAGTTCTCTCTGACCGTAATGTAGAAAGATTATTTTAGCGTCGGAACACTTTTTCAACTCCTAAAATAAAATTTTTCTATGAACTTTAATTTTTAAAACAATAACTCAATATTATATTTTTTGAAAGAAGGTTTTTTTTATATTGCTGTTAACTGTCTGTAAGAAGAAAAATGAGATCAGGTAAAATGATGAACTAACTCAATGATTTGGGTGATTCACTGCAAAAAAGCCATTTTTAAATGAGTGTGAAGATAATATATATTGTCTGAAGTTTCTAATTTTTGTAGTAAGATATATATATTAGTACTAAAAATTTATGTAGAAAAGTGGCCCTTTTTAGTATTACAATATAATTACATTAATTTTTATGAAAATACAATTTTATAGATCAGTAAATTGACATAAAATTTGAAGCAAATACTTTAAAAAGTTTAATCCAACCACTTTTAACTTTAAAATATCAAATGAAACAAAAAATATAAATAAAACCAAACCATCACACGAGTATGATAAATTTGACACTATGAGTTAGTACTACAATTACACAAAATTGATGCGCTTGCAGCAACAACTAGCTTCAGAGTTTACACCATAGGAGTCAAGGAAGCAAACTAATTATCAATTAAAAGTTAAAACACATGGTTACACTACTACGCAATGCACTCTGCAAGAGTCCTCAACGAGACCTCTGAACGGAGCAATGTGTATTCTCCAGTTATCTCTTGAATAAATGTTGTTGCTCATCCTCCGTCGCCCAAATAGATTAAACTAGGTCCAAGATATCATGTCGAAAAAGCAAATTAAAGATCTCCTCCCCCTCATTCAACAAGTGCCTCACGGAGGCACCAATACAATCCAAGATATGAGAGGGAGTGGCGATGGCCGAACAGCGGAAGACAGCGTGAGTTTTTTCATTTCCGTTGAAATGTAAGCTTTTATGTCCAGTCCTAATATACTCCAGTATACGTCCAGTCCTAAGTCTGGACAGAGTGATGGTCTTATCTTGTCTGGGACCGGTGTCCTGCAAGGACAGTCCGGGGCACTCAGCGGCATACCATGCATGTGGGTGGGGGTATAGAGTCTTCCAAGTGGTTATTTTATTTAAAATTAGGGAGTAGATCTCAGAAGTTCGCAGTTTGATGGAGAAGCAGAGTGGAGTTCAGGGTCCTTCCCTGCAATAATATAAAAACTTGTAACTTTAATAATTAACTTTATAAAATATTTTTAAAACTAGTTTTCTGCTCTAACAAAATCATGCCTACTGCTATATCATGAACATTCATAAATAAGGCCGTGTCTGATGTGTTTAGTATATTAATTACGAATGTTATAATTTTATCAAGCTAAAAACTGTGTTTACCCCATAGGAGTACAAGAGAAATAAATGTAAAGAAATGGACCAGACACTAAAGATCGTTGGTAAGTTTTTGAATTTTCTTCATTTTAAAAATTATAATAGTGGTATTTTGAATTTTTTAGGTTTATATTTACTCAAAAAAAATATAAAATGCTTTTTTAAATAATAAAATTAATTAAAAATAATTATAATAAAATATTTTTTAAATTTTATATCCCCATAAAACTTTTTTAATTTGACCTTTTAAAACAGGTTAGTGTGATATGATTAGATAATTTCACAATTAAAGTTTCCTTTGCTTTAACCAGTGCTGTAGCTGGATTTTTTTTTGCGGGGGAGGCTCTCCCTTTTTTTTGCACAAAATTTTTTGAGATGCTGTCCTCCCATTCTCAGCACTGGCTTCAACCTATTTTAAATTAAATCATGTTCTAAATCATAGGGGGGGGGGCGTCCCAAGGCTGTAACCATCAGGGGGGGGAAGTTGATTCGTTATTTTTCTGAAGTACCTCCTTATGAGTACTTATATTTGTTAAGTTTTAGATGACTTACACATAGAATTTTAATTTTGGTGCACTAAATTTCAAAATTGTGTAAACAATGTGAATCCAAAGTAAAAGGGGAGGGATCGGTAGTTCCTTCCCCAGAAACAATTTGAAAATTTGCCCCATAAAATAGTTTTAGATCAATTTGAGACCCTTTAGATTATACCCAAAGAGCACCGATTGTTGTAAGTGGTAGAATTTTCAATGAAAAAAGGTATGTGTAATAAGTAGTAAAATTTTTAGGATTGTTTTGGGTTTCACAACTACAGAAAAGTTTTGAAATTTTGTCCCTAAAAATGGTGTTTTAACTCATTTGAGACACTTTAGGTTACATCAAAGAGGACCACTTCTTGCAAATCACAAAATTTTCAAGGAAAACCTGATATAGACTTCAAAATTTAGAGGTGGTTTAGGGTGGGGTCCTCCAACAGAAAATAATTAGAATTCCTACCCTTAAAAGTAGGGTTATGACTCATTTTGAATCCTTTGATTGGGTTACACCCGAAGAGAACCGCCCCTTGTAAGTCACATAATTTTTAAAGAAAATAACTATAGAGAAATTGATGTCAAAATTTCAGGGGGGTTGAACCCCTAACCCTCCCCCTGATACGGCCCTGGTCCGTTCCCCTCTTATATACGCCTGTTATGTTAGGTGCCATTGGTAAATTGGCACCATCCTTTAAAGGTTGGAGAAACACATTCAGCGAATTTTCGGTTAATTGGTCCTAATTATTGGGGGATGCGTTTCCCCGGGATCTTCGCCCATGTCAGGTGGTTATCGCTGAAGCCCCCGTGCAAAAGACCTTCCCAAAAGTTTCAAAATGAAATACGAACAAGATGCCTAGGAAAAATTCATACTGCAGTTAAAGTTTAAACTTGTTAACTTGCTCGAGTTAAGTTCGTATTTTATTCAAAAGAGTATTTTTGTTTATTCAATAAAATAATTAGAAATAGGATGACAGTTATAAAACAGGTAATTCATATTGCACCCAAAATTCATAATTTTTATCCATTTTGGATTTTTTTTACTAAATATACACATTTTGGCTCCCAAAAAGTTTTATAGGGAATACAATTATGTAAATACAAAATATAGTGAACGTTAGTTTTAAATTTTAGAAAAAAGTTGAGCCAAATTCTTTTTAAACAGAAATAAAAAAAATTATCTTTAAAATAATTTGTGTAATTTTAGGGATTTTAAAATAAAGTTCCTCATTATTTTAAAAATAAGTCAAATGCTTTAAAATAATTTATGTTGTTTCTAGGTTAGCGTTTGTAAAAAAAGGGAGTTGGCTGTATTACTGTGCTTCAGGATTTTTAGAAGCTCGCTTGGTAGATGGTAAGAAAAATAATTATCCACACTTTTTATATTCAAATATAAATTTGAGTAGGAGAGAGTGGGGCACCCATTTGTACACTTTTACTAAATTATTTTTCTAATTTTTTATGCAATATTATATTTATTCAAATACAGCTCTAATATATTAAATATTCTTGTTTGAGCATCGAATAAAATTTTTTCCGACCAATTATATCTCTTTAGGGAATGGATCATAAAAAAAGTTTGAAAACCTCATTAAGTGTCCCATGGTGCCCACAAGTGGTCGACCTTGCGACACTTTCATATAATAACATAATTTTTTTTTTCTAATGGCCGTTAATTTTGAACAGTCACAGCTGTAACTAAGTTCATTAACCCAAATAATGACGGAGCAGTAAGTATTTACATTGCGTTACCCAGTGACCTGTGGACCGAGACCAAGGAGGTGAAATAAAATAAAAATTATAATTGGTGTTTTGAAAATACAAAAATAACATTCCTTAATGAAAAGGCTATGTTTCTGTTATGGGCAAAGTGATTAATCGGGCATTATTAATAATGCCCGAAGTAGAGGTGGACAAAGTGATAAATTTCATTCATAAATTTCACTGAATTTATCACATTGCCCTGGCATTTAATAATGCCCGGATTTATCACATTGCCCGTAACATTTATAATAATCTAAAATTGGACATCAAAGATATTTACATTCACAATTTTAACTGATTTCCTTATTTTGTCATGGCATAAATCACTGATTTTTTTGTTTCCTTCCATATACGTTTTTGCACCAATTTCTAAATTAAATCCTCTTAATTCTTAAATTATTTTTTTTTCAAATCATTCTTTTTTTTTACTCATAAGAGAGAGGTTTGGGGGTTCTTTGGACATCTCCCTAGGTGCCCCACTCGACGCTTTATACATATTATTATATATATTATTTTTAACTACTCTGGTAGGTTTAGCAAAAAAAATCATCTTCTAAAATATTAATGGTTACACATATTTTAATCTCAAAATAATTGTAATGAACTTCATTTTCCCTTTTACTTCTTTTAGTAAAAAAATACTTTTCAAATTTCAAGCTATTGTAACATTGCCCCACCCAAAACAAAACTCATGTAAATAATTATTCAGACGCACCAAAGATTCCAAAACAAGTTGAAGAACGTATTTTACTTAATTTACTAGAACCTATTAGCACAAGATCATAACTATAAAATTGCTTCTGAAAAGTCAGGTGTCCCAAGCTTCCACACTCTCCCCTATTCTTACTGTTATTAGTGCCTCGTAAAATCGAAGATCAAGAAAATGTATATCTCCTTTTTTTTTTCCTTTTGCTACACTAACGAATGTGAGCAAACTATGAAAACTTTATAAAATATTAAACATCCCCTAAACTTGGAAGCTTTTTGTTGCTGAATAGTAGAATCTCATAACACATCTGAACGCAAATACTTTTACCAATTTTTATCACTAGGAAAACCTTAATGCCCGGGTTTTTTTTTTTTTGCTTAAAATTGAAAATGAATAGACTAAAAGTGAGAAAATTACTTTTAGGTCCCTAAAAGTATAGTGCGTACAAGTAGTACAGTACCCAAGTTATGGACACTTCTCAGATTTTATATTTTTACAGTTTAACAGCATTTTTTTTTTATAAGTAGTTGATTCTAAACCTCGTAAGTATTTTTTATTTACAAGATGATGTTACTGGGATCATAAATACAACAAACAACGTTTTTATCTCAAAATTACGGTTTTTTTATTAATTGAATATAAGTGATTCTATAGAAATCGGAAAAAGTAATACCATATTTTCTGCGATTATGGTTTCAATACATACAGACATTTGCACTTTTTTGGAGTTTGTTGCTATGATGTCATGTTTTTTTTTTAAGAGTTTATATTAATTATTCCTTTGTGGGCTATGCAATTGTCTAAAAGTTCTGCCAGTACAACTCAAAGAATTACAAATAAAAAAAATTTTTCAATGCTTAGTAAGGCTATTTAGACATTCTTAAATAGATGATAGACTACTTCAAATATTTTAAAAATTTTTGATGCTTTAATTACTAATAATAATATGTTATATTATAATATTATCAAGCTAAAAATTGTTTTATCCCATAGTGAGTTTTAAGAGAAATGCAAAGAAAAGGAAGACCGGACACCAAGTTATCGCAAGTAGGTTTTATTTTCTTCATTTTGAAAATTAGAATAATTGTATTTTGAATATTTTTAGGTTTTAGGTTATTATTAGGTGCATTCAAAAGAAAAAAATTACAATGTTTTTTGAACATCCCCTGTTAGTATCCTCTTTTTTTTTCTTCACATTAAGTTAATTTCTCACAACGATTCTCTAAAACTAGAGGTAAAAACAGACTATAGGGGGTCGTTCGAATATTACGTAAGCATGGTAATGTGATTTCTTAACCCCTTGTTTCTGTCAGGAAAAAAAGCAAATCATTAACCTCCATCTGATACTAATTTATGTAGGCAACTGCCCTAAATTCCCCCACCGGTTTTTTTTGTACAAAACTTTCAAAAAGGATCTGATTTTAAAATGTAGACTAACTTTGTTTAAATTAAAATGAAAACCAATTTCTAACCAACTAATTAAATTTTATGATGAACAGTTTAAATTAAACTATATTTACAGATTAAAACAGTAGTTCCCAAACTTTTTTGACTCGGGGCGGCCGTACTGATTAAAATTCTTCCACGGCACCCTTAAAAAAAAGGAGTAATTTGAAAAAAAAAATGAAAATTTCGTTTGTTTTAAATTTTGGACTGCTTCATAAAACGGTAGTTTTTCCCATTGTAAACCTTACCGTTTAAAAATGAAAAGCAGATACAATTTTCAAGCTTTCAAATATCCTCTAATTTCTAATATAATTCAGAGAGTAAACATAACTTTTTTTTCACAACAATGGGATTTAAAAAAAATTATTTCGAAAAACGATACTCTAAAAATTAAGTTGTAAAAAAAGGTTTTGGGTAATATGAGGTGTTGTTTAAGAGAAGAGGAAGTGAATATTTGTAGGTAGAAGTTTGGGAACAACTAGATTGCAAGATATTTGCGGAAATACTATATTTTTAATGTATCATCATATAAATACTACTGATATTCCCCTCCCAACTTGTCAGCAAAAAATATACGAATGGAAAATTCTCCCACTTTGGTGCTTTTAAGTAATTCTTGAACGGCCCCATAGTACATAATTGAGGTGCTCGAGCTTACCCCAAGCAAGAATTTTATATTGCTACAAATAATAATTTGAAAATCCTTCATCTTTAATGTAATGGTACAAATAGAAATTTAGAGCTATGGTTTTAATTGAGTTATATTAAGATGACTTGGTTTGTATAATCTAGTGTCCTTCAAGAAGATAGTCAACCTTTTTGGAAAGAATGCCATTATAGTGTTTTCAGGTGACGTCACGACCAGCTATTTTCTCTTAACCTTTTGTAGGGCTTTTAACTGTTGCTAAGGCGGTTTTTAGGTATGGGGTCACGTGATTGCAAATGCTCCAATAGAAGAATTCCGCGACCAGTAATTTTCTGTAACTGTTAACCTTCTGTAGGGCAAAAAACTGTAACCTTCTGTTGCTAAGGCTGTTGTTTGATAGGTCCGAGTCATGTGATTGAAAATGCCCTATTTGGGAAACAAAACTTAAGCGTGCCACTTCCACTTTTTTGAATTTATACGAAAAAAATATAAAAAAGTAAAGTATTATTCCTTGACTGATTATGATAATTTTACGGAAGAAAAAAAAACACACACATTGTTTCGCATGTGCTTATAAATAGTGGAGGTGTAAAAATTAAAATATGGAGTAACATAAATCCTCGAAAAGTTTTAGGAGTTCTCACTCAAGACAAATTTTTAACACATTTTTCAATACAAAGTAATTTGAAAATCATTGAATTAATCAATAACTTCAGAAAAATATCCAAAACACTAAAAAAAGTTATAGACTTTGTAATATCTCAGTAAAAGATCTCAAAAATTTTTAAGCTATGCAGTAAAGTTGGCTCTAAATTAAGAAAGTTCAAAAATGAGAGTCCTTCAGACTCCTAAAATAGACTTGACCCACAAAAACTATTACAAATTAGACACTTTAGCAAAATGAATAATCGTGAAAAAATGTTTTACAAATAATTAGAACTGAAACAAGAAACAAAACGTTTAATTTGCACATATGAAATTTAAAATCTTAAAGCATACAAATTTGTTTCGGGGCTACCAGTGGCGGATCCAGTGGGGTGGCACTCTAGAAAGTGGCCCCCCCTTGGATCCAAAAAATCACTCATAAGTCCACAAAAAGTACTCAAAATGAGTTAAAACCCTACTTTTACAGGTCAAATTTCAAAAATTTTTCAGGGGCAGGACCCTCATAGTCCACAGGCCCCCGTTGAAAATTTTTATTGATTAATAACAGGCTGAATCATCGTTGGTCGCTTGGTTTCGTCGAGACGCCCACATTACTCAGCTAAAAATCTCGAAAGCGGGTAGCTAATTTACTGCGCATGGGTGAAACATGTCGATTGGATGGTTGTAAAATATTTATTAATAACGTTTTCTTTTTTAGTTAAATCTTAAGATAATGTGATAAATATCTCGAAAAAATGAGTGTCCTACAAAACTGGGGGTATGAACGGAGAGTCCCCCACTGCCAACATGTCCGAATAACGAGTTAAAAATATTTATTAATAACGATCTGATTTTTTTTACACCGGCTTGGTAAATATTTGTTTAATTAAATAGCCTCATTGTTCTACAAATTAAGGGGTAGGTTTTCGCAGTCCGACACTCGGAAAATGTCAATTCCACGACGATTTTTTATTTATTAATAACTGTAGGACAAAGATACTACATGATAGTTTAGTGTATATCCTCTCCCCGGAAATAACAGTGGCTGACAAAAATAAGGGTATCCACCGCTAGTCCGACAAGAATTGATTGAAATACTATTTTTATAATTATTGAGGTGCTTACAGCAACAAGGAGTAACTATGTATTGTCGAATAAAAAAGGGAAAAATATATAAATAGAAATATTATTGGCCATTTCCACTTTGTCGAGTGGGCGGGACTAGAAGTTCAAAGCTTCAGTATTGAACTAAAGTTTAAAAATAGTATTTGCAACAAACTGCGATTATTTGGTCGAAGGAGTTTCTAAGATGGTAATTTGTATTGTACCCATTTGAATAAATCTGACTTTTATAGTGGTGAGTAAACTCGCCTCAAATATACACCACTTTTTGAGTAAGACAGTTGTAAAATCGTGTTCCAAACTTTATTCAAATATCAATTCAAAGACGATATTTTTTATTAATAACAACAATCTGATTTAGATTATTTTCTTTAGGAACTAAAGGAATTATCGGGGAGAACAACATCTTTATATTTATGATTGCATTCCTTTCTTGCCCTCAAATAATTCTTACATGAGAGTAAAATTGCCTGTGAAAAATGTTTACTCTCTTCTCTCTTTTTGCGAAATTTTGTATTTTTACTTAATAGTGTGCACAAAAAGCAGTCATAATAATGGTGGTAAGATCCGGATATTTTAAAGTTCTTTAGATTCTTTCCATAACCACTTTTTTTTTAATTTTTTATCATTTTATTCGACTCAGTTCAGTTCAATGATTCTGTAAAATTAATTCTGATGCCGTTTCGAACAAAATTGATTGCTTATTGATAAATAAATAAATTATTGAATTTAACTCATGTTAACAATGATTAAATGTGAAAAATTTATCGTCATGGATTGTCGAATAAAAAAAAGGAAAATCTATAAATAACAACATTTATGACCATTTCCTCTTGCCTCGTGAGCGGGACTAGTAGTACAAAGCTCAATTACCGTTTAAAAATAGTATTCGCAACCAACTCCAAACTGCGACAAGCCGGTCGAAGGAGTTTTTAAGAATAAGTTAATTTTCATCAATATACATTTTGAGTAGGACAGTTGTAAAATCGTGTTTCACACGTTATTCCCTAAAGAAAAAAACCAAAATCAGGTTGTTATTAATGAATAAAAAATCGTCGTGGAATTGACATTTTCCGAGTGTAGGACTGCGAAAACCTACCCCTTAATTTGTAGGACAATGTGGCCATTTAATTAAACAAATATTTACCAAGCCGGTGTAAAAAAATCAGATCGTTATTAATAAATATTTTTAACTCGTTATTCGGACATGTTGGCAGTGGGGGACTCTCCGTTCATACCCCCAGTTTTGTAGGACACTCATTTTTTCGAGATATTTATCACATTATCTTAAGATTTAACTAAAAAAGAAAACGTTATTAATAAATATTTTACAACCATCCAATCGACATGTTTCACCCCATGCGCAGTAAATTAGCTACCCGCTTTCGAGATTTTTAGCTGAGTAATGTGGGCGTCTCGACGAAACCAAGCGACCAACGAAGATTCGGCCTGTTATTAATCAATAAAAATTTTCAACGGGGGCCTGTGGACTATCATACCCCCCAGCCGTTCAAAAAGGGGATCTTGAGTGATACGTTTTAGAAAATCCCCAAAATTTTGACATTTTTCTCAAAAGGTAAAGGTGATGGTCTGAAAAAGTGCCCCCCGTTGAAGCCGTGCTGCATCCGCGCCTGGGGGATACATGGATCCCCTTTGTCAGTGGAGGTATCAGTGACCTTTCACTGACGAAGGGGATCCATGTATCCCCGAAACAAATTTGTATGTTTTAAGATTTTAAATTTCATGTGCAAATAAAACGTTGTTTTGTTATTTGTTTACGACTTTGCACAGTTTGCTTCAATTAGAACTGAGTTTAGATTAGATAGACAGGAAGGAGCACTGAAACCTCATTGATGACGCCAGATAACACTATTATTTTTTCAAATTCTTCAATGCATTCGCGAGCCACTATTTTAACTCCGACGTGCCACATTGGAACGCGTGCCGCGGGTTGGCCATCCCTGAGTTAGAGAGGGGAGGAGAAAAGAAATAAGACAGAAGATGGAGAGACATTGGAATGTGAAACACAAGGAAAGATAAATAGAGGGGTGAATGAAACGCCACGAGAGAAAGTTAAACGAATTACAAATAATTGAAAGAGAACGTTTTTATCACTGTATTTCTATCTTTCTCGTTTTTTGTATCTGTACATTTCTTTTTTCTTGTGTTTCCCATAATTTGTGAATTTTTCTCTCTTTCTTTTCTCTCCCACCCTCTTTCTCTCTCCTAGAAAATCATTTAGATCAACCACGGCTTACTAGAGACTATACAGGCTAGCCGAGGTACGGAAATTATTAAAAATCCAGATGGCAATACTTGATAAACTGGCGAAGAGAGAGTTGATAGTTGATAGAGAGAGTTGAGACTTCCACAGAGTTGAAGGCGGGGCTTAATGGCTTAAAAATTCAACTCAGCCACTAATGGTCAACAATCAGAAGTTCACTTCATGAAAACACGTCTTTATTTTTCCTTATTTGTCAGTGTGTTATCCTATTGTTTGGATGATATAGGTAGGACTTGTGGCGATCCAAGCGGGAAAAGTTGTCAAATGGTTTTCATTATTTAAAACTTGGCTAGCCTGTAGGGGAGAGTGGGGCACCTTTGGAACATGGCCTACCTTGGGACACTCGAATTTTCGGACGCAATTTTATGGTTATGAACTCGTGCTTGTACGTACTAATAAATTAGACTAAAATCTACTCCTCAACGTGTTTTGGAATATTTAATGCGTCTACTAAATTATTTACTTCACTTTTCTTGTTTTTCGTGGTCTGAAGTAAGATTCACCTGTAAGTTTGAAAAGCCTTTTTGAAGTAAAATAAATATATTTATGTTATTATAATTATGCTTAGACTAAAGTACGTGTATCCATTGATATTTTAGAAAAGAAAATGAAAATTTATTGCTAAACCCAAAAGAGTAATTAAGATTAATACCCAAAGTGTCAAGGTGGGGCACCTTGGGACACTCAGGTGTGGGGGCACCTTGGGACGTGTTAAAAGATACCCAAAAATTTTCAAGAAAAAATCTAAATTATTTTTTATTAAAAAAATAAATAACTTAAGAATTTAGAGAATTATAATTTAGAAATTGGTGCAAAAAAGTTTCTGGAAGGAAACAAAAAAATCAGTGATTTACATCATGACAAAAATTAGTAAATCTATGAAAAATTTTGAATATAAAATATTATTGATGGCTAATTTAAGATTCTTAAGCATAGTTTTATCATAATTTAATGTGTTTTTATATTTTTCAAAATAACATAAGGTTTTATGTTATTATTGGAAGTGTCCCAAGGTGGGCTACTAGTGGGGCACCTTGGGACATTAAAAGAGGGTTTTTAAATTTGTTATTATGAATTCCCTAAAAGAGATAATTGGTCGGAGAAATTTTTATTAAATGCGCAAAGAACTATATTTAATATATTAACAGCGTTTGAGTTAATATAACGGTATAAATAAGTTAGAAAAATAATTGAGTAAAAAGTGTCCCAAGGTGCCCCACTCTCCCCTATAGTAAGTATCTAGTAAGCCGTGATTGAACAAATTAGGTCGTCTCAATAACTCAGTTCAAATCATAGCCTTGAATTATTATATCTATTACATCTACTTGAAGATGAAAGATTTTTCGGATAGAGAAGTTATTGCACGAAACAATTGATAAATAGGCCTAAGTCTGGTAATAAGATACAATAGATAGGGCAGTTTTTTCTGACCGTAATTCTATATGTAGAAAGATTATTTTAGCGTCGGAACACATTCTCTTAAAAAAATTTCTATAAACTTTAATTTTTGAAATAATAACATCGATATTTTTTTTTTGAGAGAAAGTATCTTTTTATATTGCTTATTATAACTGCGTGTAAGATGGAAAATGGGATCAAGTAAAATGAACTCAACAAATTGGGTGATTCACTGAAAATAAGCCATTTTTAAATGAGTTTGTAGAAAAAATATCTTGTCTGAAGTTTCTTATTTTTGTAGTAAGATATTAGTACTTCAAAATTTATGTACAAAAATAGCCCATTTTAATATTACAATAGAATATGACATTAATTATGAAAATACAATTTTATAGATTAGTAATTTCACCTGAAATTTAAAGCAAATACTTCAAAAAGTTTAATCCCACCACTATATTAATGGTTTAAAATATCAAATGAAACAAAAATATAAATAAAACCAAACTATCACAAGAGCCTGGCTATACTATACAGGGTGATTCGAAATTACGTGGACAAACTTCGCAAGGGGGTAGAGGGGACCTAGACAAGCATATTTCGCATAGGAATGGGGGGACGCAGATGTACCGCTATAGAGCTAGGACCTAATGTAGTACGAGGACGTTACAAAAAGCGGTTTTCCCAAGGCTCGTTTAACGAAACAAAACATAATAGCATGACAAAAATTATTGCATGAGGCACAGCAGTATCCGTACTACTTACATCATAAATTTAATAAAAATTGGACCACTTGCTAATTCGTGGGGCGAGTTTTAAAACGTGCAATATTAATCTTTTAGCCAAAGAATGGAGTTCCCTTAATGGTATTTAGAAAAATGATGATCGGGGAAGGAATTTTCAATGATCATACAGTTTCAATGATCAATGTATGATCATTGAAAATTCCTTCCCCGATCATCATTTTTTAAATACCATTACACTAATGTAAGGGAACTCCATTCTTTGGCTAAAAGATTAATATTGCACGTTTTAAAACTCACCCCACGATTTATCAAGTGGTCCGATTTCTATCAAATTTATGATGTAAGTAGTATGAATACTGCTGTGTACCTCATGCAATAAATTTTTTCATTTTATTAGGTTTTGTTTCGTTACACGGGCCTTGCCAAAACGAACTTTTGCAACGCTCTCGCACTACATTAGGTCCTAAATCTTTAACGGTGCATCTGCACCCCCCATGATTTTTTGAAATATGCTTGTCTAGGTCCCCTCTACCCCCCCTGCAAAGTTTGTCCACGTATTTACGAATCACCCTGTATATCAAGAAAAAAGACTACATATATTTTTTCATTTAATCTCCTACTCTCTGTACAAACTTTTGCTAAAAACTAATTTATGCATAACATTTTTCAATACATAAATTTTGAATTTCCAGTTACAATTTAGTATAAAAAATTTAGATTAAAATTCCATATTTTTATACAATTTAATTTTTTTCAAGTTTCTCAAAACTAAATTTTTTGGCCTTATACTCTTTTTAAACTAACTATTCAATTCCAAAAATAAAAGAAATTACCTGTATACTTTGGTAAAAAAATTATAGTTAGTTGATTTCCCTTAAGGAACTATCAAAAAAGTTTATACAATTTCAGTTATAAAATCTTTTCACACATTTTGAATAACAGCAAATGTATAAATGCTTAAAGATTTAAATTTTAATAAGATTTTAAAAACTAAAGTGTGCTGCTCTAACGAAATCAGGCCCT
The DNA here is from genome assembly GCA_963680715.1 of Tetragnatha montana. NCBI lineage: Eukaryota > Metazoa > Arthropoda > Arachnida > Araneae > Tetragnathidae > Tetragnatha > Tetragnatha montana. Next base: position 34,458,838 of record OY796682.1, on the reverse strand, counting down.
ACTATATCATGAACATTCATAAATAAGGACTTGCTCTATACCCTGCCTTATGTGTTTAGGATATTAATTACAAATGTTGTTATAATAATGTCATCAAGGTAAAAACTGTTTTTACTTCATAGGAGTTTGTAAATGGAAGACCAGACACTAAATTATCGCAAGTAAGTTTTTAAATTTTCTTCATTTTAAAAATTAGAATAATAGTATTTTGCCTATTTTTAGGTTTATATTTTCTCAAAAAAATTATACAATGTCTCTTAAGCAATACAATTAAATAAAAGCAATTATAATATATTTTTTAAGGTTCAAACTCATTTTCAGTGTTATATGATTAGAGAATTTTATAATCAAATTTTCCATGCTTTATGGAATTTTCCATGCCATTTTCAAGGAAAACCTTAGATTTCAAAATTTAGAAGGGGTTTAGGTGTCCTCCGACAAAAAAATAAGTTTAGAATTTCTACCCTTAAAATTATAGAGTTCTGACTCATTTAGAGTCCTTTGGGTTACTCCCGAAGAGGACCGCTCATTGTAAGTCACATAAATTTTAAAGAAAATAACAGTGTATAAAAATTGATGACAAAAAAGTTTTTTTGGGTGGGGGTTTGCACCTCTAACCCCCCCCCTTGGATACGGCCCTGGCCCGTCCCCCTCTTATATACGCCTCTTATCTTGGGTGAGATTGGTAAATCGGCACCATCCTTTAAAAGGGAATTTTTGGTCTCCTCCAAAAGTGAAAAATAGTTTTTTAAACAATGGTTCTAATTAATGGCTCCCCCCGGGGGTCAACGCCCGTGGCAGGTGGTTATCGCTAAAGCCCCCGTGCAAAAAAAAAAAAAAGACCCTCCCAAAAATTTCAAAATAAAATGAGATCAAGATGCCTGGGAAAAATTCATACTGCAGTCAGTGTTATTCCTAGGATTTTTTTTGGAGGAGTAAAAATATTCCTTAACTTTTTTTAGGAGGAGTGAAATTGAATTATGAGGAGTGAAATACGGAAATAACATGTACTACATATACAGAAATACGAAAACCGCAATCAAACTCCCAAAGCATCAGAACAATAAATGAAAAAAAAATACTACGGCTGTTTGAAAATACAATTAAAAAGTATGATAATTAGGGTGCCGTGGCTTTCGGCAATTGGCTTTGGCCAGAAGTAAGGCGAAAATGTGTGTGCCTCCGCTGAGATCAGTTGGTGTTTTGAGTAGAAAAATATTTATTGTTGATTTCGGTGGGGCCACGCGGTGCATTTTTTAAGCTAAACCTTTGTGAAAAATTCAAAGAGTGAAAATACTCCTGGCTAGTTTTTTAAAGAGTATTTCCGATTTTCAAGGAGTGAAATAATCTCTCAGGGGAGTTAAAAATATCTCTGACTGCAGTTGAAGTTTAAACGTGTTATTAAAAAAAAATTAGCGACTTTGATAAAAACGTTATACGCATGGTGTCGGGAAAAGTTGGTGTTCATTGAGAAAAGGCGCTCTTTAGAATGGTTTTTGAGTAAGTTCTGCCCTTCTTAATGTACAAGGTGGCTTTCTATGAAACTTGAGTGAGTTTATAAAATAAATATTAGACCTCAGTAAGTAAATCTTTTGATTGTTGACCACATTTAGTTAAGCAAAACCATTAACGGAGAAAGTTTCATATAGAGGCTTCCATTGCTTTTCTGCATCGTTCTTCACAAGGACTGTAGGAAAGGCTGAATCTGGGGACGTCTCTTGCTCCTCTGCATCCTTTCTGCGGAGCGTTTTAATCGGAGGCTTCTTTTCTCTTCTTCATCCTCTCTAAGGATCATGCTATTGCTTCTCTTCATCCTCTTTAAGAACTGAAGGTCATTCTCCATTCGATGGCCTCTTGATCTTTTTCAATTTTTTCTTAAAAAAAAAACTATAGGGAGCACTTCATCCGACGGAGTTCACTTGCTCTTCCGAATTTTCACTACAAAGCGCTGCACGTTTTTTTTGTTCTAAATATTTTCTAAGAACCACTGGGAGCGTCTCATTCGGAGAGTTCTCTTGCTTTTCTACATCCTCTCTTCGCAGATCTCTTCTAAGATGGAGACCTCTCTTTTCTCTCCGTATAATATCTAAGGACCTTGTGGGGATGCGGTCTGATGGGTTACAAAATCATAAGAACTTTAAGTATATAAAAAGACATTTATTTACAACACAACAAAAGGAAAAAGGTAATTCTAAAGATTTTAAAAAAGTGATAATAATACAACAATGCGTGCCGCGTGAATAATATGATAGATGACACGCGCGCCGCTCTAGTGTTGCCACAACCTTCAGGAACAGTTGTGCTTTCCGCCAGCCCCTCATCAGGAAAAACCTTTTTGTTTAAATTTTATAGCCACTATATATGCTTAAGAAAAGTGTCGAAACTTTGATGAAGATCTAACACATGAGGCCTCTTTAAAATCATATTGTTCCATATAGAAAATGTTATAAGGTCATGTGATGCACTCAATATGCCTTATTGGAGCTTTAGCGATATTAAGGATAAATTTAAATGACACCACGTGAAATAACTTTATCGATGCTCCTATTACAGCCATATTCACAGCCATTAGCGCCAGTGTTAAATCCTTGGTCAAAGAAGGATTCCATTCCACCAATCATAGTCAGCGAAAAGCTAATTTTTCTTTCTTTAGCTACTGGTTAACATCGACGCTGATTGGCTGGCGGCCCGCGTAGCTCCCTGAAAACCCATAAAGTAGCTTCAGAACACTTTTAGCAAACTTAAATTCAAAAACTTTTCGGGGGAGGACCTGCGAATCTCTTAGATTCGGGGATTTATTTACCTCTTATATTATGGAGTAGCTTTGGTCGGTCGTTTTCTATGGTGAAAAATAAGAAGTTTGAGGTTACGAGAGGGAAGTTGTACACCTTAAAATTTCCCCTGAGCATAGCAAGGGGTTATAAAGGCTTAGGTCAACCTTTATCACGAGGAGGGACAAATGGAGTATCCAAAAATTAGGTGAAACACTGTTTTTAAGGAAACTTACATTTTCTGTAGGAAGACCCCTGTTTAATTAATATTCAGTATTAAAAGATGTATGAGGGTTAAATTTTTTATATTATCTGAAATTTTTGAAAATACAGTAGTACCTTCACAATATTTAAATTATCTTCGTCCACTTGACTTGTGATTTCGATTGCGGCCGTCAGGTACCTGGAAGTTGGAAACCCCTGGTCTAGCGCGTCGCTTCTCTTATCCTTGAATGGCAGAACTTACTTATTAAGTACCATAAATTTCTGAAATATCCATATATCTCTGCACAAAAATATTTTTGTGCAGAGACTCGGAAATGTGTATGAAATTGTATTAAAAATATAATTAGACCCAAATAATTAATTGTTTTCGACAAACGGTGCTTAAAAATAAAGCGATAAACTTCCATCTATTGTTATTCCATTATTTCATTTTTTGCTATTCCTCTCAATATTATGAACAAGGGATGTTGCATTTACATTAACTGTTTGAACCACAAGATCTGGCTATGTTTTTTTTTTGCAGCCGCAAGTTTAAATGGCTAAAATTGCCTTGATCGCATATTTACGGTTGTGTAACTATTTCTGAAAGCTGGGTAAAGATTTTTTTTTCTGAAGGGTTGTCCTCCTTTACTAGAATGTAAAATAAATTTCTTGCAGCGCCATTTTATTTAAAATACACTTAAGAATATTTGGAGGTGGAAAATTATGCAAACAACTAAAATTCGTCTTAGTTTAATCTAAGTCAATTATTAATATTTAACAGTCGCTCTTTTCTGAGTGAATAATCTTGAAGTGTATGTTGATATTGGTTTATACTCATTAATTAGCAAGTGAACATTGATATTATGTTGCGGGGAATCTCGTACTTAATAATTATTTTTGGTGATACTTTATTTCATAATGTTTTGCAGGAAGAACACTGGTGAACCAAATAGTTTTGAAGTTTTGGAACACTTGTCGAAGTGGTATCATGGACTGCTCTTTCGAGCTCGCGTTTCGTTCTAATTTAGGTAAATTAATACATTTTCTTCATTATAAATATATGGATTCGTTCTCAGTAAAGTTACATTCGACTTATTTTTGAGATTTGATAAAATTGAGCTCTTTATAAAATACTTTTTAGCTAAAATACAATCAATTAAATCCGAGTATATTTTACTCTTTTTTTATACATTGACCGACCACTTTATTATAACCACCCGAGAGTTTTCAGAAAATGAGCTAGAGGGTAATATGATCTGGATAAGTAAATTTTTTATGAGCTTGAGAATATTTTTAGCAAAGAACGGACGTGGAACGTAGGATAAGGGGACATCCATAAATTACGTGAGGTGTTTTTTCCAAAATCTGGATCCCCCCCCCTCCCCCCATGGTGAAATTTAGTGAGATTTTGCTGGACCCCCCTCCCCCCCACGTGAGATTTACCTACAACTTATTAAAAATAATTTTCCTTTCTCAAACTTAAAAAACGAAGAAAATCGTATAATTTCTAACTTAAAAAGTTGACGTGAGATTTTAATCGACCCCCCCTCCCCCCTTGGTGAGATTTTTCCAAACCCCCCCCCCTTTTTGACCTCACGTAATTTATGGATGTCCCCTAAGATAAATAGATCGGATACTATTATAAATTTACCGTATCTGGACATTTTACGAGCATATTTAGATGAGTGTATAAAACCTAGGATGGGGGGATAAGCAAAAATACTTCGTCTGGATGCACTGTGCTGTGCTTGTCAGAGCGAGCGATGAAATGGTGAAAGTTTGGGGAATGCTCTCCTGTTTGGGGACATCCATAAATTACGTGAGGTAAAAAAGGGGGGAGGGGTTTGGAAAAATCTCACCAAGGGGGGAGGGGAGGTCGATTAAAATCTCACGTCAACTTTTTCAGTTAGAAATTATTAGAGAGTTAACTTCTATTTATTGCTGTCATTGAACAAATTTCGACCGGATGATAACATAATGTCCTTTCCCCCCACATTATTAATAATGTAAAGGTTTTAGGTGCTATGAAGCACTAAATGCAAATAAATAGGATAGAATATCATTTTTAAAAAGTTGTTGGTAAATCTCACGTGGGGGGAGGGGGGGTCCAGATTTTGGAAAAAACACCTCACGTAATTTATGGATGTCCCCTTTTGAAAATTTTGTTTCATGCACATGATAGTATGAATAAGATATACATTTTCAAAAATTTTGTTTTTGACGTTGATGAGAGGGTGGTAATAATACAGAGGCGATTTAGTGTATAACAGGGAAATGCAACTTATTTCCCCTAAAAAAATTTCTAGTTTAGTAACTAACAATAAATGTTAGCCGCGGTCACAAGTTAGGTTTACTGTATAACGGGCCTGATCAACATACGGTCGGCGGGCCACATACGGCAAGTAGGACCGTAACCAGACTTGATCCGTGGGGGTTGATTCAACATTTATTATACTTCTTCGGTACACCCTTAGGGGCCATTCATTAACTACGTAAAGGGTCCCGAGGGGGAGGGGGGGGTTGAAAAAATCTCTACATACTCTTACTTTGGGGGTGGGGGGTCATTCTTACGTAAGATTTTCCAAGTTAATAATTACTGATAAATGGTATTCCAAAGACTAGAGATAATAATATAATGGTAATATGTGGTTAACAGCAAGAATAGGTATTACTTATCTGTTGAAAAATAAAAATCTTTGATTTAAGTCAAACTGAGAGTTTTAGTGTAACTGATCCTTTTCTAACATTTTATTATTTTAAAAAACGAAATGGAATCTTACGTAAGAATAGGGGGAGGGGTTTGAACGCACTTTTACATCAGGGTAGGGGGGGGACGTCAAAAATTGCCAAAATCATCCTTACGTAATTAATGAATGGCCCCTTACAAGTACTTTAATACGTAAGTGTTAAATGGCTAAATTTAGAATCTGAAAATTTCTTCCTCAAATCTCGAGTTTAGCACCCTTTAGATTACGCCTAAAGATCATTGTAAGTGGCAGAATTTTCAAGGAAAAACAGTAAGCATAATAAACGGGAAAATTTCTAGGGGAGGTTCGTACTCCTACTCTAGAATAATTTCGGGAATTTGCCCCTAATATTAGTATTTTAACTCATTTTGAGACCATTAGGATTTCCAAAGAGAATCACTGCTGAAAGTCACAAAACTTTCAAGGGAAAAAACACTATAAAAATTTAAGTCAAGAAAATTTTTTTGTGGGGGGTTGAACTTCTAAAACCCCCTTAGATACGGCTCTGCCGCCCTTTCGAATGTTACTAACAATTTAAGTGATTTAAGTTTAGTTTAAAATAAACATTTATTTTGTAAATTTTTAAAGAAAGGTACAGAAATTTCAAAGGTATATACTAATTTCATCCAATTATACATTTTAATATACGTTTCATTTCGCAACCAGAGGGGAACAGCAATTTCGTTGACTTCGAACTGTGACTTGTTTTTGAATAACTTAGCTCCTGAATTCAAAAGTAAATGTAATTTTTGTGTGTTAACGTCAACTTTTTAAGATACAGGGTACCCCCAAAATGTGCATAAAAAGCAAAATAAATGACTTTGAATTCGATTTTCAGGGCCAAAAACCTTAACCTTTAGTCTTTAAATTACACCAGAAAGGACAAGAAAGGTAAAAGTTTCTAAAATATGAAAAATTGTAGCAAAGGGATAGGTTTAAGGGGTAATTAGAGCCGTTTAATAAAAAACCGTTTAAAATTATAGAGGTTATTTTACGTTTTTTTTTTCTTATTTTTTAAGCAATTCCTCTTTAAAAGGTCTTAACCCTTCCCAAGGAATTCAAATTGAATGAAAATAGGCAACAATGATTTTTACTAAAAGCGGTTGAGGTGTTAGCGTCCCCGTAGCACCCGCGAAAGTGTTCGGAAAAAATTATTTTCATGCTTTGAAAAGTTTAAAAAGGACATTTTTCTTATAATAAAAGTCTTTCCAAAATACCCTACCCCCAAAATATGCATAAAAAGAAGTTAAGGGGAAACTTACTAAATATATAGTTATTACAAGTTAAATTATAATTTAACATTAGAAGGAGAAGTAATTTCCGTTTCATAAAATCCTACTCTATGTGCTATAAATTAAAATAGGAAACACTTTGGAACGGGGAAACATTGCCAAAGGGTTTGATTTTCTCAACTCAACTGAACACGTGATCAAGTTTGGCATGTTTTATATAAAACATGAAATAAATCTCAAAAAAAAGGTGAAAAAGATCTCAATATAGGATAAATATAATTCATCCTATATTGAGATCTTTTTCACCTGGAGAAACTAAAAGCAAAAAGAGATAGGTAACGAATTTAGTTTAATTAAGAGTTAAGTTGAGTTGTTAAAGATCTATCGTCTAGTTGGGCATGGTCAAGGCTAGGTACAGCCCGCTAGCTTTTGATCATCGATCTAAGAGTCAAAGATAGGAACGTCATGACTTAATTGAGCTCTTTTATTAATTTTATGTGAATTTCAGCTAAAGATTACTCAGCCCCATGCCCCCCCTTATAACCCCCATTCCTATAGGATTCCTAGTCGTCTATAGGTGTATCCTACCGCTCTAAGCATTTTACCTCTAGTTTTTGATCAACCCTGTATAGAATGCATCTATTCGTTTTATTTTTGTTATTTGCTAAATTATTTCCACTATCAAAATAGTAGTTTGTTTTGAAATAACAGTTGCGCCAATATAGTCGCTCTGAATCTTAACAGACCGGAAAATGTGTTAATGGCAAAAAAAAATAATAATCTCAAAGAAATTGAATTCAAGAGACAATTTGTAACCTTTTTGGAGAATGATCCATAATATTGTTACTTTCATAAATGTATCTGATTTTTTTTTACATTAGACGAGAGGATATTTAACACTTAATTATTGGAAACTTTACAGGGACTTTAGTAGCTCAAGAAAATGTCTGTACTATTTTATAGTACGAAACTGGAGCGTCGGATCTGTAGATTCTGCTAACAGGTTGGTGAAAGTTTTCATCCCTATTGTAATTCGAAATCTGTATTAGGAAGTACGTAGTTTGAAGCAGTCCACCTATGGTCTGCCAAAATTTTCAGATTCTAACCAAAGATCGATGAACATAGTACTATAACTTTTCATTCGGGGTATATACAGAGTGTGGCCGAGGTGGCTTGGGTAGGTGGTCATGGGTCAACTCAGCCCTTAATCCTCCCGGGGTCGATAAAATGAGCACCAAGCTCGCTTGGGGAATCAACTGGGGGTCCAGCGTCGGGCTATCCACTCGGCCTGGACACAAGCTAAGTAATTAGCACCCCAGGCTAATGAAACGGAGATGGGCACCGCCTGATGGACCACTAGGCCCAGGCAGAATTTTATTTCATTGATATACATTTAAGTTTCGATTTTATAAGGGTCTAAAAAGGTATTTGTCAGAATGCCCTGATATTTTATCTGAGTATTCCTAAAAAAGCAATGATATAAACTTTTTTTGAAAAAAATTTATCAAAAAATTTTACGATAGATGGCTCTATATTTATTAGGGTGGTTACAAAAAAATCAACTTTCGAATTTCTTGGGTCTTACCCCCTTAAAATGTGTTAATAGGCTAAAAATGAGATCGGCTAAGTTTCAACTCTATCTGATAACATAAACCCGTGCCGCAATGAGGTCAAAATTCAGAAACAGCTAGTTTTAACAAAGAAATCATAGTTTTTGCCCAATAAAACTGGAACCTTTTGTCCCAGTAATTTAGTTATGGGGTCATTTAATAAGACATTTTATGCACTTAAACTCTGAGGCCATCGGATTTATTTTCTAAAACATATAGGGCGCTATCTAGCATTTTTATAGCACAGGTTCTCGAAAGCGTATTTTCATGCAAAAACCCTAGAAAATTACGTTATCACAAAAAAACTTCCTTCCCTAGACTTTTCCCATTGCTTTTGGTCCCGATAGATAGTTAATGAGTTTTTAGACCCCTTAGTAAATACGTGGGTATATACTTTTAAACCACCTATAGGGTTCGGAAAAAGATAAAAACTTGTTAACTTTTTCTTTCTTCACACCACCTACTTAAGAAAACGTTTTATCCCTTTTTTAAGGGAATTTTCTGGAACGGTTAGCAAATCAGTAAATCAAATCAGTTCATTCATTTTTTCTAAAATCCTATTTTGAGTTTAAGTTGAAAACGAGTAACTTTGGTAAAAATATACCTTTTTAAAATTTAAAGTCATTTTTTACCCAATTGGCACATTTTATGGGGGTAAGACCCATGGGCGTAGCCAGGTTCCATGTTAGGGGGGGGGGCAAGAAAACTTACCTTTGCCCCTTGGCATGGTCTCAGGTACCCCTATGGGGAGTACTTTTACACGTTAAATTTTAGAGTAATTATACGAAGGGTTTGAACTTTTGCACTTTGCACACTTAACTTAAATAATAGTGTAATTAATGTGTGCTCTAAGAAAAATGGGGGGGGGTTGGGGGTCCTCCCCCAGAAAACTTTTTAAAATTTGCCCCTTAAAGTAGTGTTTTAGCTCATTTTTAGACTCTTTGGCCAGAACAGAACCACCTCTTGTAAGTTGTAAGCCACATACTTTTCTAGGAAATTTATGTGGCTAATGACTAAAAGTATAATTTGTAGAATCTAATCGAGTTGAGTTAAATTCAATAAATTTTATCTATTTTATTTTATGTTACCTGGTGAAACTTTCGTATGTTTGGACATTAAAAAAAAACATCAAGCTTGAGGAAAATACGCAACTGCTTTAATTACAATTACATAATAATTTAGAAGAGAATAAAGAAAAATACAAAGTTACAGTTAGTCTGAAAATAGTCCGAGCAACTTTGTATCAACTGTTCAAGTTGTTGCAGTTACTTGAATAACCATGATATGAGATATAACATTTAACAATAACCTTAAAATGTAAAAGTAAAACCGTCCTGCTTTCTCAAATATTATTTAGCTTTTTTTTCACTCTTAAAGAAAAAATTCTCTAATTAGATATTTTATAACAAATAGTTTATCCCCCAAAACTAAGATGCAATACTAAATTCAACTTACTTTAATTGCTGGTGATGGTGCTGGATTAAGGCTTTACATAATACGTCTAGATATCAATATGGCCCGGTCGTTTGGGGAACTAAAAATGGTGAATGAAATGAATTCTGCGTGAATTCTTCAGCCACATCTCACATATAAGCTCGTTTTTTTGGCACATATTCTTTAAAAAAAATTGAAGGGTTTCGGCTTTAAAAAAATTTTTTCAGAAAAAAAAATTTTATAAATGTTTTTCAATTTTACAGAAAAAATTATTTTGGGGGAAAATTTCTGAAGAGTTATGAAACATTTAGGGGGGGGCAGCTGCCCCCCCCCTGCCTCCCCCGGCTACGCCCATGGTAAGACCTAAGAAAAGTCGTTTTCCCTATACCTTGTGACCACCCTACTCTGTATACTCATGAAAACCACTTGAGCTGAAAACAAGCAAAATTAATGAACATAACTACTACTTTGCCTTTATTTTTTTTCTGTCTCTAAAAAATACCATCGTTTTAGGAATGCTCTATTAAAATATTAGGCTGTTTTGTTACGAACAGTTATTCTTTTTACAGCCTTTTTACAAGAGAACGAAGATGGGCATCGTAGGCCTTGGCCCACTAGGGCTCTTGTGCCAATGTGCTAAGTTTGAGTTTATAAAAAGATAATTCGTAGCTATTTTTTTTCACAGTAAGGGTTTGGCGCCCTGTTCTTATGCCTGTAAAATTTTCGTCCGTTTTGTAAGTTTAGCCTGGGAACTTTCCTTGTCAGCCTTTTAAACCTTTGGATCGATAAAATGAGGTCCAAGTTAACTTGGGGAATCAAAAGGGGCTTTTCACCTAGCTGACTGGCCTTTAGTCACGTTCAGTAACAGCTCTGTTCATGGTTTCACCCAGTATAGATGGATATACTGTAGTCTAAAAACCTAACGATATTGGTACTCCCTCAAGTATTCCCCTGTTTCAACTAATAATTTATAGTTTTAAAACATAATTACTTTATCGAATTTTAAAATTTAATTATGTATAGGTAGTGGTAAAAGTTAATGAAAAGACGAAGATTCATAATTTTATTTTGAAGTCAGGTAAATCTCATTGAGGGGTCACAACACACAGCATCTGTTAAATGAAGAGGTTTGAAATTTGGAGAATTATCATGTAATTAATGGACGTTATCTAACCTTGGAACGGTATGTTGTTTTGTTAAACCTAGTCATGATGTATTGATTATTTTGCAGGTCATTCCCCAGTATTTCAACTAGTAGAAGGTTTGTGATTTTACTGATATTGGAGTACTTCAAGTTTGTAATCTGCATTATTTCTTTAGACCATTGTACCAATTATTATTAGTTTTGATATATTAATAAAAACTTAATTGAGCGTCCGAGAGGGGGAGAAACCCCACTCTTGGACAAGGTTGCAGTTTATTTTGAATGGGGGTAAAATACAGCTCTAATATCCTACTGCTCACTTACCTTGATAATGATAAAGGAGAATGATACAGGGCTAGTAAAGGATTTTAAATTTTAACCTAAAGGTATTTAGTTTGTAACAAAACTTGACGTGATAAATTTAGATATTTTAGAATAGTGGTTTCCATCTAATAAAAAAGGGTAAATTACAGCTGAAGCTGTATATTTACAGCCAGCAGGCTCGGTGTTAAATCTTTAGATGATCCAATCAGTTTTTTTCAGTTCAGATCCAATTAGTTTTGCATAAGGCCGATAGTCTATTATCTATAAAATATTTCGTGAACATGTATAATATGTTTTTATTTATGGCCATAGTTAAATTAACACATTTCAATGCTAATATGAATTTTTATTTTCATATATTTTAAGTACTGTATTATAATTAAATGTCCTCCCAATTTCTGTGAATGCAGAGATACTCTTCTAATCTAAACGATTTTAGAATAAAAATTATTAATCACTTTTGATATGTAAAGAGAGAAGTAGCATATGTTACATAAAATTTACCTTTAGCAGAGTAATTCTGAGGGTTTTAATACGAATAAATAGTTGCAAACCACTTATAAAATTACGGAATATAAACAAACGTTTGTATAAAAGATAGTCCATAAATTGATCTTAATGATTAATTTAATTTAAGATTATTTCTATTAATATAAGTTTAAAATAAGTTGCTCGTTTATTTGCAATGTTTTGTTCAAATAATAGTAAATTTTTCTTTCCTTTGCCAGCCCTGGTTAAGTGAGAGGAAAGGTTTCTAAACTAATAGGTATTGGAATTCCTAATTAAAGTAAATAGGAATAATATATAATGCAAAAAAAATAGAATAATAATAAATAAATATTCCCAAGATATTTTTTTAAAATAAATATACAAGAAAACAATAAATGGTAGTTTAGGAACCTAACCTCCTTTAATATAATTACACAATTCTTGTTCAGGGAAGCTTTCCAGCGTAACATAAATCCCCTAGAAACACAGCTCTTACCAAATATGTCATGTTTACGCAGGCGCGGATTCAGGGGGGGCACTCCGGAAAGTGCCCCTCCTTGGGCCACAGAGTACTAGAACACAGAGTCCACGGCCATAGGCCATAATGGAAATCGAAAATCATGACATCTTGTTACAGGTTGGGAGAATTGTGGCGCTGGGATCGCACTAAACTCACTAGCGTCTGGATCCAGTCTGAATCGTTCGCCGGCTGCCTATGGGAGATTGAAAACACCTTTTTGCGCAGGCGCTAAGTTCTAATTTGGCGAGAGATTTAAGCGGCCGGCATATGTTCCAGACTCTAGTGTGGCGCCCTCACATCAGTAACGCATTTGAAAATAGCCTCGTAGACCCTCTGTTAGGATATTTCTCTGTGCCTTGGGCTTTGGGCGGAAAAAGAAAGGGAAATAATAGAAAAGAGAGAGAAAAGGCGGAAGAAGAAAGTAGATTCAGAAAGACCAAAAATGTTTGTGTCATTTAAGATATGTACTTCTTCTTTTTTACCCTTTTATCTCTCCCTTTTCCCATTTTGGCCCCTTTTCCCAGGGGATCACTTTCTCTAGATTGTTCAAACTTTTTCGTTTATTAAGTGCTTGTGCTGATCAAAAATGAATTATTTAAGGTCAGAATCCCTACAATTTTTGGGGGGAGAAATTTCATGGGAGGATTTAGAGAAATTTTTATAGAAAAGAAATAGGAAATATTTGTCCATTTGCGTCCAAAGGTTGAGGTGGTTCTCAAAAAGTGTCCTCCCCTTGGAGCTTTTCTAGATCCGCGCCTGTGTTTACGTAACTGCAAATATACTCGACTGGAACGTTTTCCGACCCCGTGACGTTACGTGGAAGCGGAAACTGCCGAAACAGAAAGCTTGTTGAGTAGCTAGGAACAGTTTCAGAACTCAAAACGTGATAAAAAGTTGCTATACATGGGTCAAACAAGTTGATTTTTAAATTGACTTGCTTCATTTCAATCAAAATTCCAAACCGCTCCGAGGACTACTTTGATAGTGACGTCATAGGGGTAGCAAACGTTGCTGTTGAGTAGGTCAGTTTAGACCCTAGTGCGACGCTCACTTTATAGCTAATTTGAAAAAGGCACTGTCTATTTGAACGGTAAATATACAACTAAACTCTACTCTTATTTACCCGGCAACAGTTCTGATTGGAGGGACGGGACTGCTCCGTATGGGCCAACTACCGTTTTTGCCTTCCAAATAGACACTTCCTTTGAAAGTCACTATAGACAGTTCCTTTCTTAAATACGGTCCATAGTTAAAACCTATAGAGCATTTGTAATCATGTGACCCAAGGTTAGTAGAGAGAGAAGGTTGGCTCATCCGTGACGTCACTGCTTGGAAATCGGGTGCTCTGCCAATGGCAATGCTCGTACAGCTGTGAATTACAGCTGTAATTGGCAGAGCACCCCCTTTCCAAGCAGAGACGTCACGGATGAGCCAACCTTCTCTCTCTACTAACCTTGCATGTGACCTACGCCTAGCAACAGCAGTTAAAAAAAATAACTGTTTGACGTCATGTGAGGAAGGTTTTATTGGAACATATACAATTTGCATACAACTTAGCAAAAGTGTTCCCGCACCTAGCAACAGGTATGGGACCACTAGCTAAAAGGGTCGTGAGGTCATTTGCAAATGCTCAAGTCCTTTTAACTGATTAGTGGAACCGTTTTAATTCAGACTATAGCATCCCTCTAAAACTGGTTTGAATACTTGTAAATTCAGATAGTATCCTAATTCCGGTCCTTCACATTCAAACCGTAGCCTTGTTCCACTCTGTAGCTGATTAGAGCGCTCGCTTTCAATTCGCACCAGATCAATATACCCACAATACAGCTGATTTGAGGGCTACTTATTTAAAGGAAGTGTCTATTTGGACGGCAAAAATGGCAGTTGGCGCATGCGCCGTAGGTCTTGCGATTACGTAGCAGTACCAGTCCCGGGCGCTTAGTGTGATTTCAATCAGAACCGTTGCCGTGTAAATAAGAGTAGGAGTGTATTTATATATTGTCTTCCGAATAGACAGCGCTTGTTTTAAATTCAGTCCGTAGCCTTGTTCCACTCTCCATTCCACTCTGTAGCTGATTTGCGGGATTGCTTCAATCGCACTGTAGCCCTGTACCCACATTACAACTGAATTGAGGACTATTTTAAATTCAGACCGTAGCGCGTAGCCTCATTCCACTATGTCGCTGAGTTGAGGGATCGCTTCAATTCGCGCCGTAGCCCTGTACCCACATTACAACTGATATGAGGACTATTTTAAATTCAGACCGTTGCCTCATTCCACTATATAGCGGATTTGGGGGAACGCTTCCGTAGCTCTGTACCCACATTACAACTGGTATGAGGACTATTTTAAATTCAAACCGTAGCCTCGTTCCACTCTGTAGCTGATTTTAGGGATCGCTTCCATTCGCAACGTAGCCGTGTACCCACATTACAGCTGAATTGAGGACTATTTTAAATTCAGACCGTAGCCTTGTTCCACTCTGTAGCTGATTTGAGGGATCGCTTCCTTAGCTCTGTACCCACATTACAACTGATATGAGGACTATTTTAAATTCAGACCGTAGCCTCATTCCACTCTGTAGCTGTTTTTAGGGATCGCTTCAATTCGCACCGTAGCCCTGTACCCACATTACAACTGATATGAGGACTATTTTAAATTCAGACCGTAGCCTCATTCCACTCTGTAGCTGATTATAGGGATCGCTTCAATTCGCACCGTAGCCCTGTACCCACATTACAACTGATATGAGGACTATTTTAAATTCAGACCGTAGCCTCATTCCACTCTGTAGCTGATTTTAGGGATCGCTTCAATTCGCACCGTAGCCCTGTACCCACATTACAACTGATATGAGGACTATTTTAAATTCTGACCGTGGCCTCATTCCACTATATAGAGGATTTGGGGGATCGCTTCAATTCGTACCGTAGCCAGACCCACATTACAACTGAATTGAGGACTATTTTAAATTCAGACCGTAGCCTTGTTTCACTCGATAGCTGATTTGAGGACTATTTTAAATACAGATGTTCAGTCAGCCGCAAAAAAACGTTACAGAGACGATTGTGAACGATCGGATGGGGTTAGGAAGATAATTTAAACGCCAATTTTCATGAATTAACGTCTACTTTATAATAAGCCCTGATTCAAGTCCTTAGGAGGCTGTCCAGTGGCGCAGCCAGAAATTTCTTCTAGTCGGGGTCCAAGTCTATCGACCAGGGCCGTTATGCTTTTGTTTCGGAGGGGGTTTTGACTCAACATTTTTTCTGAAGTATATCCTAATTAAGAGTAATATTATACGTTAAGTTTTAGACGACTAGCACAATTACTTTTAAATTTTGGTCCACTAAATTTAAAATAGTAAAAACAATATGTGAATACCTAGTAAAATTGCAGGTCTGGGGGTCCTCCCCCAGAAAAATTTTGGAAATTTCCCCCTCCAAGTAGTGTTTTAACTCATTTTGGGACCTATATTCCAAAGAGTATAGTATATTGCTCATAGTAAGTGGCAGAATTTTCTAGAGAAAACAATATACCGTAAAATAGAAGGCAACATTTTGAAGGGGGTTGGGGGTTCTATCTAGAAAACTTTTGTAAATGTACCCCCAAAGTAGTGTTTAGTACTCCAAGTACGTAAAGGATGTATCCTTTATGTACTTGGAGAAGACTTGGAGTACTTGGTTGCTATATCGTTTGGAAATTAGTTTAATTTCTCATTTTGACCATTTTGTTCATACTATTCGATTTAGTTGCATCAACCAAACGGTGATATTTTTGACCAAACACGTAATGGCATGTTTTTATTGAATAAATAATCTACATTTTAAGCCCAAATTTACTTTAATCACTTGAATAGTTTTTGAAACATTCGACTTTAAAATTCCATCTTTTTTCGGCTACAACAATGCGTTTTGGGGAAGTTTCATTGTTGTGTAAAGAGAAAATTAGACTACCACTATGCTAAAATTGCGGGTCCAAGATGACGGGGCTTTTTTCAAAGTGGGAGATTTTCCCCAAGAGGGATTTTTTGGGAATTTCGGTACATCAATCAGCACGCTATCCTTTACGTTTCCACCAATTTTCAGCTTGTTATTTTGAATGTCTATCTGTATTTTGACCCAGCAAAAATTTAATTAAATAAAAATTAATTATAATTAAATTAACTTTTTTATTTCGAAATTTTTGACGTTGTCTTTTAAATACTTATTATTAAACAATTTGGAGCAAAAACGACCACAATCGAACGCTTGGGACAGTCGCGATGCTTGAAAACGCAATCCAAGATTGCGGCTGTTGTTCGAAATGGCGGTTTCCCTTGGATGGATTTTTTTGGTAATTTTGGGGTATCAATTAGAATACTATCCTCAACATTTCCACCAATTTTCAGCTTTTTATTTGGAATATCTACCTACCTTTTTACGCAGCAAAGCCTTTTTTTAAATAAAAATTAATTATAATTAAATTAAATTTCTTGTTTCGAACTTTTTGATGTTGCCTCTTAATATACTCATTAGTAAACAATTTAGGACAAAAACGAACTCAATCGAACGCTTGGTTGAGTCGCTATGCTTAAAAACGTAATCCAAGATGGCAGCTGTTTTTTCAAAATGGCGGATTTTCCCCCACATAGAATTTTTGGGAATTGTAGGATATCAATCAGAACCCTATCCTCTACATTTCCACCAATTTTCAGCCTGTTATATTGAATGTCCGGGTTTGGCCCTTATTTTGTCTAATTTGCCTGGACTAAAAGACGCCTGGGATATTTCGGGCAAGTATGTGCATTTAATGTAATTTTTTATGCCGTAATATCCGCCCCACAGAGAAATATCCTAACAGAGGGTCCACGAGGCTATTTTCTAATGCGTTACTGATGTGAGGGCGCCACACTAGATTCTGGAACGTATGCCGGCCGCTTAAATCTCTCGCCAAATTAGAACTCAGCGCAAGCGCAAAAAGGTGTTTTCGATCTCCCATAGGCAGCCGGCGAACGATTCAGACTGGATCCAGACGCTAGTGAGTTTAGTGCGATCCCAGCGCCACAATTCTCCCAACCTGTAACAAGATGTCATGATTTTCGATTTCCATTATGGCCTATGGCCGTGGACTCTCTGTTCTAGTACTCTGTGATCCGCCCCAAGTAAGAAAGGGATCTGGGGCCCTCCCCAGAAAATTTTTTAGAAATTTGTCTCTTAAAAGTAGTATTTCAGCTAATTTTAAGATATTTTGGATTACAAAAGTAGAGGGCCCCGCTCCTTGTAAGCCACAGAATTTCCAAGAAAAAATAAATAAATAGAAGACAAATTTTTGAGTGGGCCTTGGGTCACCGGTTATTTTCTTTTAACTCCTGTGTATCTTCTGTAGGGCTTTTAACTGTTGCTAAGGCCGTTGTTTATCTGTTGCTAAGGCGGTTTTTAGGTATGGGATCACGTGATTGCAAATGCTCCAATAGAAGAATTCCACGGCCAGTCATTTTCTGTAACTGTTAACCTCTGTAGGGCAAAAAACTGTAACAATTCTGTTGCTAAGGCCGTTGTTAGGTCCGAGTCATGTGATTGAAAATGCTCTATAGAGGGTCCACAAGGCTATTTTCAAATTCTGTACAGTGGGTGTGAGGGCAGCACGAAAAACTCAATGATTGACAATTGACAGATAGGTAAGCAGAGCTTGGTGCAGTCACAAAACTGTTTGTGACTTGTTCATTCAATCTATCCTTTCGGAGGGCTATTGGAGGATCAAGTTATTTTCTCCGCCTCCCGTGACGTGCGCGATCCCAGCGCCAAAATTGCTGGTAGCTCTGTGAGCGCTTGTAGATTAAGTAGTAATTACTCTGTGCGTTAAATTCGTTGCGTCAACATCTTCGAGATGAAGTGAATTAACTTTATTTATTATGATATGATCCAAGATCCAATATTATTTCATTATTTAATTTATCTGAGAAGTGTCAAAACGATTGAGATATCAGAGAAGGTAAAGTTATATAATACTAACCAACTACGGAATCTTTCCCTTCTGTATTCCTAAGGTATACGCCATACAAATTCTAAAATTATTCCACGAAGGGATTTCTCAGTGTTTGCCGATTTCATTCATACTACGTATTTTAGAGAGGGACACAATACTTTTGCCCCTCCTCCTGCTACACAACAGCTCCTTAAATTCATTATTTTATAGAAATGAAATCGAACATTGTATGAAGTAAAATCTCATTTCCGATAATTGAAACATGAAGAATCCTTTAATTTATTCGTTGCTTTGGTGTATAATTAATTTTTTTCAAAACAAACGAACTACTTTTGTTGATTGTTGAAATTCATCTTGTTATCACAAATTCTTGGTACCATGATCTGTGTTATGTAGAAAACTAAATGTGTTTCAGTTCCATTAAATGTCCTGATAAATATCACCAAGTTGTTTTAAACAAAAAATATTCAAATATCACCAACATTTATGGTTTTCATTTGTATAAAGGTCAGTGGTGCGGGGCAGTGTGCCCCGGGTGTCACCCGTCTAGCAATGAGGGGTGACATCAAAGATCTCTTGAAATAAATGAAAGAAATTCGCAAAAATAAACATATACTATCATACTTCGAAGATTTCTCCTTCTTCACTGATATGAAGGAGTGGGTCCCAACAGAAACAGGGACAAATGTCAATCTGTCAATCTACTGGTTATTCAGGGAAAATTTAAATCCTCAGTGAAGAACTAAGGGATGACCCAAGAACCTAAAAACTGTTCATCTCTACAAAAAAGATAATTTTAATTATAAAATGAAAGGAAGTATTGGAATAGCTTTAGAAAGAGTTAGTTGCCATGTTTACCCACCGCTGAAATGATAACTGTGAAGTTTCCTTCCACAAATTATTTATTCACCGGATCGAGGAAGCTGGTGTAGATGAGGCCTTTAAATAACTGCAATAATCTTTGACATATATAAAAGGGATTTTATTATAAATCAAAGATTATTGCAGTTATTTAAAGGCCTCATCTACACCAGCTTCCTCGATCCGGTGAATAAATAATTTGTGGAAGGAAACTTTACATGGCATCCCTGCCGGGATGCCATGTAAATTGAGCTATAAAAACTCAACTTATTATAACTATGTAATGAGCTAAGAGGTTTTCAAACTGTGGGTCGCGACCCACTGCTGGGTCACCAGTCAGTTTTTGGAGGGTCCTAACAATATTATAAATTTGTCTGATGATATAATATCTTTAGGCACAGCTGGAATAAGAGTCCTTCATTTGGCGACTCGCGTTGCGATCGCCAACTATACACTTACTATATCTAATAGTGATATACCGCCAACTTGGCGACCGCAACGCGAGTCGCCAAACAGAGGACTCTTATTCCAGCTGTGCCTATCTGTTTTATAATTTTTATGGACGTGTTGCTGGCTCTTGAAATTTACCAAATCACCATAATAGTCAATAGTCATGGGTGGATTTAGGTGTTGGACCCTGGGGGGCAAGCTGTCCCTGATGACTTTGGAAACATGATTTTCTCTTATAAAAACTGAGTTTTCTCAAAAAGTTGGGTGGTGGGCATTGCCCCCCATAAATCTGCCCATGCATTAGTAAAAAGAATAATAAAGAGCAATAGGAAAATAATTTCTTACTCGGTGCTAAACCTTAAGAACAATTAAAGTAAAATTCACTTTAATGTGCTGATAATGCAAAATTTGTTGGTTATTCAAATAAGATTTTTAAAAATCAGTGTTTCTAAATGTAGGCAGATGCCCTACTTTCTTGAAAAATCCTTAATTTATTGAGTGAGTAAAAGATTAGTTGAAAACTTTTTTCTGAATCAAATTTACTTATAAAAACAAGAAAATGTCATTTTTTGCACAGGAAAGAGATGCTTTCTGCATTAACTTTCATATTTTAAAAAATTGAGCTTGAAAACCAACCTAGATTGAATAATTGTTTAACAATAACATATTTAAGGTGAAAGTTGCACTTATTTGCACTTTAAATAGTTGCATATTTGCACATTAAGAAGTTGCATATTTGCACTTTAAGAAGTTACATATTTTACATAAGTTTGAAATATAAAACATAAATTTTTGCACCCAACTTTAGTTACCTTATCAGAAATTACTGAAATGAGTTGAATATAGCAAGCTATTGATAGAAAGTTTTAAAACCAGGAAATGAAGGGAAGTTGGCACTGTCCCATTCATCCCCACAGCTCTTGTCCCATCCATCCCCATACCCACTTATTTTTAAAAAACTAAAATTTGGCTAGGAAAACAACCATGAATTTTCTCCATTCAAATTGTAAACTACACTAATACTATATTAAGTACATTTTCAACACACAGTAAAATATTTAGCTTTAATTAAATTATTTTTAAATAACTTTTTATAGAAGTAAAACAAAAAAAGTTACTTTTGGTATGGAAAGACATATGGTTAGACATATGGTTAGTGGTCCAATTTATACAAAAATGGAAGCTTATGTTAATAAACACATTTGTTGAATAGGCTACGTACTACACTATCTACCAATAAGTATATTTGGACACCTGTGATATAAAAGAAAAACAAACTTTATTTATAATCAATAGTTGGTAGAGCCTCCACGTTAGGCAATTACTGCGTGAACTCTCTGGGGCAAACTTTCCACAAGTTCTTGTGTGACAGCTAGTGGTATTTTCTTCCACTCGGCTTGGAGAAGACATGTAAGTTCTTTGACTGATTTTGGACGGGTAGTGCACCCCTTAATTCGGCGATCCAACTCGTTCTCGATAGGGTTCAGGTCTGGGCTCTGGGCAGGTCAGTCCATTCGATTAACCACATTGGCACCATACCAAGCCTTGGTGACCCTTGCAACATGACAGCTGGCATTGTCGTGGAATTAACAGGGGTTCACCCCGTAAAACTGCCACAATGTAGGAAGCACATTGTCTTCCAAAGTAGTGCAGTAGGTATCGGCGTTGAGGTTACCATGAAGGGAATCTCAGGACGGCAGATATAGTCATTTGCATAGGTGTCCAAATACTTATTGGTAGATAGTGTACTACTATCCTCTGGGTGAAACATCAAAAATTTAAAGTGAAGTTAAGGTATTAAAAATTGAGTCGTCCCATTCATCCCCACTCTCCCCTACTATTGTTTTTCACAATTTTTGTAAGACATCCTGAAAAATATTCAATTGGCCAGATTTCTGCCTGAATAAACATAAAATACTACCTCCCAAGTAATTTTTAAGAAAATTCTTTTATTTCCTGTTCCTAGTATATTTTCAAGTTATATTGGAGTATTTCCTTGCGATTTCAGATAAAAGGTGGATAGTTCTGAAATCTGCTTTGATGTGATATCATTATGCCTTGTACTAAATGCAGCTGTGAGTTTGGAATTCTGAAGAAAGAAGTAAGTTTATAATTTTTTTATCATACTCTTGCATACCAGTACTTGATTAATATCATTTTTATAAATAAGTTTTTCATCCATATTACCTATAGCTTATATTAATAATATAAAAAGTTCAAAAATATCTAATATATAGTTAATTTTTAAAGCCTTACCATGCTTGCTGATAATTCAGTGAATTGTTAATTTAAGAGTTGCAAGGCCCATTTTAAACCTGTAAAATTCTTGAACTCCCCAGATTATGTGATTGAGAAGTTATTTGAAAGCAATCTTGGCTGGTTTAGAGCAATTAGTATGTACCAAAATATATTATGTTG
The DNA here is from genome assembly GCA_963680715.1 of Tetragnatha montana. Taxonomy (NCBI): domain Eukaryota; kingdom Metazoa; phylum Arthropoda; class Arachnida; order Araneae; family Tetragnathidae; genus Tetragnatha; species Tetragnatha montana. The sequence goes on along the minus strand of OY796682.1, from coordinate 34,436,663 downwards.
AATAAGTTTCTTTCTTTGTATTCAACCTAAAAAACCTCACTGAACTTATTCTGAAGCTCAATTTTTTCTTAACTTTAATTTAAGAATTGAATGGATCTATAGGTAAGTAAAATGAGAGAGAAAGATAGTTTTAAATGGCAAATTTTGCCATTTTATTTAAATTATAATAGTTACAATTTTCTAGTTTGTGAAATTTAAATAAAAATTACAGCAAAAGCTTTTTACCAAAAAATTCAAATTAATATTAAAATCTAGGACAAGGGTGGTCAATTCAAATTATTTCTAGTCTCTAACCTAAAATTTCAAATAAAACAAATTACATACCTGTAAATTTCGGGGAAAGTTGGCTCAAAATCATTTTTAAAGCCTCTCTACCCATAGGATTTTAAAACACTGGTAGGATTTGAATATTATTGGTGTGCTAAATGTTAAAACTTCATAGCTAATATTGTGTCTCTAGCAAAGTTGGGGGTCCTGGGGATCCCCCAGAAAAAAATTTCTTAAATGTGGTGTTTTAATCATTTCTGGACATATGGGACCCTTCAGAGGAGAACCGAAGAGGACCACTTCATATTTGCTGCCAGATTCATTTGGGTATAAATCCCCACTCAGAGGCATTCTACACTATCTATTCATTTCATGGGGTGGTTTAACCCTTTCAGTCCTAAGCTGCCTGTGATTTCCCTCAATTGTCTCCCCTTAATATTAAAATTAAAAAAAAAAAAATTAATTTTGGGAATTGTTCTAATGGGTGTTTAACACTAGAACGACGGAGGAGCCTGTGTGGCCCTTTGTGTTTGTTGTTCAATCATTTCAACACTAATTAACCTAAATTTGTGCATGGCTTGCAATTTTCTAACTTTTCATTATTTGGCCCCATTTGAATGCATACCAAACCATTTTCATTGTAGTCTCATAAGAACGGAGATATCAAACTGTACATATAAAGATGAAAGGAACCAGTGTTACCCCCTATGGCATTTTTCAATGCAAAATTTGTGCATGTGTTGAAAATGTTTCTGGTGATCACTGGAGCATGAAAAGTACCTTTCAACTGAATCTAACCTTGACCTTCAATTTCCTGCATTTCAATGGAGTGGTTAGAATTCCAAAAATTCCCTCCCCTTTTCACACTATTGAAATAAGAACCCCCCTACTTTTTTGTTAGCCTGGAATGTGATTGATTGTGATAGCTGTTTGAAATTAAATAAATTTTACATTTAGAAAAGGAGATCCTAGATACCATAAATTAATTTTTATTCTGATATTGAAAAAAATTCATTGAACACCTAAAACGAAATTTGAAAGAATTTTAAAGGTTTGATAAGCTTGATTCTAGTATGAAAGATATTTTACAATTGAAAATTATGGGGAAAAAAATTTCAGACCATCAGTAAAATTGTAACCTTCAGAAGAGATATTAGAGAGGTTTCACCTTCAGAGAGAGCCATTCGAAAATCAAAACCTATATTATACTATTTATTTTATTAAAAAATATAGAGAGAAATGACAATAGATGTTGACTTAAAAAAAGAAACATATACTTATGCTTAGTTCAATTTAAAACGCCTATAATGATTAATAATCATGACAGTGAGAAGAAAAAGTGAGATACTGTCGCAATAGTTTTTTTATTATTATTATTATTATTATTATTTCCAATGGCAGGGAATACATACAGATAACAAAGAACATAAAACACCAAAAGGTGAATTAAACAAAGAGACTGAGGTCATCTTCCCATGAGCTCTCTTGCACGCCAATATCTTGCGGTCTCGGACTTAAGAAGAGTGTGGAGCATCTTGCAGCAATAAAAATGCTTTCTGTTCATTGGTTCCTTTGCGTCGCATATTATACAGTCAGGATGGTCATAAATGTGTAGACGATACAAGTGTTCGCCCAGGCAGTCATGGCCTACCAGGAGACGAAAGAGAGCTACAGCATCTTATTATTACCTGTCACAATAGTAAAGAAATATAAACTCTATGTATTTATAAGAACTAAGATGACATTATAGACCAAATGACCAATCTATATAGTACCAAACCAAGAAATTCTGTTTACTCCTGCCTCCTGCACCTATTTAATAGTGTTTTACATATTACTTGCCATAAAGGTGTGAATTTTTAATGAGAACACTTACGTTCTTAAAAATCATACATCTGATTTTTCTAGTTTTGGGATGCATCATTAATAATGCGCTTAAAAATCTGGAAGGGCACAGGAATCCACACAGGCCCCTCCCGCCTTTGGGTTCTAGGTATACAGGCTAAGTCCCGTTGTTCTGCTGTTAAACCCATTAAATTTTTTTTTATTTTAACTATTACTTCTTTATGCTTTTAAAATACCCTACATTTTTCAAGACTTAATTCTTTTTTTTAAAGTAAGAAAATAATTTAGACCTTAGAGGTCTTATCTGTAGTAAAACAACACAAATTTGTGCTTTTGCTGATGACATTGTGATATTAAGTAGAACTAGACAAGGATTAATTGCCTCAACAAAAAGATTAATTGATGGAGCAAGAAAGGCTGTCTTGACAGAATAATTCGCACTTCAATAGTTATTAATAAAAAATTTATTAATAACTAAAAAATATTTAATGGAAAAGAGAAAAATAAGTTACATCAGGTAAAAAATCATAACAAAGAACAATGACTTGTTTCAAAAAAAGTAATAATAGCACGATTAGCACGAGCACTAGGTTTTTTGATACAACAAAGCAGTATAGTTTTAGTTGTAGCGGTTCTTCATTTTAACATTCCCTCTAGAACCTACAACTAACCAAATCGAAACTCAAAAAATTACCAATATTATTTTTAACAGTTTAACTTAAAAAATACCAAGAGAACTTCTTAATAGTTCAAAGCGTGGCTTAGTCAGAATGTCGGCCAGTTGGTGTTTTCGTTCGTTGGTGACCTGTAGAACTGGGACTGCTGACAAGGGGGATAAATCTTGCGTTTCAGCCAGATCAGCTCTTTCGTAGCCTCACTTGCAGCCTCATATTCTGCCTCAGTGGTGCTTACGCTTAGTGATACACATTGCTGACGACGGCTTACCCATCTAATAGCTCCTCCACTACCTTTGAAGAAGATACCAGAGACAGATTTCCTGGTAAGTGGTGTCACTGCATAGTCAGCATCACTGCAAGACTCCGAAACACTTGATTGAGGGCCATACTTGTACAACACACCACGGCCTGATGTTCCTCCAACATACTTGAGTATGCGCTTGACTTTGGACACAGGATCCAACTCCTCCATATTGAATCTCTCCAGCACCCTGAGAGCATTCTCCGACTTAACGACTTGATGGTAGGGTTCAGGTTCTACCTGCTCTGCAATACAGCATTCAATGAGACGTTCGGGTGCCTTTAGTTTCATCTTGCTTCTCAGTTGATGACCTTCTTTCTGCTTTGCCTCTGATGCATTCTTCGGATCAGGATCCTTTTCAGATTCAGCACTATCGGGAAGCGGGGTCACTTCATTCGAGTCAGGGTTTGGATCATTTTTTGGTTTTGGCAATTCAAGTCCAACAACAGCCGATGTTGACACTGATTCAACCCTATATTTTTCCTCTATAGGACCACAGACATCAGAATGAATTATTTCTCCATCTTCCTTTGCTCGTTGTTGAGGACTAAGGAACGGCTGTCTGTGTTGTTTTCCGACGATGCAAGCCTCACAGAACTCCTTGTCATCCTGCACTTTAATTCTCTGAGATAGAAGTTACTTCTTTTCCTGTTGCTTGTTCTCAAGCTCTCCTGTTACTTGTTCTTGCCCAAGTCTCTCATGCCAGAGTTGAAGCGTTTCATTTAAATTAGCTTCAAGTGAGGGAACAGTGGTGATAACAGTAGGGTGGTCCTAATTTTTCAAACTCTGAATTTCTTTGGTCGCACCCCCCAACTTTTTTCCTTTAGGTATGAAATGAAAGTATACCAAATATCTTCCCAATATTTTAATATTAACACGTGCCGCATCGCGATTGAAGTTAGACTACGATGAAGGCGCAGAACTACGTAACACTCTTAGAGGAAAGCGGGCTCCCCTCGCTTTCTCTCCCGCATGACAGTAGACCTTACGGACGGTGCTCGGGCGTTTTAAAAAATGAGAACTTTAAAGGCGGGATCTTCATGGATTTTATAATAAACTTGAATGCATCCTACACTATGGTTATTTAGGGTAATAAAACGTAAACATAAAGTGCAAATCATTATTATAAGTGAACAACAATGGAGAATTTAAGGTAAAGTGGAGGATCTTCCAATGAGGGTTGTGAGAAGACATTGCAGCAGCTATTTATGGTTTACTAGTTGATTATGACATATTGGACACAATCAAAGCCTTGTGCTGTGACACCAGTGCATCCAGTACGGGAATTAAAAACGGTGCAAAAATCTTGGGATCTTATCGATAAACCAAAGTACTCATCAAAGTACAAAACACCAACCGAGAGATAACTACCGAGAGCTCCGAAAGTTGACTATAGCATTTTTAGGTTATCAAGAAGTAAAAATTATTAAATTTAGACAACCTAGTGCTATCAAATGGTTTGGGGAAAAGGGTTCAAGATATTCATGCAACCAAATTGGTTTGTAGTATGAATTTTGTGAAGGGGATAAGTCAGTTTTTTATCAAATAAGTACTATGCAATTGAAGTAAGCTGATTATAAAATCGTAAAAATTTAACTTAACAAACTTATAAATTTAAGCAAAGAAATTTCACAGTTTTCTTCAATTATGTGAAAATTTGAAATACTTAATAAAAATAATTTAGGTAATGATGCATCAATCTGTACCTTTTTTTGTTTGAAGCAATTCAAATTGTAGTTTTGTAACGTTATGCAAAAAGTTTTACTGATGCAAGTTTTCAAAAGTTGGCAGGTATGATCTCTTTAGAAATAAGTTGATACCTAAAGAAATTAAGCTTAAATTGTATAAGACAATACTTAGACCAGTTGTAACTTTTGGTTGTGAAACTTGGACTTCATCTTAAAAAGATTTAAATAATTTGGAAATTTTTTAAAGGAAAATTCTGAGAAAAATTTATGGCCCAATTATGAATGATAATGGATTCCAAATTAGGACAAACAGAGAATTGGAGATCTTGGTGAAAAATGAAACTATAACTTGTTTTATTAAAGGACAGAGATTGGCTTGGTTGGGTCACATTGAAAGATCTGATGACAAAAACAGAGTTAAAAGGACGTTAAATTGGAAGCCAATGGGCAATAGAGCTAGAGGATGACCCAAACTGAGATGGTTGGACGATGTTCTTAAAGATCTTAGAACGATGAAAATAACCAATTGGAGAAAAAAGGCGTGTAATAGAGTTGCCTGGAGTAGATTGGTGCAGCAGGCCAGGGTCCATCAAGGGCTGTAGAGCTGAAGAAGAAAGTAAGAAAAGATATTCCTTAAGTTTTCTTTTACCATACCATTGGGAAAAACAGTTCTAGTCGCCACTGTTTCTTTGATGCCTGATTGAAAATCCGGTGTGATAAGGTCTTTAAAGGATGGATGAGTATTTCAGCTTGTACAAACATATCTAGAATATGAGTGATGTTTAAAAGCTTTACATTATTTAAACAGTATAATGAATGTTACCCAAATTAGCTATGTATTCAAAATTTTTAGTGATAGTGTCTGAAAATATTTTTTTGATCACTCAATTAGGTTGGATGTGAGAAGTGTGGTTTTGGTTTTTGCCCCAGATGTTGTAAGAAGCAAGAAGTTGTAGAAAATGGTACAACTGTGAAAAAGTACCTCTGTTCCAATTGTGTTTTAGTTCTTACTGGGTAACTACACATTTTAAAATATTTATAAAATACAACTTATCCATTGATATATTTCTGTAACTTTTTAATCAATCAATGGTAACAGGGCATCTAATCTACTCACTTATCACAAAAAATTTCTACTTTTGTGTTTTTAAAAACATGAAAACATGTCTGTTTATGATCAACCTATTTATTATATTCCATGTGTAAAAAATTCTTAAAGTGATGATCTGATTTTATTTAATAGGGACAACCCTGTTGCTAATATATCCCCTCCTATGGCCCATAAAAAGTAAGTCAATCAAATTTAATTATTTTATTTTCTTCCTTTAAAAATGATTAATTTTTAACTCTTCCTAGAGTTTATAGATATGCAATTAAAACCTATTTTGTGCATTGTTTATTTAAAACTGTACTTTTTTAGAATAATTCCAAAAAATATCAATTTAGATAATTAATTCTGATATTTACTTGTATTTTAATTTTACAACTTTTATTTAATATTCAAGTTCTCTTTTTTTAAACTATTAAAATAGTTCTAAATGCTCAAACTTCATTATTTTATATATTATTTTACTCTATACTAAATAAATAAAAAAGGTTATTAAACTACATTTTACTTTTTAGAAGAATGGCAAACTTCAACAGGAAGTCTTATAGTGTTGACGATTCGTCATCTACTAGTTCTTCCCATGAAAAAGATAGGGAGTTGTTAGAAAGATTGAAGAGATTAAAGAAAGATCAAGGTATTTAAAAATCTACTTATTTAAACCTCTAATGCCCTTTTCCTTGTTGATATAGTTGTGGTCCAAATACAATTAAAATGCTCCAAAAATTTTGATGAATTTCTATTTGGTAGCATGTATGCTACCATGGACATATTAGAGTACAAAAGAGTGGAATTTTGTCTACTTCTAAGGTTTTTATTTTTGCAAAAATAGTATTATTTTTAATAATATGTCCCTTTTTAGGTTTAAACTGATTTTTTCATGTAATTTTAATTTTTCAACCATTATTAAATCAATTTTCATGCAATAAAAATGCTTTTTTACTTTTTGATTTTGTATTAAGGGTTTATCTAGAGAAAAAATGGGAACTGCTTTGAGATCTCCTTAATTGATTTAAATTTTTCTGATAACTAAACAAATATTTTATGTGTAATAAAAATAATTTCCTAAAGAAGTATGCATAGGAGTTATTTTTCAGTATTGTATCAAATTGTTAAAATTATTTTTAAATAAAAATTTCTTGTTATTTTATGAAAATTACATTAATATGAAGACCTGCTAAAAATACTAAGTTACCATTAGCGAAATAGCTCATGTGAAAACCTTGAAGTAAAAGCATTTTTTATTTTAATTAATTTAATTACCTTCTTATTAATTTATTTAATCAATTTATTTATATTTTAACAAATTAAAATAAAAAAATTACTTAAGTACTTATACAGCTAATGCTAAGAAATACACATTTTCTTTGGTAGTTATTTATAACAGCAAAAATAATCTCCATGCATGAATTCCTTAACTCCCCAACCCCATCATAGCATATATGCCCCCATTATTTATTATAATTTAAAAAAAAAATTACACTGAACTTTTTTTACCCTTGGTTTAATTACATATAATCTGTATGTAACCCTATATTAATAAAATATTTGAAATATTGAGCTAAAAAAAAATTTAACAGCATAAATGCCATTTTGTTCCTTTGGCTACATGGTTTTTTTTTATTTTTAGTCTAGAGCTACATTCTGCATCCAATCTTAATTAATTATATCTCATAAAGGTGCAATTATTTATTGCTTTAACAACTAAAAAATATATAGTAATAATGAAATTAATGCCGAAAATTGTAGATAAACATACGGTACGGGGTTTTTTTTTTTTTTTTTAAATTTTAGTTTTACTTCTTGATAATCAATTGGCATCTTTTTTGAGCGCGTCCCTCAAATATATTTCCCACTGGCCCATAAACTGAATAATAAATGAAAAAGGAACGAAATAATGTCTCTCCTTTATAACCAACTAAAAATAAAAACTTGAACTATTTTTATCTTGATAATTTATGTTTATATGCAATTATTATGATTAATTTATGTTTATATTAAATATGTTTTAGCTGTCTCACCAAGTGAGCGAGAAATTGAAGAAAGGTTAGCAAAACTGAAAGGAATGGATCCTTCTAAATACAGGGCACCTCCGATCGAAGTAAAGTTATTTATTATTATTTATGGGTTATTCCAAATTTACTTGCGGATTTCATGTCTAGAAGTGTAATTTTCTATGTTGTGTATGTCTAAAAGAGTATCTAGGGTATTGACTAAATTTTTTACTAACCTTTGAGACCTACTTGCCCATTTTTAAAATATTTGGCATTTATGAGGTTTCTAATACAAAAAATTGAAAAAAAAAATTACAGAACCAGTCTTATTTGAGTTGGATATTGTTCAATTTATTTAGTTATTATATAGCTTTTACCATAGTCCAAGAAACTGCTAAACTTTCATAAAAGTTTTCTAAATATATTTAAAACTATGCATTTTTTTGGACTATCCACCAGCCTAACTTTTAAAATGTAAGGGGGTAAAAATAGGTCTTAATCAAAAGATCATGAGTATGACCCTAGATCACTCATCAAAGGTTGTTGTGTCTGTAATTAGACTAAACTCTTAACAGGTTTACAGGCCTCCTGATAGGAGGACTTCTATGGAGAAAGCCTCAGATCTACTTATGCAAATAACTGAGGAGGTTCACTTGGACTCCAAAAGAGTAAAACCAGAAGATGAAATTGCCAATCGGTTAGCAGCCCTCAAAGGTGAAACTGTCAAGCAGTCCAACATTGTAAGCAAAAGTACATTTAAACTTACTTATAATGAGAACCCAGTTTTGGCGCATATAATAAGAATAATTTGGTTCAATATTAAATGTAAGCAAGAAAACTCACTTATTACAGGCAAAATTCAGATACAACAGGCTGTAACTTCTTTACCAACTTTCTTAATGTTAAGCTTCTTTTTTTATTACTATTGCAGTTAATTTTCATTCAAGGTTGGTGATGATTCACTTTTAGACAGGTGGAAAGATACTTTGAAGAACACTGTGTTGGCAAAAGAGAGAATGATTTGCTGAGTTTAAAAACGTGAATTTTCTAAAAAATAATTTGCATTTAATTCCAAAAAGGACATTTTTTCTTCAGATTATTATTGATCTTATTTTGTAAGGTCCCTCACTTTTTTACTTGCTCTTAACAATGAATATGCAATGTGTGCTCTGTTGGACTTACTGGCCCATGAAGTAAGCAGAGGGCAGTGGTGGAAGAACTTCAGACGAGTTTAAAATAAAACATAAGTTTATTGAGTCCAATCTTAAAACAGACAAAGTAACATTCTAAGTCAGAGTCCAGGTCTCAGGCTACTTGCCTCTCTGACACACATATATACCTCAACCGGCATAGACGTCAACCCGACGTCAATGCCTGGCCCGCAGATAAGACGCGAGAAGAGCAGTTTGAATTGATTGCTTGATTGCACGACTGTTCGATTCCAACAATCGGCCCCCTCTCGCAACTTATCTGACGGAAACAAAAAATCACAGTAACATCAATACATCAAATATGAACAATACAATCTATGCAAAGTACAACTTATAGTCAATTTTAACAGTCCTTAATATCTCTGAACACATTTGCACAAAATTTCTTAAGTTGTTCCTTGCTAGGTGCTTTCGTAAATACATCAGCAACATTATTTTTAGTATTGATGTAGCTTAAATTGAAATAAGAATCATATATGAAATTTCTAACAAAATGATATCGCACGTCTATGTGCTTGGTTCTACAATTTTCTATGGGAGAATTTGCAAAGCTAATGGCTGCTTGATTATCACAAAAGATAATACTTTCTTTAACCATTAATTCTTTTAAACCCAATTCTACACACTCATCTGATATTCGTTTAATCCAAATAACCTCTTTGGATGCATCTGTCACAGTTATAAACTCAGATTCCATCGAAGACAAACTCACACATTTTTGTTTATATGTCCTCCAAATAACGGGTACATTACTCAAGAAAACAATGATACCACCCATTGATATCCTATCGTCCCTATTTGAGGCATAGTCTGCGTCACTGTAACAATTAATTATGACATCATCAATTTTTGACAGTTATAGTTGAAAGTTTTGTGTGTATTTCAAGTATCCAAGCAATTTTAATAATACATGCCAATGTCTCATTCCGGGATTTTCTTGGAATTGTGACATAATATTTACGGCATAACAAATATCTGGCCGTGTCTTATTTGCTATGTATGACAAACAACCCAAAATATTTCGGTAAGGCAAGTTTGACATTTCGTCCATTTCTTCCTTACTACTTGGACAATCCAATTTTGACAAGATGATACCCTTAGAAATTGGCAAGGAAGAAATTGGGACATTAAAGTTTTTATACTTTTCATAGACTTTTTTCTATGTAAGAATTTTGATGAATGTACAATTTATCATTTTCTTCAACAAACTCTACGCCTAAAAGTTTTTTCGTTTTACCCAAAAACTTAACATCAAATTCTTTTTCCAATAAATTTAACATTAATTTAATGTCATCCTTACTCTTACCGAATATAACAATATCATCTACATAAACCAGTAGTATACCAACATTGTTATACACATAAACGCAATTGCACCATTTGAGACGATTAAAGTTCAATTTTTCTAAAACCGAATTTAGTTCAAAGAACCATTCTCGACCTGATTGGTGTAATCCGTACAAAGCTTTCTCAAGCTTACACACATAGTCAGAATAATCAAGATTTTTGAAACCACAAGGTTGCCTCATATACACTTCTTCATTTAGTTTTGCATATAAATACGCATTTTTAATGTCAATTTGACAGTGTTGCCATTTATTTAAACTTACCAAAATAGCAAAAAACACTCTAATTAAAGAAAAATTGACAACTGGGCTAAACACTTCGTCATAAGTTTCCCCTTTGTTTTGGCTACAACCTTGAACCACCAACCTTGCTTTAAACCTAACTACTTCATTATTTTCATTTCTTTTCACCGTGTAAACCCACCTATTACCAATTACTTTCTTATCCTTTACAGGTGGTACTAACTTCCAAACATGACGCGATTTTATCGTGTCTATTTCATCTTTCATTGCATTGTGCCAATCATCGTATTGGGGAGATTTTAAGCACTCGCGGTAATTTTTAGGGATTACTAATTCAACATTGTTTGCCTCAACGTTAGATTCTGATACTTTACCAGAATACGTGTTTTTACTACCAAAGTCAAAGAAATCACGATCATAATCAATTCTATGAGCATTACAATACATTTGAGCATCGTTATGTGATCGTAAACGCATATTTGTACCTTCGATTTTGTAGTAAATGTCTGTCTTACTACCAGTTTTACGTGGTACGGCATTTCTAACCCAACACAAACTAGCACAAGATACCAGATCACCAGAAGACTCTTCTTCCTTTTTCTCTTCCTTAAACACCTGATCAGTTTCTACACTAGAGGTAGAACTCATTTGATCATCTTCAGTTTCCTCCTCACGATCTGAATCGTCTTTAAATACAATAGACCTAGACCTAGTGATACGACGAGGATTGGGACCCAGGACAGCTTCCACAGAACTTAATTTATCCTCATTAAATTTAACACTAGACACTTCGGTAAATTTCCTTTCTTCCTTTATGTATACCCTATAACCTTTTGTTGTTAAAGCATATCCTACCATAATGCCTTCTTTGGCTCTAAGATCCAGCTTTTTCCGTTGCTTTTTCGGAATATGGACAAACGCGATAGCACCAAAAACTTTTAAATGTGACACTGATGGTTTCCTACCGATATAAAGTTCAAAGGGAGTTTTTTCACGATTTTTGTGACATACGCGATTCCAGGTATAAGTAAAACACATTAGGGCTTCCGCCCAAAAGCTTTGATCTAGGCCACTTGAGTTTAGCATAGATCTAACTCCGTCTAACGCAGTTAAATTATACCTCTCGCTTATCCCGTTCTGTTCCGGGGTATACGGATTAGTTCGTTCAGGTTTAATCCCGTTTTCCTCCAGAAAATCGTTAAATTGTTTATTAACGAATTCACAACCATTATCTGCACGAACATTAAGTATCTTACTGTCCAAAAGTCTTTCTGCCCTAGCTTGAAATTTTTGAAAGCACTCAAAAACGTCCGACTTGTTTTTCATTATGAAAACTGTAACCTTACGAGAGAAATCATCTATAAGGGTCAAGAAATACTTAGATCCCCCCTTAGATGCAACAGGCATCGGTCCACAAACATCCATATGGATTAACTCTAAAGGCTTTGAGGAACGTATCTTACCCACAGACTTATAGGATTTCCTTTTATTTTTTGCCAAAATGCAAGATTTACAATCTACTTTTTCCCTTTTAAAGGATGGTAAACCCCTAACACTAGACTTTTTACTAGTACTTAATATGTAATCAGTGTTTATATGGCAATAGCGAAGATGCCACAAGGCTAAGTCATCACCCTTTTCAGTAACATAATTAAATACATTATTAGGGGAAAAATCATCATTTGGGGAATTAGCATACTTCCAGGGTTTACAGAAATACAATCCATTTACTCTTTTAGCATAGAAAACCTTTTCACCTTCACAATTATAAACCCAAATTTTGCCCTTATCACCCACAAATCGTGATCCATTTTTCTCTATTACTGAACCTGAAATAAGATTTCTTCTTAACTTAGGGGAGTACATTACCTCACTCAATACAACTTCAGAAACTTTAGTTTTGTTTCTCACAAAAAATTTGACCTTCCCCACACCTACTACTGGACTTTGTAGGCCACCTATAGCTAAATTTATTTTAGCATTACTTATCGGCTTATATTCCGAAAATAAACTTAGATCATTACAAAAATGATTTGAAGCAGCACTATCAAATATCCACACAGAATTTTTAGAGGCACAAGAAACATCACTCAAACAAGTTTCAGTAAACAAACCTTCATTTTTAGAACCACTACCTTTCTTAATTTTAGACTTAGAACTATTACCAGCACTCTTAGTTTTACATTTTCGAGCAATATGACCCATCTGATTACACAAATAACAAGGTCCAATTACTCTATCACTAGAATTAACATTTTTTAAGCTTAAATTCTTAGCAGAACTAACATTATTAGATATAGCATAAGCACAGCTATCAACTTTTTCTAAATCAGTTTTAACCTGCTTAATTCTACTTTGTTCTTTTAAAAGTTCATCTAGTACTTTTTGAAAGATAAAATCGTTATCTGGCCAACGATAAATACCTTGAACTAGATTTTGAAAGTCTGAAGGCAAATACCTGATCAACTGGTAAGCTTTGTAAAATTCATCTACAGGGTGACCACAACCCTCCAATTTCACGACAGTCTGTTTTATACGAGCGGCAAACATGGCTACATCGTCATCAGGATTGAACTTGTGTCCAAAGAACTCATCAAGGAGTTGCACTACTCTTGCTCTGGATGTTGGTTCAAAATACTCTTTGAGGATAGTCCATGCTGTAGCTCCATCCGACGTACTTGATATAAGGGTGCGATATTCGGGATCTACACTGAGATATATCGTCGAAAAAGCTCTGTCACGTCGAGTTTGGTACTCAACCACCTCTTTACGACTTGCAGTCGTGTCCTCGAATTTCGGTTCTGATTTCTCGATGAATGTCCAGACACCTCTGTCCATGAGGATAACTTTGACATCCTCTTTCCAAGTGGAGTAATTGTGGGCTCCAAGAGGCTCAATTGACAGTCCGTCCATCATCATATCGAGGTTTTGTAGCTGAACGTCAGGCGTGGCTTCAGGAGTTAAACAGGCGTGGCGGCCCCCATCACGGGCACACTTAAAGCATTCGCGGCCCCCATCTTAGGCACGCGTAAAGGACTCAGTATAGGAATCTGAAGCATCCGCTTGTTGGCCCCATGACCAATTGTTGGACTTACTGGCCCATGAAGTAAGCAGAGGGCAGTGGTGGAAGAACTTCAGACGAGTTTAAAATAAAACATAAGTTTATTGAGTCCAATCTTAAAACAGACAAAGTAACATTCTAAGTCAGAGTCCAGGTCTCAGGCTACTTGCCTCTCTGACACACATATATACCTCAACCGGCATAGACGTCAACCCGACGTCAATGCCTGGCCCGCAGATAAGACGCGAGAAGAGCAGTTTGAATTGATTGCTTGATTGCACGACTGTTCGATTCCAACAAGGTTTTGTCTGCAACCACATTTTTCTTGTTGGTGGGCTGCATTCATGGTGCAAATTTTATTAATTTTACTCAAACTGTTAAAGCGTCAAGTTTTAAAATTAAATTATTTTTTATTACCAGATCTCAAAATGTTTGTGATTATATTACGTTAAAAACTTTTATTAAATGCATAAGAATTTTTAAAACCCAGTTATATCTTTGGAGGATTTAGTGTGAAAGGTAGTTGCCCCATTGTATTTAATGTACAAAGGTTCAACTGTAGGGGGGAGGGGGGTTTTCCCAAACCCTCTTTTTAATGTGTTTTTCTCATTGTAACAATTTTTTAAAAGAAATTAGGAGTTTCCAAACTTCTTTGGGTTATGATGCCTTTTTGATAACTTTTGGTCAATGCATATTTTGATTAATAAAGCAATCACCAAAATTTCTGTTTAATATACCTTCCAATATTTAAAAAATATAGCTGAAACAATTTTGGAATTGATATTAAAGGTTGGTGGGTTTTTTAAAGCTTATCCAAACTCTTAACATTCAGTATCATTGAGAAAAAAATATTTCAATTCATACAAGCCAAGTCAACAAATCAGGTTAAAAGTCTGGAAGAATACCTAATATGGAATAAATAATTACTGCTCAATTATTTTAATATGTATTTAAAAAAGATAGTTTGTTGGTTTCTATCCCCAAAAAAGTGTGTCTTGTTATATTTTTCCACTTTAATCAGAACAATAATTCCAGATTTGGAAGAAAGAGTAAAAATTTGTAACAGTTTGGGGTTTACAATTTGGGAAGCTCTGATCTAAATGCTGGTGAAACTCCTTGTTAATACCATAGATCCTTGATAGAGTGACCCCATCTCAGACCAACAAGATATGGTCATTTTAATGGAAGGACAATCTAACAAATAAATTACAATTTAATGAAACAATCCTTACTTTTATTACAGATCGTTGTAACGTAAGAGTTGGTATATCGGGGTGCCATTTTAAAGAGTGTGCTGTATTTACTTATTTCTTGTTTTCTTTACTTTATTGCTTATTTTTAACTACAATTAAGAATGTATTAGGAATGACTTATTTAACAAAAGATAGTAGCATTTTTTCAGAACTGTTCAAAAAAATTATTTTACTATTGAATGAATAAAAGGATGATTTTGGTGCAAAGATCTTTTGTTTAAATTTTTCCCAAGGGCCTTTTTTAACATCAATTCTGAAAAATTATTTTAAGATTAATAATCTGTGAAGTATTTAAAAAAAAATAATAGGTTACATCATTTTTTTATCTCAATCCAGCCTGAAGAATCTCTTTCTGAGATAAATCCTGATAATGCTGATGAAGATTTGTCTACTGAAGATGTTCTTTCCAACTTTCAAAAACAATCACAAGAATTATCCACAGAAGCTTGTAAAGGAATTAAAGAACTTAATATTACTCCTGAATATAAAGAATTAATCTCAAGCATGAAACGTGAAAAAGGTTAGTTTCTCTTTTTTTTTCTTAAATTTTTAAGAACCTCTATTATTACATTATACATATACATGGGTGATTTTGTTCCAGGGTACCCTAGATTTCGGGTTTTTCAGATATTTTTTTATTTAATCAACCGGGTTACATAACCCGGAACCTATTTTCGAGTCTCTTTTTAAAGTATACAAATGTATTGGTTTTTCCTTTGCCAAGGTGCAAAGGACTCCATGGCAGCTAATGCGTTCAATTTCTGACGAGAAAGCTATTTCCTTCCATACCTGCATACTTTTTTTTCATTGTAAAAAGATTTTTGGAAGAATTTTGGATTAGTTGTATTATATTTTTGGAGATCAATTTTACAGGGTTTTCACCCTTGGTCACACTCACACCTGATTATGTATTCATGCATTTTATTACAAAAACTATGCATTTTTCTACTTAGCCTATACTGTTAAGTATTTGTTTCTATTAAGTATTTGGGGTTTTTTTTCAGAAACTGCTGATAGTGACGAGGATAATGAAGAAGCAGACAAGTTGGTAGCTCAGGTCAGTCCCTAAAGTTTTGTTTCATGTTTTCAAAATGGTGTCAGCCACTAAACCACTCTTACTGTAAAATGAATAAATAGTAGAAAGTCTTTTCGGTAACTAGAAGGTTAAGCGGCTCACAAAGAGTAAGCAAATACCTTTACTCACCATCTATTCAGCAATTTTCTTTGGAGACAGGCTCTTTGTGCTGCTAAGTTTAAGGTTTTAAAAAGTCTAAATACATGTAATTAATTTTGTGGCATCTAATTATTAATTATTATCAATTATTTTTGTATACATAATAAATGAAACACTTATGATGTGGTTCTGACTGTATTCTAGTGACTCAATAATTTTTTTAAGCATTTTTCTATTTTATTTGGCCAACAACACACTCAAAAGTGCTTCAAACTACTGCAAATATATATTCCTGTCTTAATATTCTGCATCCAATTTTAATCTAGAACATTTATCACATAAATCTACTACGCTAATTCCTTTTTTAGAATTTTATTTTCTAAAAATTTTATCCAAACCTCTTTTTTATAAGATAATTTTGATTTTCCAGAATGGTAATGCATATTAGAGTAACACAATATTTTATAATTGATTTGAAATTTTAAAAGTGTTGAATGGAAGAGAAGAATTACTGATTTTAAGCTTAATTCAATTAATAAAATTAGCCAGATTTCAATAATATTAAATGTGAAATTTTCAAGATGGTTTGTAATGGGTGGTAGATTTTAAACAAATGTCAAACTAAGCATTTGAGATGTATGGTCTTAATGCAAGACACACTAAAAAGTAGGCAAACTAGTGGTGTTATTAAATTTTCATTTCCTTTTCTGCTTTTTCTAGTGTTTTGGAGATTTATATTAAAAATGTCAATGATGTATTATCATCAAGGGTAAAAGGTAGAAAATCACTGTTTTAAACCATGCCCAATTTACATATTCAGATTCCATAATAAACAAAATATCTTGTATACTTATATTTTTAGTTGCTAGCATCCAGTATTCCTGAAGACTTGGATGAACTGGAAAGTAATGGTGAACCAGGTGCCGAAAAATCTAGTGCTTCTAGTAAAAAGGTACTTATATAAATTCAGCATTGATTGGTATCAAGTATAGTTTTATATTACTAAGTAGGTTATATTATGATAAAATCTAATTCACAAAACAAGCTCCATTAAAAAGCACTCCAATCGCAAGTCCTTTCAATTCAAAATTATCTCTATAATGTTTCATCTATTATGTTTAAAAACTACATTTTCCCAACAAAATTGTATAAAATTCTTTAAAAAAATAACTATAAAAATAACCTTTCACATCATTCTTCAATAAAGAATTGGTACCATGTCTTCTGTTTTAAATTCATGTGATGCCTACAAATTTGTCAAATCAATCAAAAATGTCTACAAATCAGATTAATATAATCTGGAAAAGCAAGGTTTTACTATATGTTTCATCTTTGCAACTTTTTGTGTGTTTGAAAAAGTAGATAAAGGAATACCTAGTTTATTAAATGCAAAAATTTTCATTTATTGAAATCAAATAGGATAGTATAGGCTTTAAAAAGTATACTAAGATCATGGAACATTCAAAAACTTACTAAAAATATTACTTTAAAAAATCTATCCACCACATTTATTAGTATATCATACTGATATTTAGCCATGGTGGGTTTATCCATACTCTTACAAACAAGTTTGGAAAGCAATAATTTACAAATTACATTGTTTTTAACATAAATTTTAAAAAACTGATTTGATAAAATTGAAAAACTATTGATAAACTTTTTTAGTAAAAATAATGAATTCTTTAAATAGGAGTCTTTAGATGAGGAATTTCCATGGTGTATAATTTGTACAAATAGTGCACAGATAAGATGTTTTGGTTGTGATCAAGATTTGTATTGCTTAAGATGTTTCAGGTATGTAATTTTTCTAAATTAATAATTTAATTTTCTTTACTAATGTGTTCTATGTATGCATAAGCAAATTCAGAATGAATCTACCAATGGGCATGAGATCATTTTGTAGACTGATATTACTCATTATTTCAAAATACTCCATAAACTCTATTTGGAAAATTTGAGATTTCTTGTTCATATTATATGTTGCATGGGAATGAAATCATGACAGAGAAGATAGGTGCTCTGCATTTCTTAACTTTTCATCTTCCCCTGTATGTTTACCTGACTTTTAGCTTCCTTTACTTTTTTCTTATTTAAATGAAAAACTAAACATTCATTTTGTCTATAAGTAATGAAACTTGCAATTGCTTTAAATCACATCTGGACAAACTGGCTGAATGTGGCCTGCCTCGTCTTTTGATCCGGTCCCGCGGATAACTAAACTGTATCATTCAGTGACAATTACAAGGAGGAGGGCCATGGACGCCCTAGAACCCTCAAAAAGTAGCCTAAAGAAAGATAACTTGGTATAATCCACAAAATTTAGAAAGAAAATGTTATAATAATCTTTTTTATGTTCCATAAAACTACATTTAATCTATTATGCACACATGAAACTAGTAATGTTATAGTTAAAAAAAATTATATAAACCTTTCTCCCAGTGGTCTCTCTTTCTTTGTTCAATAGTATCATCTTTTCGCAACTACCTATATTATCTACAGCCCACAACTTCATCAACATTCTAAAATTTGGCCCCGCAACTTTAAAAAGGTTGTCTATACCCCTTCAGTCCTAACTGATACCCCAAATTTTCCATATGATTTAATGGTAATCTTGGGTGCCTTTGGATTGAAAGGATTAAATCGTCGGCTTACAATCGAAAGGCACTAAGTCACTTTTGGAAGATATTTTGAAAGCGGTGGAACGGCGCCAACGAACGAGCGGAGTCTTGGCGCATCTCTAAAATCTCATCAAACTGGAAAGCTAGTAACCTAGCATAGATGGTTAGTTTGCTGATGTTCCCAGAGTTGCTTGTCGTAAATAAAATAGATAGCGATTTTGTTTTAAACCAGAAATACCAATAATAATTTTCTTATGGGAAAACTTTGTTAATGTGGTAAAAGTTTTAGACTTTTCTTATATAGATAAGTTTTTAATTTTTCTTTGTTTTATGTTCTTTTTCTTAGTTTTATAAATATTTGATTAGGGTGATTTTATAAATAAGGTTTGTAAGGTTGGATTTTATAAATATTTGATAAATTTAATTTTAATATTTAAGCCATGAAGTATTTCTGGTGACTTTAAAAATTTGGTTCTATTTATATCATGCTAGTAAAATGTACTTTCTATGCTAGTAAAATATTTCTATTCTGTGCTAGTAAAATAATTCTATTTCTTAACTAATTTATTTTATTATAGGGAATGTCATGATAGTTTTGAAATTAGAGATCATAAAACCTGTCCATATATGCCTCCTGCAATCCCTGCTCTGTGATTTTGCAGCAAAATAATTTTATTACCATCAATTAGTGTGGGGATATAATACTGCTTTGCACTGTTGCTTCAATAAGATAGATGTACAGTATATATTTATATTTTCACATCATATACATAAACTTATATTTCTATGTATACAAATTGTTAACACTATATCATTTTTTGTTTTAATAGTATTATGAATGCTTTTTAGAGAAATTTGATTTGTATATTAATGTTAAATTCTACACATTCACATTCTGAAATTTTATTGTAAAAATTTTATTTTAGACAGTGTGTCCCATAATCTGAATAATGGACTCTGAAATATATACTCCTAGATTTTTTTTATTCTTTGTGCATATTCCAAAAATACATTTATTATGTATTTCATATATTCAAATAGCTTAATAGGGTAAATAAATACAATTGTAAAAAGACATACTGTGTCATTCTGAATCAAGTGCTACTTGTTATTTTAGTCAAAATCATAAATGTTTCAGACTGCTGGTTAATAAACAATTTTGCATTTCAACATGTATATATGGTTGAAAATCTTGGCATTTACAGTAGAGCCCCGATTAACCGCGAGCGGACGATCTGCGGTGCGGCTTATCCGCAAGTGCCACGAAATTTTTTTTTAATTACGAACAACCTAATTTTTAATTAAAAAAAGGTGTTTCCGAAGCAAAAGCGAGTGACTATTTTTTAAAAAGGCATAACTAAACACTTTCTGTTAACAGTACACTGTTTACTGTTTTTTATTTTAGTGATTTAGATGCAGACTTGCCAACCTCTGAAAGTCAAAAATCAGGAGATTTTCCATAGAAATCTTTATCGATGTATAGCCCATTGCAAACCAATTATAAAAAGATAATATGTGCTCAAAATAAAAATTTAACCGTTATAAAACCACACAACCATAAGTTTTCACAATCGCACTGTCCGGGAACATTTTTCTGAAGAGAGCTCCGGAATGGTCCGCCACACTGATCGGTAAATTATGCTCCAATAAGAATGCTGTAAAAAGGCATTCAGCATTAATTACCGTCTGATCATTCTGTATTACAGAAATCTTTTGGTTATTTTCCACACATTTCGCATTTTCCTTATGCATATTTCGAAAAAAAACCTGGAATTCCGATAAAAAGCGGGAGAAAACCGAGAAAGCGGGAGACTTTCGGGGGAAATCCGGAGGGCGGGAGGAGAGAGCGAAAATCCGGAGTCTCCCGCCAAAATCCGGAGAGTTGGCAAGTATGTAGATGTAGAGAAAAGGTTTCTGCTGTAATGTACATATTTTAAAAGTTTTTCATATCATGTTTTTTGTACTATAAAACATATTTTTCATACTGAAATATTTTTTTTTCGTGTTATCACCTCATTTTTAGTCTTTTTTCGGGTTATCCGCGATTTTCGCTATCCGTGGTACCCTTGCTACCCAATTACGCGGATAATCGGGGCTCTATTGTAATTGATTTTATTAACCATCCAGAAAAGTATAAAATTCAAATTTTAATCATCTGTCATTAATTAATGTAACTTCTTTGCATTGACTTACAACTCACAAGCAAAACTTAAGAAGATACTTAAACTTAAAAAGGATACTTAAAATTAAGTGATCCAATAAAACTACATCTTTCTGGATGAGTTTGCATGGCTACCTAGATATAAATAACCAGAGTGATCTGTCATATGACATCAGCAGGAGGCTGGTCCACATCAAATAGAAGACAAGACTTAACAATCAAATAGAAGAGTTGCATTGCAAGCTGGAGTGGAGCTTGCTCAATATCTTTTCCAATGGACTTGGATGTTTTCCTTGAGATGTAATTTGGTCTTCAGACATCATTATTAGCATTTTAGTGCTCCTGTCATATTCTCACAGAGGTTAACAATTTTAGGATTTTTAAAAATGATATATCTGAGAATTCTTCACACTGATTCCAGTTCCAATCACAAGAAGTTCAGATATGCATTTTTTCATGTCAATGAGTTAATTTATAGTGTGTAAAGAATAGAAGAGAATTTAAGAGTAATAAACCTGAACCAAAAATACTATGAATACTCAGATAATGGTTAAAATATTTGACTTATCTCTCCTTGCACTCTACATGGTGCATGAGGCTGTAGGCACAGCCGTCCATCCCCGCCAATCCAGTGCTGACACTCTGGCACTCCCCCAGTTAAACCATCCTAGAGAGTTCCTCACTTTTACAATCATCTGTTGCCAGGTGTACTCTGATCTTCCTCAGTAAAATATGTAGATACAATTAAAAATCTTTACTTTCATTTTCAAAATAAACATAAGCATACAAAAATTATTTTAAAATACTTATTTTATGTTTCAAAAAAAATATTTTGTTAAAACAAATATGAAAATCAGTAGAGTACTTTTCCATTATCCATACCATAAAAGATACCAAAATATTTTGGACAACAGTTAGAAATTGGTTTGCTTACTATTTTTGGGGGTGGTATATCTTAAAAAAATACCTTGTAAATTTTTTATGGTATGGATATTGGAAAAACTACCATCACAAGTAATCTATAAAAATCTGGTGAAGATTATCCAAGACAATATTTGATTACATATTTATAAAATTTATATTCATCAACCTGGAACACCATCTCAGATCAAGAAACAAATGAAAGTATGAACGAAAAAAAGACAAAGTGACCCTCATGGTCTGCAAATGTCTCAAATATCAACCTGTTGATAAAATTAAGAACATTTTTATAAAAAAAAAAATCTTACCCCCCCCCTTTTTTTTTTTAAAAAAAAACCTTTGATTGAAATTTTTTTTTTACTAAACATAATTAAAATTATGAGTTGTCAATTGGTAACAATATTATGCTTTTGAAAGTTTCTGGATATTATTTGGAGTTCAATGTGTATTACTCCTTTAGATGCAGTTTGAAGTCTAAATCGATCTAATCCAAGATAAATGTTTTCTGGTCGTTTCAGCTGTAAGCCTCCTCCAAGAAAATACTCGTAAATTCGATCACAAAAAGATGATTGGGGCTTCCAAGTTACACACAGGATTTTATGGAAACCAGTTGCTGTTGGCACATGGCAAAACCCATAGCTACAAAACTGATCTCTTCCATAATCATCTTGATGCCATACTTGGAAGTAAAGTTTGGGCCACCCTAGAGAGAATGCAGTTTTTAATCTTAATATTATTTTTGCAGATGAATTGATGGGTTGAATATATCAAATGTTTTGTTTAAATAAGTAAATTACCTTGTATTCCTTTGGTAGCATAATGAATATCTAATGGATGACACCAGTAGCTCATTTCCCCATCTAAAGGATTATCAATTTGTGTCTGGCCTTCTTTAGAACCTTCTATAACTTTCCAACTTTTACCTAAAAATCAAATTGTTGTAATTTTTCTTTTAATTGTGAAAAAAAGTAGTAAGTAAGTAAAAAGGAGGTACCTGCATGTAAGCCCCATTTGCAAAATAAGTTGTTCTCTTTGAAGTCAGAAGCACCAACTATTTGACCTATTATATGTACTTCACACATACTGTAAAAAATTCAAAATATTTTCTCTTTATTTGCGCTTAGAAATGTTTTTAATCCAAATTCATTAAACTAACTAAATGGCAGGTCATTCTTAAATTATGTTAAAAACAGCTACAAATACTGGCCCTTCTTTTGGTAAATTTACTCATTTGGTAAATAATTCTAGCTAAGAACTAGCTTTGCTGATTGCTTACCAAACTGATGAATACTTAAAATATTACTGTTAAACTTCGATAAAGTGACCCCCTTCTTGGACTTACAGGACATCAACGTTTTAAAATAAGTTAAAATGGATTAGAATTTTTCCTCATTAATAAAGGTGTTATTTATGTAAACACAATAATGAAATTCATTCAGACAAGGGGGTCTTCAGGCCCCTTTTTAGGTATATAATTACGAGTGGCCACTTTAAAGGGACCGTCCATGGCACTCAACCCTTTAAAAGTAGCTTAAAAACACTTTTTCGGCATGCTAATGCTATCTTTAGCTACAAATACAAACTTCTATACCCAAGGGATACATCCTCACAATAATTAAGACAATTGTTTAATTAAAAAATAAATTTTTTGTACTTTGTAAATTTTTAACATTTGATGGGGATGGATTCCTTGGTGGAGTTTTGGGGATCGGACCGTTCCCTTTATACCAGCCCAACTCTCCCCCATGAAATTTAGTTAAGGTCAATCCAGTGCTCATATGAGAGAGGGCTCCATCACCCTGAAATATTGGAATCTTTAATGCCAAAATATGTAATTTCAGATGTAAAAAGGTAAGTCTTTCAAATATTTTTCAACAGCACTGATTGAAGCAAAAAAAAATTAATATTTTAAAAATTCATAAATTGATACCACACCAAAAAAAATTTTTGACACTTTTTTTCAAGGGTCAAATTTTTGAAAAATTTCTGGTGAAAAATCCTGAGACCCCTATTTATAAGGAGCTACTGATGTTTCACAAAATAATTTTGACACAATTTAATTCAATGGTTATGGTCAAAAAATGTTTATTGGTACTTGCGTATTATTCTGTTGACGGTGCTGCTGAACCTTGAGAGCATTGCTGTGCCACTGAATCTGACAGTCCCTAAACAGTCAATGTGATAATGCATAAGAACCTTTTTTTTTTGTTAAGAAATCAAGGTTTTTTAATTTTAACAAAATCTTGATTTTCAAATTGGATAAATAGTTTCAGTACTAGGATTATCCAGGAGCAAATGTCTCCAATCAAATTATATTTGCAACATTTTATTATTTACACACAAAAATATTAGAAAAATTTTAAGACTGATAGTTGAGATACTTTAATGGTGTTTTATTTTGATACATGATTATTTCTGGGGTTTTCAAGAATAGAAATTTACTGCCTTTATGTTTTTATGACCTTTATGCAAAAAAAAAAATATATTGATTATTAATAACAACTTGAAATCTAAAAAAATCTTTTAGGAACATAACTATTGAATACCTGCAGCACGACCCTCACACGTCAGCGAGAAATAGACAGCAAACTGAACTGAGAGCCGTGCTGAAGAGAGAAGGGGTTTATGTATTAATAAATATTAATTATTAATTAGCAGATTGTCTGCTTACAGGAGAAAAGCACTAAGTCACTTTTGTTGAATCTTTTGAAAGTTGTGGAATGGTGACTAAGAACTAACAAAGCCTTAGCACACTTCAAAATACATCCAAGCTGAAAACCAATCCAGTTAGTTTGTAAATTTGCTTGGTGTTTAATAGAAAACGATTGGATTTTGCCAAATTTGGCATAACCTCGTACAGAATAATTGACCCAGAAATAATCTTTCTCCTGTAAGCCGACAATATAGGAATACAATATAATATAACCTTGAAATAAAAGGGGCTCTAAAATAATTTGAGTTAGATAGGATTTTTTTAAAGATAACAAGGTTCTCCTTAAAAAAACAAATTAATCACAAAGGAAACAAGAAACCGAACATATAATGTATGACTGTTTAACGACTGTCAGATTCAGCGGCAGTCCAATATGAGATTTGATAATGCATTTTGGATTCAACAAATGCTAACATTCAAAACACCTCGATTTCAAACAAATGCTAGCATTCCTTTAAAAATTCAGTATTGTCCAGTCAAATAATCCAGACCTTTTCAGTGAAAAGAAAAGAAAATATTCAAAGAGTAACCAAAAAGAAAGGATTTTACGTAGGGAATAAAAACAAAAAGTGCTCATGATAGAGTGTACAGCATTTTTCTTATTAAAAAATATTTGGGGGCTTTAAAAAAATTCGACCTATCAAGGGTTTGGTTAAATTGAATGGAAATTGGTTAAGAATAAAATTAACATTAGAAGAATACTTAATTTCAAGGGGAAAGATATTTTTTCGAAATATGAAGTTTTTTTAAGATTACAAGGTTCTGCTATAATTAAAGTAAATAATGAGAAAAATATAAATTTATTTCTATACTTTCGTAAACCTTATTGATGTTTAATAGTTTTTTTCATTGGACCCCCTCCAAAAGAAAATCCTGGCTATGCCCCTGCATTCAGAAATCTGATAAAAGATTTTCTACTTGAGAAATTATCTTTGGTACAGATTTGAAATATAGTCTCATTTGCCAACTAGAACTCAGTCACCATCTTGATGACTGCTAACTCTAGTCTGAAAATTAGCTAGTTTTCTTGTGAGGTCTCATAATCTAAACCAGGGACTTTTGAAATTTCTAACAGAAGTTAACTCACGGGAAACCCTATACCAACCTTGACCCAAAACGAGAAGAGCTATAGTTGATTCACAGCTTTATAGTAACACTATCCTTTGGAAACTATTGCCCTCTACCAAAAATTCGGCTGATCAATGTTTGCCTTTCTGTATGATCCAATTGTGTAGTATCAAAGGCAAAGGTATTATGCTAAAGCAATATCTATGATTAAAAAGACGAAGGCTGCCATGGCTGACCCGATATGCCGTGGTTGATGACAAACAAAGTTAGTTTTGTTGCTATGGTAACATAATGGTGGTTATTGCCAGATGTTTTTGTTCGGGAAATTTTTTAAATAAAATAAAAATATGTATCTGAAAATAGCATTCTTTATGAAATTTTAAATCGAATGATTTCTAAAGGAATTTTTTCATGAGGTAACACAAATTTTTTAAAGTACATATGCACATATCATAAAGAAATCTTCCCAAAGTACCAAATAAAATTGATATTTTCAGGGAGTAGAAAAGCACTATTACACAAGGGAAGTCGATTTCGGAACCAGTTTTGCTGCTGTGTAATATGTAAACAATGATTTTAAGATCACTGTTGATTTTATTATATCCTTTATATGCTTGCAATAAAGCATATTGTGGTATGTGAAATTTTATAACTTATGAATATTAGCTATGATATTTCATTTCGTTTGATAATTTGCTTTCAATAATTAATGCGATCTCTCTATGACTACTATCAATTGGAGCTAAGCTACTATTAATTGGAAGTTAATAAGAGCAGCTGCTTAAAACTGTTTTGAATGTTACTTGAAAAGTTTTGAATCTTTGTAGCTTTTTAAATTTAAAGGAAAATACTCTGTCAATGTTTTTGTTACGAGGACCAATTGATTTCTCATAGCTGGGTCACCATGGAAACCTGTTTTTTAGACATGGAAGTAGATAACATTTTCTATTGATTTTGAAAATTTATTACTTCTAAGAGACTTCTCAAACTTTCATATTTTTTCTCTTGTACGTATTGATAAAAAAACCCAAATCTTTTAATGGTAACAATTTGAGAACTTATTTTTTTACTTTAAAATTTAAATTTTTTTATTCCTTTCTTACATTTTTATTCTAATTTTTTACACATTACACCCTTTTGCCTTTGTAAACCAGCTGCTTACATTAATCCCTTGAGTGATTCATTTCTTTTTCATCTTTTTGTCTTTAATAAGATTTTATTTTCTTTAACTTACTCAGAGGTCATTTAAATCTTAGCTGTAGGCATTTTATAATATAAACTGTAACAATTCATTTAAGTAGATTAAAAACATTAGTAACATCTGTTTAAATATGGGCCATAATAACTTTCATCTAATCTATTTTAATGTATATACACTTTTAAAATATTTCCTCTGGTAGGAAAGGGTGCATGAGAGTTCCACTTTCTCACTTACTGTGATCTAACCATAATTTTAGAAAAGTAAAATAGAGTGTTGAGCTGGGTTTGAATTCAATGGATGCAGCTATTTCCAAAATTGTCTGGCATTAGAGCTTGGGGTTGCCAGATTTGGCAAAGATAACACTTTCACGATGGAGAAAACTAAATATATGATGCACAAATATAAGTTTGCAAAAAAAATCACATAGTACCTTGACAACATTTTGAAAGTACCGTAACCAATAGTTGATTTTCACCCATTTGAAGTAAATTTAGAAGTGGGATTTTTTTACATTTCTTGTAAATAAAATTTTTTAAATAAGCTGAAACAACATAGATAGGATTAATTGTTATAATAGCATGTTTATTTTTAATCTTAATTCATTAAAAAAAATATCCGTGCATTATTAAGTAAAAGCCCCTTTAATGGAAATGGTATTGGTGGGGATATACCTACTTGAGCCTTAGCATAACTTATGGTAAGAATTATATGCAAATAAAAAAGTAACTTTATTATACAAGGCTACTTGTCATTTTACTAATTAAAATAGTTTTTCTTATCTAACTCAATTTATAAACTACTTTTTCAGAGTTAATATGTGAATATTAGGGTCCTTAAATTTTCTTTAAATAGTCCTTGAAAAGTTAATTTTTTCCCCGTTAGGATATTTTATGTCATAAAGAAATACAACATTATTTACTTCCTTTCAAATAAACAGTATATATTTATTTCTACTAATCAGTTTTAATGATTTACAGATCCTCTACAAACTCAAATATTAGAAGCTCGTCAGCTATTTCCTTTCCGCTCCTACAAAGATGTGCAGCTTTTTCATTATACCATTCCTACTCAAGTTGCTTTTGCATCCTTCCAGTATAAAGCCAATGGAAGTTTCCATTGTCCATCAAAAAATATTGCAGTGTAAGATATTTGCAAACTTTTTCTAATTTTTTTTTCTGTTATTCAAACAGTAAAAAAAGACGGTGCTAAGCAGTTTTATGAGTCATGATTTTAAATTTGTTAATTTTTTGATAGGCAATTTAAATACTGATCAATTTTGTATGCAAAATGTTCAAATGTTGAAATTTTATATTATTTCTTATACTTTATGCAGACCTTTGCATGTTTTTACAGATATTTACAATATGGAAGTTACCCTGTTATGAGTCTTCAAAATTCAACATACCCTGATTTCTTTGCTGTCCATCGTCTATTCTTACATAATATAATACTAAAATCTAACTTTTTACCGGTTATGATAAATATTACGAATCCGTTACCTGGAAATTGGTACGCAGCAGCATTTTTGATAGAAAATACTGAAAGAATAGCTCAAAAGGTTAGTATTGTTCAGTTTTTATTAGGAAAATAATGTTGAGCTACAATTTTCATTGTGGTTATTTATTTTATGTAGTATAAAGACCAATAGTAAGTGACTTTCCACAAATGGCACAGTATAAGTTAAGTAAGATAATGACAAGTTAAAAATTCAGTTTTATTTAAGTATGTCTTAAAATTTATTCTAAAACCTGCATTAATAACTCTTTCTCAATATATTTATTTCTTTTCTGGAAAATTTTTATTATTATTAATTTTTTTATAAAGGTAATAAAAATTATATTTCTGGTTTTGAACATACTGAAAATGCCAGATCGCAATCTGAGGGGTTTTTTTTGTTTAATTCAGTGACTTCAGCCTTTTGAGCCTAACTTATTCTAAAATGAACATAGTAACACAAGCTTCAATTTTATAGTTGTGGATTGAATTTAATCTAGCTCACTAGATTTCTGGCAAGATTGGAGAATTCTGAACAGAAAACAGTGGCTACCCTGTAAAAGAGAACTTCAAGGGGGGAGAGTGAGCAACATAATCCATTTCTCAATTGACATTTTTTAAAATTTTTATTTCTTTTTAGGGTCTTTTTACTCCTTGTTTAAGTTGGTTATCATCAACTTTGAAATTTAATGCTGCTGAAAATGTGATAACTTTGCTTGAAAATTCTGAATTACATCAAAATGTATCAACTATGCAATTATATAGGTAATCTACTTTACATTTTTAACAAAAACAATTTAGAGCTAGATATTTATACATTTAAGTTTTAAGATGGGGTGATTGACCTAACTTAAAGAATGTAAATAAAATTGTAGTCATGGCTTTGTGGAATTTAAGATAATTTCCATTTCACTTTTTAATAACATATCTTTAATGCTTAAAAGTGTTTTAGAGATGAACAGACACACTTGACTAAACAGACACCTATAACTAAATTTAAATGTAGCTAAATTTTGATTCCTTGCAAAGACTTCAATAATAGTATAGGTGGACATAAAATACTGTCTTTGCTACTCTGCTCTTATTTATGTCCACCTTAAGGAAACATTTTAGGAAATGATGAGAAAACTTAAATAGAATTATCTATTTATGTTTTGGTAATAATTTAGACTGCATAGCCATTGATTTTCTTTATTAATTTTTGCAGATATTTTGCTCTTAAAAACAGCTGGATAACCAAGATATTTCTAAAAAATTGCTCCTCAAATGACAACTGTCCAGTTTTTATTAGAGCTCGTCAACTTGGACTTCCATCTGCGAATGACAGTGACTCCATTGCTCTAGATTGTAGTACTTCCGATGAATGTTCTCTAGAGATAATACCTGCTGCTAATGACTGGAATTATTT
The DNA here is from genome assembly GCA_963680715.1 of Tetragnatha montana. Taxonomy (NCBI): domain Eukaryota; kingdom Metazoa; phylum Arthropoda; class Arachnida; order Araneae; family Tetragnathidae; genus Tetragnatha; species Tetragnatha montana. The sequence goes on along the minus strand of OY796682.1, from coordinate 34,406,914 downwards.
TTCTGTGGAAATCTCTAGCTCAGAAGCTCTTGAGTTTACTCTTGTTATTCAAACAGAAGGTATGTTGTAGACTGAAAGCAAATGGATTGATAGCAGCAAACTGTTGTAAAGTAGAAAGGATTGAAACCTTGTCACTTTTTAAACTTAGACTAAACTTTAACTTTCTTTTATTTCCCCCCTTTTTTAGCAGTTATAAAATTTTTTCTTTTAATGCATTACTTCTCAGTTTTAAGTTTTCAACTAAAGAAGACATGTTCCATATTATAACCTGATACTACATTGTTTTACTCAATTGGAGTACTTTTAAATCATTTAAGTTTTTAAATTTGAAAGCTAAATTCATTTCTATAGAATTTCATTAAATGTTATCAGTACATTCAACTCAAAAGTAATAATGTGAATAAGCTTTTCTTTTTTAATAATGTGATTTGTTTCTTTTATATATATAAACTTAAAAATATTTTGTTTGAACTTTAAAATGCTTTTCAGATTGTAAAGATCAACCACTTTTCAATGATGGAAAAGATAGTGATAGCAATGATACTTCTATTAGCTATAGTAACGCAACGGACCACAACATGGGTAGCTCATTTTGTTGGCCTAGTATTCCTTTAGTACGTATTTCACTCCCAACAAACCTGGCATTTGAATACAACCTTCCTCCTGAAGAAGACAATAGTTATCCCTTCATACTGAACATTTCCAATACTTGGTACACCCTTACTAGCCTTGAAGTGCTGTCGACAGTTGATATAGGAGGAACATTGGTTATTGAGTTGGCTGTTTCACCATTTATGGTACCTATTTATGTTTATTATAGTTTTTTAAATGTAATTTTTCTTAGTTTTAATTGATTCTAAGATGATTTATTGTATTTAGAATATTTCTCTGAACAATGTGTCTGTTGTTGGTTGTTTATCATACGGTATTCGACCTGATTTGGACGACACTGAATGCTCCAAAGGACGACTGCTCTCAACAAATACCTCTGCTTGGGAAAATAGATTATCTACATTGTATGTACCTTACCCGGAAGCAGGTACATGGTACTTGCGCATGAAAGCATCTTGTTATGCTACTAATAATAGTACAAATACCAGGTAGCCAAAATCAAACTTGTTAGTTTTTGCTTAACTCAATCCAAGTTATTTTTCTTGTAAATTTTTTCAAAACCTAATTTTTCTTTTGAAAATAGTTTTTATGACATTCCTTGTGAGCTGCCTAAGACCCCAGTATTCTTAAGGATTCGGTCTACTCCTTGTATTTCTGGACATTGTGGAAAATATGGAACTTGTTATCAATATGTCAGTGGTGGCCTGATATTCAGCACATGCAACTGCATAGCAGGTATTAAGACAGTAAAACCAGCTCTTTATTAATTAAAATGGTAATTTATTGTATGTGTTTCTTGTACTCTAATCTGAAAATAATTTTGTGTTACAATAGGTTGGAAAGGTTGGGGATGTACTGATAACAGTACTGCTCGATCTGATGCAGTGTTGATGCTAGATGTACTTCTGTTAACACTGAGCAATCTTCTTTTCATACCTGCTATTGTCTTGAGTGCTTATCGGAGATATTTTACTGAAGCTTTTGTGTACTTTGCAACTATGGCATCATCATCTGTAAGAAACTTCACTTGTAAAATTTTATGTAATGTTTTTTACTTCACTTGATTTTTATTGAACACTAATTTTTCCTTTTTCAGTTCTATCATGCTTGTGATGCAGAAGTTTACTCTTTTTGTTTGATTCGCCTAAGTGTTCTCCAGTTTTGTGATTTCTACTTAGCAATTCTTTCCATCTGGGTTACTCTCATTGCAATGGCCAAATTACCCTTCTCAATTCAATCTTTTGTACATATGGTTGGTGCTGTGGGAGTTGCTGTTGGTGTAGATTATGATAGAACTGGCCTGTGGGTTTTTGTCTTGCCTACAGGTCTAGGTTTAATAATCTTGATAACATCATGGGTAAGTTATTTATTTTCAGTTATAATTATACGGGGCTGTGTCCACAAATGATGTCACGGACCATAGGTATTATATATAGATTTAGTGCTTTGCCAGATGTTAGCTGGTGTCATCTATCACTTTACTGATCTCCATATCTGGGCTAGCCTGTATAGTATCCAGTCAGCCGTAGATTGGTTTAACAGGAGCTTTTATTAATAGGCCAATAAGATAAACATTACACTTCATTTTGAATAAAAGGTTCTTGCCATTCTTGTGACAGTTAAGTGAACTGTGACATATGAAGGGGGAGGGGATCGAAATTCTGGAGAAAGATGGGATATCATTTATGGACTTCCCCTTTATTAACTAAAAACAAAAATTCATCCCAAATGTCTAGAGTTATGTAATTAAATTATCCTTGAAATATATAACTTTAAGGAAACTTAAGTTAGAGAACTGTTTATGAGTATGAGTTGCCCCTATTATCTATTAAACATTTGTTTCTATTTTAAATTTTATGCCTTATTATTTCAAAAGCAATTGTTTTTAAATTGGGTTTTTAATTAGTTAATTACCATAAATTTTAAGATTAAATTTGAATTTTAATCTCTTTCTCTCTTGCATGCATAATTTCCATGATATATTTAAAAATTTAAAATTTACAGTTTATTTCAGTTGAAGTAATAGGGATGTGTATTTATCAAATAAGGTGTTTGCAGCAGCAACAAGCTAATTCCAACAGCTTTACATTGGAGTCAGGTCATTGTTGCTGCAAGCACCTCAAATATTGCATCAAAATTAAATTAAACTTGTTCCTTTAAATAAATAATCCTTGTGTTAATTTTGCTATCATTGTAGATAACCCGTTGTTATAAGAAGAATCTGTGCTACCCTGCTCGTAAAGTATGGTTTTTTCAACTGCTTCCTGGGGCTGTTTTAGCTGTATCAGGACTTATTATTTATGCATTCTTTGAAACTAAAGATAACTATTCATTCGTCCATAGTGCTTGGCATGCTACCATTGCTATATCAGTTCTTTTTTTATTGCCGAAAAAGAAACTTGAACGTAAAAGCACACCAGAACCAACCAGTTCTTGTAGTTATATTAGAGTAGGAGAAGGGGCTTCTCAAGATGTACCACAGCCTGTTGGAACTCCATATGCACATTTACTAGCACCAACACCATAAATTTAAGTTACTTTATTGATTGTAGTTATATTACTTAACTAATTATAAAATGTTATAAATTTTAGTTGTCAAAATCATTTCATCAACTTTATCGGGTGATATTTGCTTTCCCTCATGAATTTATAGTTCTTAATTTTATTATTTTAAATCGTACAACAAAAATGTTTTATATTAATTTCTTACTGAAATTCCTTATTTATTTATTTAGGTTGTATTGCTTAAGTGAATTTGTGTTTTTATGCTCTATACTAATTTAGATTTTCCCCATTGTTATATCATTTTGTTCTTGAACAAATAATAGTTTCGATCAGATACAAGTAAAAAAAATATGTTACAGTGTTATAAACTTCCAATACAAATTATTTTAGACTTGAACCTGACATCTTTTTGTCACATGATAAACAAGTTTTTTCTAAACATTGATACTATTTTTATGAGAGTATAATTTAAATAACACTTTAATTAAGATAGGTAAATAATTTAAGACTTAAAAGAAAAAGAACTTGGATATTTTAAAAGTTCATCAAGGCATTTTAAGGGGGGCAATAAGGGATGATTAAGAGAAAAAGTAATTCTCTTAAAAAAATATTTTTTAAAAAAGTTTTGTGTGTCCTTATATGACCTTGGCTAAGTTTGTATCCCTAAAAATTTGTAAGTCAGTGTCTAATCATTTACTAAATTTGACTGCTTAGTGTCATTTTTAGAAATAACTTCCATAACTGATTGCTTTTTACACTATTTTTTAAATGACATGCTTTTGAGTTCATCTATGGATTTTTATCTCAGCTAATTCTGATTTGTTTTATTTATTTTCTTCATTTCCTCTTTTATTTCATGAATGTTATGTGTTTATATATCATTCTCCAATTGAACTGTACAGTTTAGTCTGTATTTAATATTGATTGATCATATTATGTAGTTTATTCTAAAACAAATAATCTACTTATGAGAAAAAGATGTCACTATAGAAACCCCTTTATGTTTTTGACTACTCTAAATACTAAAAAAAATTTAAATTACCTTTAAAAAAGTTTGGAAACAGGATTGAAACCAAAAGGCTGTTTGGAAGAGAACTGTTAAAAAATAATCTGCTGTCAGCATCAATTATGAATGATTCACACTTTCTGGTGTTTCTGGTCCCTTATATATGGGAGATATCAAGGAAGGCCATAATCCCCTCTTTTTTCTACTGTTTTATTTGTTATTGGATTGGTTTAAACTGATAAGGGGACATCCATTAATTATATGAGCTCAAAGTAGGGAGGAGAGGTCCAGAAGATCTTACCAAAAAAAAAAAAAAAGGGGGAGGGACCCTTTTAAAAACCCCAAATAAAATAAATGAATAAATAGAACTATCATTTAATATCAAGTATCTTTTGTTTTTTATGCTGGTTAAATGTTTATAAAGCTGCCAAACTGATGACTTTTTAAAGCATGTAATGAATAATTAAATATATTTAAATAGAATAAATACTGTTTTATATTTTTTTTTCTGTGGTTTTTATAAAACTTTCTTATATTATTTTATTTTGACCCTGATTAATTAAAAATGGGTTGTCCGGAGGGAATTTTTTTTTGTGCTTTATTATTAAACTTTCTTACGTTTTTTTTTTTTTTTTTTTTTTAAACCAATTTAATTAAAAATGTTTAGTGCACAGGGAAAGAACGTTTTAAATGTTTAAAACAGGCTTTATTAACTTTTTTTCCAACCCTACATAATAGTGGATGTCTTCTTACACACATTTTAAAAATTTAGTACTTGTTAGCTTAAATTTTAGAGTTTTTAGATTGGAAAATGGTATAAAGCTAGTTAATATTTTTAGGGAATCTTGTAACAGAGTGTCTGAAGACTTTCAAATATTTGAAACAATTGATAGTTTTAGTTAGAAGATAGTTCTATAAATTCCTCATATTTAACAAATTACTTGTGAGGAAACTAATTAATTTCTGTAGATGTTTATTGATAAAAATGTATGAAATAGTAGTGTAATGCACAATTCAATTCTGTTTGTACTTAATTTTAAACAATGAAATGTAAAACAAATATGGATTGTGGGGATTATAATTAAGAACATGAGTATGCAAGATTTCAAACTGATTAGATACCTGTGTAGGTTTACATTTTGTATTAGTTTGAAGCTTTTAAATCTAAAATGGATGTTTCTCTTTCCTCAATTACAATTACAGCAAAAATTAGAAATTAAAACATTGTGGGTTTAAGCCAGTTTAGCAAAATTGCATTTGAAACAAAGATTGAAAAAAAATTTATAATTAAACTGATGAAAATGCTCTTTTTATCAAATATTATTTACTATCTATCAGTTTTATGGGAAAAGATTTACATATTAGAAAAAGTTTAAAAATTTAAATCTTTTATTTGTGCTGAATGCTTAGAATTGAGAGACTTTTGACGTAGTTTTGCTATTTTTACTTCTTACTTAAATTAATTATGATCGATTAAAGCAGAAATCTAGTTAAATGAAGGCAGTTAAGGATCTTTTTTTTAGAAGTATTGCTGCAAAGTCTAACTCCTTCAATATTATTAAGGGGATGAAGGATTAAAGGGATGAAGGATCTACATGTAGTATATCAGACATTCTATATGTATTTTCTTGAGAATTTATTCTATAAAAATAAATAAAAGATTACAAGAAACTATAAATAATTATATCAAGCAAATTTCTTATATCTTGTGTACTGACAACAATAAGAGCTCCATATTCAATTGTCTTAAACATAAGCCTTGGTCTAAATGGGTACAATTCAGTTATTATGCTCAAGCTCTTTTTAACATTTTTATTATAATTTATATGTTAATTATGCTACATGACTAATAGTTACTTTTTAATTATCAGTACCATAAAAAATCCCTTGTTTTAATTTAATGCCATTGTTATGAAAGCTTGCCAAATATTGTAAACATGTCCACTTAAATGCACTTAATTTGTTAAATGTAATAATAATGGTTTGCCAGTATTTTAATGTCAATAACTGCAAGGGAATATTTTTTATAGAACTCATAGGGAAGAGTGACAACCAATTGACTAATAAAGGGTAAATTTCTGTTATCTGTTCCATTAAAAGTCTAAATATTTCTGTCCCCAAATATTGCCAAAATTTTATTGTTAATATTATAATTATATTTTAATAATTAGCTCGCAATTTTTGCGATATTTCCGATCTTTGGCGCCTAAAACAGGTTGGTGATTTTAAACGGTAGGATAACAGAAAATGTACCTAATGAAGTAAATCGAAAGAAGTTAGTGAGTCTTATTGGTAGGACAACCAATGTTTGCATCAATCATTTTGAATACTTTATTCGTAAGATACACTATCTTGTGCAATTCATGTAGTATAAAATTTAAGTTTCCAATCTAGGTTTTTGTTGTCATTGAATTTTAAGAGATTTGTATTTTATTGTATTTATTTCGTTGCTAGTCATGTACTTTTTGTTGTATAGTAATATATCTTTATTATATGTTTTAATATTTGTATTGCTTTTGCTGCTATTTTTGCTTTTTTACTGTGGAAATTATTTTATGCCAAATGTTTGTTTTTAATCTTTATTAAATATGTATTTTTAGGTTTTTGGATACTTATTTCTAACATTGTGTGCTAAGCATATTTTTCCTTAGTTAATAAATTATGTTGTAATGATTAATAATTTTATAAATATTCTGTAAAATGAACTTAAATTATTGTGAGTATTACAGAATTATTAAATGTTTTGATATTAGATTGTTTCACTTTCTAGATAGTACATCTGTTTTATACAGGTTATTTTATGTAACCAAAATAAATGTGATGATTCAAACTTTTTAAAATATATAAACATAAAAAAGATAATTGTCTTAGTCTTTACTTGGTGCTCTGAACTCGGCTCAAGTTTATTAAATGAAATATTTAATCTTGGAAATTATCTAGGAAAACGTTATCAGAAAATTTCGTTCAATGAATGAGAAGACAGATAAGCATTGGCTTGATGAGGACAAAGATTCTTGTGTTTTTTTACAGGCTCTTAAATAGTGGTGGTTTGTCCATAGGGTGTGGGGACTCTGCCATGCAAATGGAAAATAGGTTTTTCTTTACCATGTGAGTGCTATGATGAAACTGGATGTTAGAATAAAAATATCTGATTTCCACGAATAAATTATATTGACTTTGAATAGCTTCTTTTTCTAGTTATTCGGCTTATTTTTGAACAATAAAAATCAACTCTTCAGCCATTGAATACAATATTTGATACCTTTTCTAACTTTTTGGTATTCATGAATTTGATCTTTTTTGAAGCTAACAACGGGAGCGGATATATGAGATTGTTTTAACAAAGAGTGCATATTCTATGTTCTGAGGCAAAATTTTAATGAATATAAGGTAAAAATATTGTAATCCTTGTTGAGCCATTCCTCGTCTGTACGATGATTGTTTGAAGTCCTCTTTCAGAAAAAATTACTGGACTAATATAGATACATGAGGATTGGTATGACGAGGACTACAGATTCTTGTGAAAATCGGTTTTCTGTTGATTAAAACAATGTAATATTAATTACCTACTTGTGAAGCGCTACCTATGGTTACTTTGAATCATCATGGAGGATTTTCTTAAAATTAGTATATGGCCCCCTACTGGAATCAATGGTCGTTTTTCGGAGAGCACCAAACCGCTATTACGCATATCAAAATAAACAAAACTTTCGGTTTCGGCGGCTACCTTTACCTTCCTGTGGCTCCTTAACCACACAAGATCTATTGATTGATCGCTTGGTTATAAAATTGTTTAACATAATTTTATTAACTCAAAAATGAGCAAAAACGTAGAGATCAAAGCAAAAATATCTAACATTCAGGATTTTTTAGAAAAAGCATGTATTTTATCTGATAAACCCGAGATAATAATGCAACAAGTGGATACTTACTTCAAAGTACAGAATGGTCGATTAAAACTTCGCCAAATAGAGGTCCATAAACTTTACTTTCATAGCTATGAAACTTAAAATAAGTTTTTAAAACATGAATCTTTATTATTTGATTTTCTTTTCCAATTATTAGATTATGTTAAACAATTTCATTTGAATCTTTGGTACAGCTTTAGAAAAGGTCTACTAGCCGCCATGTTTAAACACAGCTCAATCTATGTCCGACAACCATTGAGAACTAATTGTTAATATTATTATTAGATCCCAAAATAATAGTAATTAGTATAATATTGATAGAGATCTAATAGCACGATTAGATCTCGGTAAATGAAGCAAATCTGGGCTGCAGCTGAGTTTGGCGATTTTTTTGTGGCCAAGTATGATGCCAAACAACTAAACCAAGTATGATTATCGGTCGCCAAATTTGGTGATTAAACTCTGCAGCCCAGATTCGCTTCATTAACCTAGATCTCTATACTGACAACACTTAATCATGTTGTTGTGGGAGCTGTGGTTAAACATGGCGCCAAGCGGACCTTTTCTAAAGCTGTTCCAAATCTTTTTCTAAGAAAATCCTAACATTCTGGGCCTAGGTAATCGAAAGAATTCAGGCTGGGCTTCAGAATCCTGACACTGAAAGTTGCGATAACAGTAATCCAGTTCTAATTTTGTAGCCAGACCCGGATTTCCCCTTTTTCCTTTCATTCTTTTAACTAAGTTTAGCTTGTTCAAAAGAAAAAGTGTCAGCAAACTGTTAATATAGCTTGTGTTTGAAAATGTTTATAAATTTCTAAACAATTATGTAACTTTTTATCTTAAATAATCATACTTTAATGCTGAAAACCCCTAGTCTTGATATGAAAAGCTTGATTGAAACCTAGTCTTGATTTGAAAAGTTTGGGTTTTGTGATTGGTGTAAGAATAGAATTAGTCATAGAATGAATTCATAGGTGACTGGCCCATTGAAAGGCTCATTCACTCACTTTCACTGTTCATCCTGTGGGATTTACTCCTATGAATCGCTAGTTTCCTTACAAAAAGAAAGTAGTAAAGAGTGAAATGCAAATTCACACTTTTCACTTTGGAGGATTCATCCATAATGAATATCAGAAGTGATAAATCTGATGAAGCCCTTTGTCATCAGTTCATCTTTCATTTTTAATGTTCACTTCAGAGATAATTCTTCCTAGATTAGGGTTGCACAATCTTTTTGGGAGGAGGGCCACTCACATTGTTGATGGAGGGCCGCAAACAAAGTTACAGTAAAAATAATAGAGCTAATACCAAATTACGTACTGCTGTTAAATAAAACTGATTACATGTTTAAGAAAAAATGCTCTCGTATTTTTGTTACGATACAGCTGCAGTTATGTTAGAATACAGACGCGGTTTTCTGAGCTTTTTATCGGGAATTGTTCCGAAAACCGGAAAATTCCAAAAACAAGATACGGGGTCCTATACTGTACATGTACAATAATATTTTACTGATATTTGCAACAAATTTCTTCAATAAAATAAGGATAAACTCCATTAAAGTTAACTGAAATAATATGACTTTTCTAAAATCTCTACTTTGTTTTATGGAGTTGATCAATTTGAGTAATGTGACATTCATTTGTCAGTCAGAAAGGTTTAAAAAACTCATGAAGTTTTATTTACTTAGGATGTGAAATCTGAATTAATATATTACGAGAGGCCAGATACAAGTGGACCAAAACTTTCCAACTATGACAAACAAGAATTTAATAGCTTTGAAGAAGCTGAAGGTTTAAAGGTAATATTTAAAACCCAGTGGTATTTAAAATATTAAATAAGGGATGCACAACCTTTTTGGTAAGAGGGACACTCTAGTAGTTGATTGAGACATGGAGGGCCGCAACAAGGTTACAGTAAAAACTTGTTAATAGAGGTAATACAAAAGTACATTCCACTGTTATTATATTTCTAGAAAAATAATCACTCAAACCATTTAATAAATAAATGTTTCTTAAAAATATAAGAAGGGTAGGAATAATATTATAAATGTTCTTTTTAATTAATAGTTTCAAGAACATAAGTGCAATTATCAAACTTTTAAAATTACTTTTAAGAATTTTTGTACCTAGAATATTCATATAAAAACAAATTATTAAAGTAATAAATTTCAGTAATATTAAATAGTACATCCAATATATAAAATATATCTTATTTAAAGCATTTCAAAATAATTTTTAAGAAAGACTTGTTATGAATTTAATAACATTGTTAATTAATTTCATTATTTATGATGAAAATTAAAGATGAGTATCAAAAATTTTGTTGATAGGAAAATTATAAAATTTTCATTTTGGAGGCGCAATGTTATGGAAACATACTCATAACTAAAAATTGAAATTGAGTTCCAAAAAAAGAGAAGGTTTTGGATAAAAAACAAAAGTATTTTAATATTTAAAAACCTCATTGATATATTTTATAAAAATTTGAGTCTGTTATGAACTGAATGGGGAAAATTTTGATTTAAAAAAATTATGTTATTCATAGAATAAAATGTATGATTTTTTCAACTCATTTGTTTAGTAGAAAGAAAATTAATAACTGTGAACAGGAAAAGTTATAAACATACATACTGCTTATAGTTGTTATTATTTCATTTTTATTTCCCCCTGAATTTGGTACTACATTATATAGACTTGCACATGATTTTATATTAATTCATTATGATCTGCTTTTATCCAAGTTTTAAACCTTATCAATTTCAGTTTCCTACTTATTAATGTTAACCAGATTATCATATCTACAATAGAATAATACATATTTCAAGAAATCTACATCAGTATGAAAGTAACCAAAATGTAACAAAAGCAAATAAAAATTCAGGAAATTAGTTACTAGTAGAATAAATAATTTAAAAATACCTAAATAATGATTAAATTACTAAAATTTTTTTTACCAATATCATTTTTGAAAAGTTAAGAAAAAATAAAATATTTGTATTTTTGAAAGTTATGTATTTTTATGTATGTCTGCCCCCCCTTGCCAGCACAGGCCTGGTCACATAGGTAAAACCATCCAGCACCATGAGGTTGGTGCAAAGTTTTACATTGTTAAAGAAGTTAGGGTAAACCTGGAAAAATGTCTGGTGAAAATAATGCTCCAGGGGGATGCCTCCAAAATTATGTCTATGCCCCCTCCAAGGTTAAAAAATTACTATATACATACTACTATTATACCTATTTTAAACTTTTTAAGAAAATTAAAATTGTTTTTAAATACTATTTTTGAATAGTATAGATAGGCAATTGTGGTGTTAAGTTGTGACTTTCACTTGTCATATTTAATTAGGCTATCTATTCTGTATATGTATAGATTAAACAAAAACCTAGAAAAAATTATGCCAATAAAGACAGGGAAAATTTACTTATTTTCTTCCCTTAAAAATCCTTCATAGAATGTAAAAAATAATCAATTTGGAAGTAAGCATCCTTTTTTTTTTTTTTGCAAAATGGGGGGAGGGAAATATTTGCTTGTAAAGAAACCTTCAAAAAATTAATTGAAAACTTGAAAAATTACAACTTAGATACAAAAGACTTCTGTATTTGTACTTATGAAGAATTATTTTTTCAGAAAGTACTTTCATCATCACTTGGACTGTTGGGAATTGTAAGCAAGCAGAGACATTTATTCATGCATGGGCAGACTCGAATTCATGTAGATGAAGTGAAAGACCTGGGATGTTTTATGGAACTAGAAGTAAGAGTATATCTCAAGTTAACAAATCCTCAAAAAGAATGAAATAAATGTTTCATATTTAGTATATTAATCCTGATATCGACCTCTTTGATGTAGCATTATATTCATAATTCTGTGAGTAGTTATTAAGTTTTATAATGCAACCTAATTGGGTAATTTTCTTACATTTCCAAGTTTATATTCCTCTTGTCAGTCCTATTAATATTCTATTTATTGTTTTACAATTATTTACTAACTATTCAATTGGTAAAAAAACTTGAATAAATCAAAATAATAGCAGTTTGAGCATACTAACAAAATGGAATTTAATGGCATTGTGTAATAGAGAAATTTATAGACTTCTAAAAATTTTTATTAAATAAGAATATGATAAATATTATATTTCTTTACATGTTGAACCTTTAAATATTTGATATTTCTTCAGGTTTGCTTAAAAGAGAGCGAGACTCTTGAATATGGAGAGAGCATAGCTAATTCTCTGATGTCTAAACTGGGAGTTTCACCTGAAGATCTTATTTCAGGATCTTATATAAATCTTATTTTGAAGAAATAGAGCAAATAAAACAACTTGATGGTAAATATGTTTTATTTTCTTTTTTACTAAATAGTAATTGGAAAACTTCAAGGTTCATAATTTTAATATACGTATATCCTTATTTTATTTAAAAATTTAATAGTTGATCAATCTTATTACTATATTACTATTTAAATTATCTTTGTTTTGGAGAAAATATATTTTCAAGATACCTCTGATCACAGCTGTAAGTAAAACTTAAAAGAACAGAATTGGGTAAAAATACAGTGGGTCCCCAATCATTTTAATACATTAAAACTTTCTGGTGTAACTAGTTATTTGCAACAATTAATGGACATTTCTTTTTCAATCAGTTCACCCATTGCAGAATGAGAAACTCAATAGTCAATTTTTATTTTTATTTTTTTTTATTCTCCAAATACTATAGTAACTGTATACCTCAACTGATGCAATTCTAGAAATTTTACTAAGACCCCTAAATGAAACTTGAATAAAAATTTTTTTCATATTTTATCACCTGTAAATATCAGACAGATGAATTTCCAGAGAGAGAGCCTGATAAAATTAGCACTTGGACTACAAAAATTGTAATTTTTTAAAATAATTATTATAAATTATTAAAGTAAAAAGTGGCTATTTTTTCTTTACTATCTTTTTCCTTTTATTGTAAAATTGTGTTCAATGTAAAATACTTTAATATTTTTATTTTAAAAAGTGTTATCATTGAAATGTGGAAGCCAATTTTTCAGAAAAACATTTATTTTCTGTTTTGTTTTACAGAATAATACCCTTTAGGCCATACAAAATATTTCATAATATAGAAAATTAACAGTATTAGCAACTTAACTGTCAGGTTTTTTAGATGGATCAATTCCCAACAACTTCATTTGAACAGCCAAATCAAAAAGGTAATCAAAAGTTTCAGCCCTGGAAAAATTAAAATAGAAAGGAAAGTTATAAAATAATCCCTAAAAATATCTTAGAGCACCCAAGTAGTCAAAGTAATAATTACATTGTTTTAGCTCTTTCCCAAGTTTCACCCCATACATACACTCCATGGCGTCTTACAAGTACAGCACATGAATCAGGATACTTATCCATAGCTGCTGCCATTCTATCCTACATAAAAAATACAAGAAACAATTTGTTGGTTTTTTATTGTAATTTTAAAGTTTTTAAAAACTGGCTTGCCAAAAATCAAATGTTTTTTTTTATAGATAGGGGCCATTCAAATATGTAAGCATGTATTGGGTGATTTTTTTCCCATATAATTACTTCTGCAATTACCCAATCCCTCCTATTATTTGTACAAAACTTTCATAAATAATCTAATCTTAAAAATTACCAATTTAATATTTTAATAATTTATTCTAAAATTGAAAATTTTAAATTAAGTATTTTTGCAAAACAGGATATTTTTGAAATTTTAAATAAACAACATTTTTCTCTGCAATATATTTTTACAAATTTAAACAGTTTAAAAGAAAATATTGAGATCCATTTTAATTTGAAGCTGCCAAATCTCCTTCCAACAGCTTGAATTGTACTTTACCAAATCCTCAACTTAATCCTTTTGATGCTGTCTTTCACTATAAAGCCATCAATTAGTTTAGAAATTGAAAAACATAGCTGATCAAAATAAATTCTTAAGCATTGCCAATGTCCCAAGGTACAACACTCTACACCTATAATAATAAACTAATTTAATAAATATAAAAAGTAATAATTTAATTAATCTTAAGTGATTAAACTAATTTAATCACCTAAATTATGCATCCACCAATTAAACCAGTGGTTTGCAAATGTAAAGTATTAGCTCAATTGGGACTTCCAGTCACTTGAATTCAATGAGCTAACTCCAACGTAAAGCTGTTGGATTTAGATTATTACTGCAAGAGCCTCAATTAAAACTGACCTTTAAATCTTTTTCAAATGGGGTATTTTCAATTATAGGAACCCTTAAAACATCATCGTATCTAAATCTAACTCCAGAGTTTCCTTTGAATATACCCTGCAATAAATAGAAAACTACTATTAAGATTTGTTATAATCAGATTGTAGCACATATCAAGGTATCCATTTTTATTACTTTTATCATTTCTTGATAGGTGATGGTAAACTCAGAACCAGAGGATATTAGTGTAGCTAATACTGCTGATTTTGAATGAGAGTGGATGACAGCTCCAGCATCTGTAAATACACTTTTGTTTAAACCTTATACATTGCAACTTGGATTATTTTAAGCTAAAGGGACCACTTAAAACCTTTGAATTAAAGAAATTTCATCTTTTAACTTTAGTAAAAAGTTTAAAATTGAATTATTAAAAAGATTTCTTTCTACAAGTGACTGCAATCATTTTTATCCAGAAATAGTAAATGTTCACTAGCAAACCTTTTAAAATAATGATCACTAAGCGTTTTGAATAATGCATCTTTTTTTTTGTCGTCGTCAAAAAACAGAACTGACATCATGCCATAATACCAAATCAAAATCTAACCCTCTTGCAAGTAATGACATTGCTTGTCATTCTGGTGACAATTTTTTTAAGGGTGAAAGGCCAAAAAGTCGTTATAATTTGAAAGTTTTATAAAAAAACCTTTTGAATTAAAAGAGTTGAACCTTGAATTACCCATGATTTAATATTGTTTTAATAGGAATTAAATACAGTTGAGTAATCCAAGTTGCACTGCACTTATATAAAAAATTTTACACCATAGAGGCAAAATATGAAAAAAAGATTTCATTAAAGTTTATAGTCTTTAAATATTACTTTCTGTTTTATTTTCAAGATGTTAATTTACCTATTGTTTTTAAGGAGAAATAAAAAAACTAAATTACTTCTTTTTTCGTAAGCATTCATAAATAATGGAGTGCATTCACTCATCTTCAGATTTCTCTCAGGAGAGGGTGAAGATATAACACAGCCTTGAACATCAAGAACATAAATATCTTCTGATTTAATGCGCTCCTTTTGAACTCCAGAAGGAGCAATATATATTTCATCTCTAGAAAACACAAGTCCCTCAGATTATTTTTAAGTAAGGCTACCAGATGACTTTTGGACATTTAACAGTGAGTTTTGCAAGTAACATAAAATAAAAAAGTCAATGATTTAATTTTTACTTCACAGGACTTTAATTAAACTACATAACAGGGTGCTTCAACAAACCTGCCCAAACTCTGCAAGGCCAGATTCCTTGTAGTGGGGATTATATAAAAAAGTACAAAGAACTATACCATACCTCTGATATGCACAGTGGATAGTTTCAGGGTTGTTACGTTTAAAACACTTTGTTTAAAACACTTGTTTTAAACACGTTTAAAACAAAGCAAAAAAAAACATTGTTTAAAACACATGTACTTTTTTAGTAATTTTTTCTATGAACAGATAGCATTAGTATTATAAAACTTACTATTTACTTTCAACTGATTTTGATTTTTATTTGATTGACTTTATTTGATTTTTTTCTAGAAAGTTATTTAATAAAAAATACAAATAAACTTGTTTGAAAATCATATTTTTTTATAATTGACCTGTTCTTAATGTTTTATTTTAATATTTTAATCAATGCTGCTAATGTCGTCAAAATATGCAATGAACTGAAAAGAATATGCATATAATAACTTATAAATGTTCAGATCGTATCTTAAACCTTTTAGCAAAATATATTGACATTTCTAATGTTAAAGCTGAAGTTGTTGATATAGTAACATATTTCCAAAACAATCATTTTACTTTGGCCAAGCCCCAAAAAACAGGTGCTTAAAAAGCTCAAGATGCCATCTGATGTCAGGGGTAGCTTTGTTAATCCATTTTCAATTTTAAAAACTTAATTTAATTTTTTTAAATCATGGGTTTTTTTTAGAATTTCTGTGTCGAGGGTAAAAAAAAACAAATAAAACGTTTTAAACAAAAAAAACACGTTTAAAACAAAAAAACACACTTTTTTTTTTTTTTTTTTTTTTTTTAAAGAAAAAAACATGTTTTTTTCCAACCCTGGATAGTTTACATCTTAGTGCAAGTATCTATCAAAAGCATTAAAAATTGAAGATAGACAACAAATTTATGAAATTTCTACATTTTCATCATTTTATCTCAAGATAGCAAAGGTTTATATTTTTAAAAAAAGGAAGTAACAATTTTACTGTTCTTTAATCCTATATTTAATATATAATAACAATTATAAAATTGCCAAAGAACCTTGAGAATTTACTTAATGTCCTAAATATTAACATCTATTATTTTGGGGTTAATATAACACATTTCCTTAACTATAAGACCATTTGGAATTTGGATCATAATGTTTGAGAATCTAATTTACTAGCTCATGTTTTCTTGTTTGTTGTCCCTTATTCAGAAAACAGACCATTGGTGTTTTTCTTTTCAGTGCCTTGCATCTTAACATCTGTTGACATGGTTTCTCTATAGGAGAGATTCCTTAACTTCATAGTTATTCGTAGGATATTTGCATAATTTATAAATGTTTTTATTTACACAAAATATTAAAACACCTGGTTTCTTTATTTCAAATTAAACTTTTATACATTTTTCCATTCAAGTGTGTTAGATAAATCTGATTGTAACAATGATATGATTACCCAAGCTTTATGCTCATACCACCTCCTGTTCCCGTTACCCATCCAAGATCATAAAACTGTTTACAAAGTTCTGGAATCAGCTTTCTGGGATGTTCCTAGAATGAGAAAATTTCTTATTAAATTGTTAGAGTGTCAAAACCTTAAAGCATGTTCTTAAAATGTGGAAGAAAAAAAAAAGCTAAATCATAGCTTATTATTTTCTTTTATCCCTATCCAAATTAGCTAAGTTTAATAACAATTTTGGTGAATGAAGCAATTTTGAATGCTTAATCACAAAAATAAGTTGTTAAAAGCCGTCTCATAATAACTCCCCTGCCAAATTTTTTAGTTGTTACAGAGATAGAGAACTTTTCATGTTTAACTCTAACTTTCTTGGACTTAGTATATTTTTACACAATCACTACAAGAGTTCTCATCAAAAGATCATAAAAAATATAAGTGTCCACATTTCTTGCCATAGACTGTGTCAGCAATTGAATATTGAGGGGAACACCCAGGGGATCTAAAATCCTCCCAGGAAGGATAAAAAAAAACCCTGATTTATGATTTTAACTTCCTAAAAAATAATAGGGTACAGAATCATTTAATTAACTTTAGTTCAACGTTTTTGTAAATTGGCAAGCTTTATATTAAGGGGTTCTCCCCCAGAAAATTTTGGAAATTAACCGTTAAAATCATGGTTAGATTCATTTTTAGTGTTCAAGAAATCATTAATTTTTAAAATATTCAAACTATAATGCTTCAACCATGGCTATATGTCAAGAAGATTTTTCTTAAGGATTTGCCTTTTTTTCAGCCAGAGTATGGGTACATAACCATCGCAGAACTGGCTCTATAGCCTATTATAAATTAAATTAGGTCCTAAATCATGGAGCATATGCAGTGATATATGTCCAGAGCAAATTTACTACCTTTTATTAGGTACTTCACTTATTCACCATTTAATAAATAGGTATGTACTTTCACAAATTCAGTTTTAGGAAAAAGGTACCATCACAAAATACATTTTTAAAAGAAAGTTCCCAAAAACACTAAAGCTCTTAATTGTTAGCCCTTCTGGGAGTAAATTTTCTTGTATTTCTGATTTTTAAAAAAATATTTTTTTGTTTTTTATATTGATATTGCACTTGACTTAAATTTTCCCAAAATAGGAACCTTTAAAAAAACCTAGACAGGCCCCTGATATGTAAAATGTTGACACCCATATTTCTTACTCTCAAGAAGAGTGGTAGAAAATGGAGACAGGAAGTATAATCTTAGTGAAAATATATGAACAAAGCTAGAAGTGTTCAGAAATTCCATGGGAAATTATTGGGTAGAGAAGTATTGTCCCATTCAACTCCACACACCTATGCCATGGATAAAGTTGAATCCAGACCCTAACATTTTCTGCCCCTGACTATACATTTTTGTTTTCAGCAGCACAGTCAACGAGGTAATAAGGCAGTGCCCAAATCAGACATCTGATTTTTAATTGTTCAAATCAGGAATCACTCATGTTACACATTAAATGTTTTGCGACATTGCCTGTAATCACTTTCAAAAATTTAGAAGTTTAATAAGTCAGACTTTTTACAATAATGAATTATTTAAAATATTTTACTATATATTGTTTAAGGACATCAACACTATGTTTGACTAGTAACAAATTTAATGCAATTCTCAAACTGATAATTAAATAGATGTAAAAAAACTTCACGTTTAGTGTGTTTCAGGATTTCAAATATTATAAAACTGAATAGCAAGTGTTATTCATAGGGGGATGGTGCTGTGTCCATAAATGAGGGTGTTCTATTTTTGGTATAGTTTTAACTGAAATAAAAAATAATAGTAAAAATTATACATTTGCAAACAAGGAATGAAAAGCTTTTTTTACAATACAGTAGGTATCCTGTTTTACAATACCAGATTACAAAGGCTTTTTTAGATTTAAAATCTTGAGTTTTATAACTTTCATTGTTGAACCAATGCAAAAATACTTTTATTCCAGTATAGAAAACTATGTGCTTGTCTATCTGGAATTTCGATAGAATTATTTAAACAGAAATTATCTCTTCCTTATTACGATTAGGTTACCTCATTACAGATATATTTTTAAATTCCATGATTTGTTCAGTGCTTTTGTTGTACTATATATGCCTCGAGAGCTAGATGTATATGAAGTACAATATTCCACGCAACTTAACAAACATAAAAGCTCATTTTTTTGTTGCAAAGTAGCGTGATTAGCGATCATTGGGAAAACTTCGTCAACTTTTTGTGATATCATTCCGTGAACCCAAAAACATCTCGGATTATCCAAAATAACAATTACACAAATATAACATATGTTGGGCGGAATTTCGTTTTTAAAAAAAAGGAATACTCACATTTGGCCAAGTTAATTCAATCGATTTGGACATGATTCAAGTTCCTGAATTTGGAAAGTTCGACTAATTTAATTTCTATAAATATGACAGAACCTTTATTCAGATCTTTTACGTAATTCCTACTCGTATGGAAACGTAATAAAATGAAATAGGTGTAGTACTTTACTTTTACATGGTGATAATACTACTTTCTACATTTATTTAAATAGTGGTGATGAAAGACCTTGACCGGCAAGGCCGTCAAGTGGGCTCCGATGAAAATTAAAGATAAACAAATCTTGTTTTGTTGCCATATTATTTTCATCTTGTTCTCTTGTTTTGTGGATTTTGTCACAGAGTATGGTGGAGTGAGAGCTGTGTAGAGAAGGGGTTTTTAACAATCTTAAATATTAAAATTCACAAAATATCCATAAGCTGGAGTTATGAATCCCTTTAAAAATTTGTTTCAGATCCCAAACATCTGAGAGGTATGTCTCAATTCTCAATGTTTCACTAGTAGTTGGAAACACATCCATAATTAGAGTAATGGTGATGGCATCGCAGATAGTCGAAGTTTTGTTTTTTGTTTGTCTGCTGTCTTGTAGGTGTGTTGAATTCCTACTTCCATGGTTTAATTCACATTTTAATAAATTTTGAAAGCATAGAGTTGTATTCTTTCGATTCAACTTTAAAATATAGTCATGGCAAATCTTTCAATAAACTTTGAAGTCCTTCTTTTATTACTAAAAGTAAAGTATTCATATTTTTGAAATATTTAAGATCACATTCATCATACTTTTCCGTTAATTAATTCCTATATTTTGCAGGCTTCCTCAAAGCAACAAGTTATAGAAATTTGCCAAGATGCCTTTAAAAATCGTGAAAAAGAAAATCCTTCTAATCAAGTTTTGAAACCCATTTCTGAAGCTCTGGGTGTTGAGCTTAATGATACATCAAAGGTAAAAACCTATATTTCTGTTATTAAATCCCTAATCACGGGATGAAATCGCGCCAAGTTGGCGAAATTTTCCCAATGATCGCCAAACTACGAAACTTAACCTTTTAAACGCCGTAATTCAAATTTCAAAGAAAAGTTTCTTCTTTTTGGCTTAAATGGCTTGTTTTATCATTGTTAAAACCAATCTTGCCTTTTTTTAGCAGAAAAAAAATCTTAAGGGTGATTTTGAGGATGTTCCCATTTGGGAACATCGGCGTTTGGGGTGAAGTTTTTAGGGGGGTTCCAAAAGGCCCATATTTAACAATTTATTCATATGAAATGACTGAAATCGGTTTCTACTTAATATTTTTGGACATTTTTATAGTATTGAACAGTTTCTTCATCTGTATTAGCCATGGTTCGATGATTGGCTAAAAATTTTAAAATTTTCATCAGAAATATTTCACATGTTTATTTTATGCGATACACTTGTTTTAAATTTTTCTTGTACTATTGGTAATATTTCGGTGTAAAAGATACAAAAGAGTGTTTCAATGCGTTTTGAAGCTAAAAAGTTCTGTTCCCGTGTGAAAAATTACCTTTAATTACTTTTCTATACAGATACCTAGCATATAATCCAATAATTGTATTACAATCTAATTAGTTTTCAAAAGTGATAACCATAATTATTGCCATTCATTAAATAAAACTGAGTTTCTTATAGAATATTCTATCCTGAATTACTCATCTCTTTAATCCAACTTACGGTAGAAGAATATTTCAGCTGTACATACTTCTCATTGTTTTCAAAATTCTTCAATTTTTTTTATCAAAATATTATGTAAAAAAGAGCATTTGAACAAAATAAATACGCAAGTCCTCAGAAGTACTTTGAATATGCCCTTTGTATGACCCCTTATGATTATTACTTAAAAATAATGGGTTGGGAGGTGAAAAATAGATATTATTGTGGTTATCTGCTATAAAGACTCGGCAATTATTCACCATAAATCAGGTGAACAAATTAAAATTATTCATTAAGATACTTAAAGTATATTTTTTAACCGGTTTTAGATCCTTTTAGACATAAAAAGTTCAAAAAAGTAAAGGTAATAAGGAATAACTTGAATTTTTACATGTTAAAAAAATCCCCTCAAAAACTATACCCCAAACGCCGATGTTCCCATTTGGGAACATAAGCAGGGAATTGGTAATTACTCTCTAAAAATAAAATATAAAGTTATTCTGTCAAGCCTAATGGAAAGCTGCTTACTAAAGCTACTGAAACACAACAAAATTTTTTTTAAATAATTTTTTTTAAAATTAGCAGAAATTGAAACTTGTATCACTTTTGAAAGAGCCAAAAATCTGTAAATTTGACCTAAATTTTACAAAAAGGGTTAAATAGTATGTGAAATATTGTTGCATGTAAAATAAATTCATACCTTTATGTAGCTCTCTAGCAAGTATCAATTCCCTGAATAAAATATTAAGTGGTAAAAAAATTCAATAAATTGATGTTCCCATTTAGGAACATCGGCAGGTAAAAGGTTAAAAACAAAAAAGTTAGATGTATACTCATGTTCATAAAAAATGCAACACCATGAAGGACTTGTTAGATTTTGATGAAATTTGCACAACTGATCACCTTTGTAGATGCAAATAAATGATTAAATTTTCAGAACAAAGGAGCAAAATTAAATATCGAAAATCAGTGTTTTTTGTAGTCCATACATGCAGCAGTGAGAGCCTCTATACGGCTTGTCATTAAATCAAACAGATTGCTCTTTTGCCTGAGGATAAGATTTCCATCAAAGATTCTTCGCAAACCCAAAGTTAGGTGAATAGGTGAAGGATTGGGTGAAGAAATATGCTGAAAGAGAAACTGCTTTTGATAGATATAATGGAAGTTTGGAACATTCCAAAAAACATGTGTCCGGGGTTTGTCCTGATTAAATACAGCTTCAGGAATGCTTCAAAGTTAGAGTATAACTTTTGGCTCCAAAAAATTATTAATGCATTTGTGGCTGTTAAGATCACCTTCATTTCTTATCTCATAAGGGCGAGCGCGCACGGGCGACTTTTGTCACGGTGACAAAGACAAAATTGTTGCTTTGGCTATTGAAACACTTGAAGAGTGCGCGCACTAGGCGACGTGACAGTTGGCCGATTGCCAAAAATTTCTTCATAGAGATCCATTGTTTTCTAGTGATATTTTTGATACTAGTAATCCTGGTCGCCGTGACTTTAGTCACTCGTGCGCGCCCAGCCTAAGTTTGCCCATGATACTCAATAGTGCTCCAGCTCATAACGGTGGGCGTTCGTGCAGTATGGCGCAAGATAAAACACACCAAAAGATGGCGTTTTACAGTATAGTGTCCAAAGCCGATGTGGGTGTCATGTTGATGAAAATTAAAATTGGATTCGTTTAAAAGGACCATTTGTTGCTATTAATCAAAAATTTGGGGCCCCCGTGGTAGCTTTATGCACTGCTTCCATCAATGGAGCTCTTTAACCACTTAACTGTTACTTTATTTTGGCGTAATCGGTCTAAAAAAAGCATATTTTTCAAAACAATATTCGAATTTAGATTAATGAACTCAAACCTAAAACATAATCAAAACTCATATAAATTATGATTTTAACATTGTATGGCCGTTTTAAAACTTAGCGAAAATGTGGCACTATTACTTAAAGTTGGCTTTTTTCCGAGCTTCGGTTTCAACCGGAAAGCAGATTTTACAGGAAAGGATGGTTAATAAAATATTTTATGATGTGAATTCTTTAAATTTAAAAAAATATATATACTTTTGAGTGATCAGATATCAATCGCAATCTATCACTCTCATTTTAATAAGCAAAACGTTCCAACATTCACTTGTTGTGGCTTGGCTCGGTTTGTGGATATTGAAAATAAAAGACTGTTCTAAGCTGGTTTTCGAGCAATAAAACAGCTGCAGTGGAAATTGCACCCCATGAAGGCAAGAAACTGGTATAGGAACATGCTCCCCCAACCCCTATTTCTTAGAAAAATAGAAAAGTAAGGGGAGATATCACCCACAAAACTAATATATAAGGAATGTGTGACCAATTGGTTCTTCACAGTTGACTGATAAGAGAAGATAACTTCTATGATGGACAAGTAGAGACATCTATGTAAAAAAGAGAAACTAAAACCATGGCATCCGTTAAGGTATAAGGGGTATAATGACTTCTAATGACAAGATAATAAGTGGCAGACAACCTTCTTAACTACCCGTTACAGCCCCCTGTATATACAATTAAATTAGTGATTGAAAAGGCGCTGCTCATCTCACGCATCCCCATGCAAAAACTCTGAATTTGTAATCATTTGAATAGCAAACCATAATGAATGTACCCTGAAAATTTCAAGTTGATCGGACAATTCCTTCTTGGTGTTGCATTTTTTATGAACAGGAGTATACAACAAAAGCACAGGATAAATCTTGGAAATTTAAAATAAAATTTAAGCATCCGAAATCGTATAACTTGGTGCTAAGGTGCCAAACAAGCCATTACAAAGTGTCACTAAGACAAAATCGCAATGATATGCCAATTTAACAAAATTCTTCTTTTATGAAATAAATATTCTCTACATATAAAAAGATAAATTAAATTTAAAATGACTAAATTATGATTTTTAACTGATTTTTTAACATTTATCATTAAGTAGAATGCAAACTCTTGAAAACAAAATTGTCACTTCTGAACCATCATTACGGTGATGAGAAATAATACAGTTATTAATGTCAAGAATGAAATGAAAGACAATCACTGCATAATTTCAAATTTCTCCTTTTTGATGAATTTTATAGAAATTCCAGATAGAAAAGCACAAAGTTATGTTAATACTGGAAATAATGTTTGGTTCAATTCCGTTACAGTTCCTGCTAAATATCGTCCGGTTCTTTTGGATAACAAAAAGTAGAAATATTCATAAATAATTTCAAACGTCTGAATTAAAATGTTAAAGTTAGATCAATAACTATTCAGTTTATTAATAAAAGTCAGAAAAATTTGTTGATATTTGGATATAATGTGTCCAAAATAACCGGGCGATATTTAGCGGGAACTCTAACGGAATTGAACCTAATGTTTTTTGATTGGTTTAACATTGAAAGTTAATAAATACAGTAATAAAAACTCAGGATTTTTAAACTCAATAAAACCTATGTAGTACGATTTCAACTATTACCTACTTTTTATTCAAGTAAAAAAACACCCTGGAAAAGCAACTACCCTCATAGACAGCCCAGGACACCCTTCCTCTCATAAATTATGCATTTTATGAATTTAAATCCACTGAACGTGCAGTGTGCTTGCTAACAGCTCTTTAATTTTCACCTCAAGAATTAAGTGAATTTTTTTACTATAGTCTGTAAATAAAATAGGCGGTTCGACGTCATTCTTTACCATGGCAACGCAGAAGAAATACATTGAGAAAAAAGTCAAGGTCAATCGCTGATTCTATTTACACAGACTATAGTTATATCACGGAAGTGACTCTTTCTTTCCTTGAGTCAAACGTAGTTTTGATTTTAAGTTTCAAACTTTTTGGAAGGACATAAAAATGTTTCAAAACAATTAAAAAAAAATTAATAACAGCCAATTTTATAAAAGATTTTATTTTGTGCATTTTTTACTAGCAGTATCATTTAGTGTGGAATAATTTATTATTGTAAAAAAGTCTGACATAAACTTCTAAATTTTTGAAAGTGATAACAGGTAGTACTATAAACATTTACTGTGTGACTTGCATAATGATTTCTGATTTGTTTAAATAGTTAGGTTTGCCAAAAAAAATAAACAAACAAAAACCAAATGACGTCAAGCTCATCAAATTTAACCATTTATCGCTCTTAGATTTGGCGACAATCTGTGAACCCTGTTTATTAGATAATACCCTTTATGGTAGACAAAAATTTCACCATAATTATTCTGCTTAGGTTAAATTTTATGTTGTTTTTAAATTATATGAAAAGTAATATCACAGCAGCAATATGCTTCATAATTTAAAATAACCTTTATTAATCCCTTTATCGATAATATGCAAAATATACCTTCAGGGTGCTTTTTCATGTTATTTATAATTTTGTTAATATTTAAAAGTGGAAGAAACTACATGGTTTAAAGTCGTAGTATTTGCGAAGGGTTTTACACAGGGTTGCTGATTTTTTTGGTACTTAGGTATTACCCTGTCACACTTATTGCTGAATCCGAAGAGCATTACCAAATCTCAAACCAAACTCAAATCGTTCCCTAATATGTTTGCAAGTGGAAAAACTAAAGCAAACTTCTAGAGGTTGGTGAATGTTCGTAATCAGTGGGACAGAGCTCTTACTTGTCATTACCTACCATCAATATTTAGCTTCTAAAGTTGAGGCTCTTGTGTACAGACAACATCTAATCAGCATTTTTAGTTTTAAAATAATCAATCAATTAGTATCTTGAGAAACACCAATTTTTTAAAATAAATTTTTAAAATCATTTTATTAATTATTGTATGATTTGTTAACTTTTAGGTATTTTATTAAAAATCAATCATTTGTTTTCAGCTTTTTAAATCTCTTACTTCATTAATCAAGAAAATTTTGTTTAACGGTCATTCATCCTATGAAAGTATTTATTCGCTGTTTCCTGATGACTTCCATAAGAATTTGCGAGATTTACTTTCCAAAATAATTTCTGAAAAGTATTCTACTTGGAAAAGTTCAGCTGTTACAGATTTTGGTATGTTTTATTCTTTGATTAGAACTTTATATTTTGAATTTTGTGTAACATACAATACACTTGAGTTAAAATCTTTCAGCTTCTATGCCACAATTGGCTGAATTTGATTGGAGAGTTGACTTGAAAATGGCTTCTGGTAAAATTCCAAGAATGAGTGAGCCTACATGCATTTTACATTTAAAGGTAAATTCTTTGAACAAAATTCTTTATCTATATGCTTGCTTTAAACAATATGTTTTAAATTAAAAAACAGGTAGATTTAGGAATTAGATACTACTTTGAAAATAAAAAAAAAACATTTCTTACAAAATCTAAATAAAGGAGTTAAGCTTAGTATGAGTATTTTAGTTTTTTTAACACTAACTTCTTAAACTGATATTAAATGGACGATTTTTTTAAACTTGAAACAAGAAAAATAATTTAGTGTGGTTAAAAATTATGTGAATTGAAAAATTTGGGAAAAAAATAAGTCCATATTTGCCTATAAGGAAATCTCTTTAAGCACCATGTGTAGATTACAGGGAGCAATGTCCCACCCCCAACTTTTTAGGATGTTCTTAGATGCCATCAGGGACAGCATGCTCTCTCCCTAAAGTCTCTAGCTTCCTTCAGGGTCATTCAGTGGCATATGTAGAAATTTATTTCGGGAGGGACCCAAAATTACTCCCCAGCCCCTCCCACACATATTTAATAGGTCCAATGTAGCTTTTTAGGTGATAATTTAGGCCCTAAAAACTTAATATAGGAAAAATTGTTAGTAATAAAAATACAAGTACCAAAGGGGGGGTCTGGGGGTCCTCCCCCAGAAAATTTTCGGAAGTTTGACCAAAAAAACCCAGGTTTTTAACTAATTTTGGTACTTGTACACTAAGTTCGAATTTTGGATGTACATTTTTATGAAAGTAATGTTTAAAAGTTATTAAATATAGAATTCTAAGTAAAAAGGGGATCTGTGGGTCCTTCCCCAGAAATCAGGGTTTTAACTTGTTTTTGGTACACTTAGTCCGAATTTTGGACATATTTTTTGGTAGGTTTTGGATTTTGATGAACTTATTATAATAAAGTTTTTTTTTTATTTCCAATGGCCAAGGAAACAAAAAGACCACTATGCCACAAAAAGATACTAACAGAAACAACAAACAAACAAATGAAATGTGGCGAGAAAAGTCTATGAACCCATCAATAAGTCCCTAGCTTGCCAATAACGATCGCTCAAAGAGGAAGCTTTTAGTGCCGGGCAGCGGAGAATGTGGTCTGTGTATCCATGTCCTCCCGAAGATCACAGAGCGTGCAGAAAGGGGCCTGAACAATATTAATATGGTGAAGGTGTTTCATGAGGCAGTCATGACCTGTGGCCAGGCGAAACTCTGCAACTGCTTTACGTCTTGGCCACATGGGAAGATCATTGAGTTTATTCCACCAGATCTTATGTGAATTCCTCTCTGCGCATTGAAGTAAAGTGAAATCGTTCATCTTCTTCTTAATAACACGCTTTGCATTAGCAAAAGGGATAGGTTTCCTTGGTGTCTGTAAGATAGAAGCTCCCTTTTTTGCTAGGTGGTCCGCAAATTCATTGCCAGGTACACCGCAGTGTCCAGGGATCCACTGCAAGGTGATTACCTTAGAGTAGTCTGATAGACTCTGCAGGAGTTTTTGACACTCCAAGATGTTAGAGGAGGCAGGAGCAGAAAATGAATTCACAGCAAAAATCGCTGCTTGTGAATAAATATGTGATATAAATATTAGGGTGCATCAAACGCCCCTCTAGAAACAAATCGCTTTGTACCCAATCTAAAAATGTTCCTTTACTCATAAAAAGTTGTCCTGCCAAATATTTTTGTGTTCCGTAGACTTTAAATGGGTCCACAAACGCTTTGAAATTTCGGATTTTTCATTTAAAACACATAAAATCCGATTTTTGTGTACTAACGTATTTAAACATATAAAATATGTTTCAATCGCAAAGGAAATAAATTTAAAAAATAATTTAAGCAGTATTTCTAACGGCTTCCTGATCGAAAATTGGGATTTTCCCTTTCACCCGAGAGTAGATGGCAGCACGGGGTAGAGCTAATTTTGATTAATTATTAATTAAATTATCCTTTATTTCATTAAATTGGATGCTATTAATGCACTCAAAGCTTTTCATCTGCTCTAGTATTGGGGTAATTATTTTTATTTGTGATTTCTTGGACTCTCATTTTATCTCGGACTCTCATAAACATTTTTTTTTTCGTATTGATGAAAAGAGAACAAAATGGGAGTCCTCAAAGATAGTCCTCTCACAGGTAAAATCTTTTTTTTTATGAAAAAGCTAATATTCCTATAATAAGTGACTGAAAAGCATGACAAAGAATAATAGCACTATTAGATGCAAATGCAAAACAAGAGCTATACCTATTGATAGGAGGTCTAATCATATTACAGCATTAAAAATTGCAGATATGGAAAACACACTTAGTTCTACATTTTCAATATGGCCTAAAGATGTGAAGAAGTTGGTAATTAAATCATGAAGATCTTTTATTTCTTCAATCAATGAAAAGTGACGGATCAAAGTCGGATCACGTGATAAGAGCCTTTTGGAAAAAATCAAAAGGAAAGAAAAACGCCTTTTGTTGGAAGAAAAAAGAAAGAATAAAATGACTTTTTCCGCACGAGATGATTTTCTCAAATTAAATAATCATCCTGAATGTACAGATAGTGTAGGCCAGAGTGATATTGATGTACCAACAACAAGTGAGCCCAGCAGAAGTCATCATCGGGTTAAAAGAAAAGGGATAAACGTTTTCATACCCCATGACGCCATGACCTGGTAAAGAGACCTAATCTCGTGTCAATAGCAACGCGTTTGAATTGAATATGACTCCAACACAACAAGCAGCCTATACGAACGCTTTAATTGAAGAACTTGGAGGAGAAACTTCTTCCGTTGCAGCTTCGTATGCAACAGTCGATAGGTCCAGAAGACGAGTATCTGAAGAACTTTCGAATTCTTGCAGAGAACAATGGGACTTCCCAGAATATACAACTTTGCCATTGGGATACTAAACTTACAAAAACATTGACCAGTAAGTATAAGACAGAAGAGCGTCTTACAATAGTTGTTGGAGACTGTCAAAAGCAAAAACCTCTTGGGGTGCCAGCATATACTCTGAAAAAAGATAAAAATATGGGTCGGTGATTTCTGAGTTAATTTATGATCACCTAGCTTCTTGGAAGTGTGAACAAACTGTGGTAAATATGACTTCTGACACTACTGCTTCAAATACAGGCCATGTAACTGCTGCCTGCGTCAGCGTGCAGAAAAAAATTAGGGGGAGCACTTCTTTAGACATCTTGTAGACACCATATTGGGGAAGTAATATTGACACATGTTTTTAAAGACTTGCAAATAGAAGATTACAAATCACCAGATATCATCATATTCAAAAATTTTCGCGACAACTTTGATAATATTGATAAGAGTAATTAAAAACCTTTTAACTCAGAGAGCGTTCCAGTGAAAGTTGGAAGTATTGTGCATGAACTTAAAGCCACTGCAGTACACGTAGGAGAATGTGCCATCAATTCTGGGAAATCCAGAGAGGATTACATGGAATTCGCCAAGCTTTGCTTAATGTACCTAGATTATCCAAAAAATACACAAGTGAAACGGAGTCGATCGGGAGCCGTTCATAGAGCACGTTGGATGGCTAAATTGCTGTACGCCATAAAAATGTGCCTTCTTGAAGATCAAATCAAACTCTTACCTACTGGAAAAAATAGTTTCAAATCAACAGCTATACTAGTTAAAAACTGTGTGACTTTGCCAATTTCATTACTCTCAAATATGTTACATGATGGTTAACTTGTGATACAGTCACAATGCCCCTTGGTTAAACTGTTCTTGAATATATATTTACATTTCTAATATGTTTAAGTGATACTTTAAAAATTGTCATACTTTTGTGAAGTTTCTGTCTGGTGGATTAATTAAATGTTCTTGAATATACTTAGTAGTACTTACTGAACTTTCTATGTATCATTTTATAAGCATTTAAACAAAAGTTCTATAGGTACATAACTTTTTCTGTAGTACTTTTTTTTAGGTACAACTAGTTTAAGACCTTTATTTCTTATGTAGGGTAGAATTATTGAAATTCAAACTGGTTATTTTTGGTAAAAGTGTTTGTACTAAGCATAAAATATTATATAAGCTAGGTTTTTAGGATACCATTTTTAAAAAAATTATAAATACGTTATTAATAAATTATTAAAAAATTTTTAATTTAAAAAATACAAATTAAAGATGTAGTTTCACATATCTATTAAAATCATATCAAATTATGACAAAATGGCCCAAATTTCATGTCTCTAATTCAATAAGTTCTCGAGTTATCACTTAGAGTATTGTAACAAAAACAACTTTACTTTATATTCTTCAAACGTAAAAAAAATTATAGCGCCTGACTGAACAATGCTAGATTAATGAAACTTGGGTCATTATATACAGCATATATGTAGCTTTTCATAAAAAAATTAAGAACAAATTGTGACGACTTTATCTTTGGAATTATTGCACTTTTCACAAAAAATGACCAAAAGTTCAAAACTTTAAGCTCGATGTGGACCCATTAAATATTATTTTATTTTTACAAAACTTCATACGTATCAGTTTTGAAGTATTTGGAACAAAAATAACTTGGGTACAAAGCGATATTATAAAAATTTAAAAATCATGGGGCGTTTGATGCACCCTAATAAATATGCTTGTGAATGAATTATAATAAAGTAAAGTTGTTAATAAAATTCCAAGTACAAAAGGGGGGTTGGGGGTCCTCCCCCAGAAAATTTTATGAAATTTGACCCTAAAAAACAGGGTTTTAACGTGTTTTCGTACACCTTGTCGGAATTTCGGGGGAGGGGCCAGGGCCCCTTCGGCCCCCCCTTATATACGCCACTGGGGTCATTTTATTAAATTTGCCCATGTAAAGCATTAAAATTTTTTTTTACAAATTACATTTAAGTTTAAAGATTCAATCACAATGCTCTCCATTGGTGTTGTCAGCTTTTAAAGATTGGGGGGCCAAGGATTTGGGATCTCTCCTCAAAAGGATTTTACTAAACCATGATTAACTACCTCAAAAATAATAATCTTTTTCATTTAAGTCTCGTTAAATGATTTTAAGGTGATTTTAAATTAACTTTTGACCCAAGGTTTTGTGAATTGTTTGTAACTTTTCACTGAAAAGGGGATCCTCCCCAGAAAATGTTTGAAATTTGACAGGGTCAAACTCATTTTCAGTTTTATATGATTAGACAATTTCAAAATCAAATATTCTATGCTTTAACTAGTGCTTTAGCTGGATTTTTTTTTCTATTTTGAAGGGGGTCTCCTCCATTTTTTTTACTAAAAACAAAATATTTTGTTGGGATGATGTCCTCCCATTCTCAGCACTGGCCTCAACCTATTCTAAATGAAATTGTGGGGGTCCGTCCCCCTCTTATATACACTTTCGTATTAAAGCCACCGTAGCTATTTTGAAAGTGTTTTGATTTTAAATAAAACTCTTTAAAATTAAAATGTTATCTATATAACTATTTATCTAAATAACACTTTATCTGTAAAATGAAACTCTATTTAAAATCAAAACCCTTTCAAAATAGCTGCGTTGGCGTTAATACGGAAGTACCTACACTTCTTATGTTAGGTGCCTCTGGTAAATTACCACCATCCTTTGTCATAAAAGGTTGGAGAAACACATTCACCCAACTTTCGGTATCCTTTAAAAAATAATGTTTTTTAAACAATGTTCCTAATTATTGGGGGGATGTGTCCCCCTGGGATCAACGCCCGGTATGCTTTATGAACTGAAAAGCTCTGTGAACTGAAATTAAAGTGGTTATGGTGAAATGTTTATAACTTTCAAACCTTGATACAGGGTATATATATATCAGCCTTCATTATATCAAAATTGGTGATTTATATTTAATATTTGCTAAAACTTCTCAAAGTTCATTTTTTCAGTATTTGGGGACATCCATAAATTACGTGAGGTCAAAAGGGGAAGGGGGGTCCAGGAAAATCGGAAAATCTCACCAGGGGGGAGGGGGGGAGTCATTTAAAATCTCACGTCAACTTTTAGTTAAAAAAATATAAGTTTTTTTCTTTTATATTTTTTAGCACAAGTTTAGAAAAAATGCTCAGATTAGTCGAAACAGCAAATCATTAGCCAGTCAGTCATGATAATTACAAGTCAGAACCATGTTTTCAATTTCAATGTGTTTTTGTATCAAAATTTTGCAATCTGGATGGTAATTTTTATGCTGATAAAACAAAACTAGTGGTTGAGAAAATCTCACGTGGGGGGGAGGGGGATCCAGAAAAATCTCACCAAGGGGGAGGGAGGGGTCTAAAATTTGGAAAAAACACCTCATGTAATTTATGGACGTCCCCTACTTTGTTAACATGTTGATTGAAAGTTTAACCTTATAATTTACTCTTAAGAGATTCTTGTAATGGTAAAGCATATTAACTTTCTCTACTACTAAGGTGTTTACTTTTTTTAAATATCATTTTAGGTCCATAATCCTGGAGTATCTGAAAATCATGAGGATAGGTTTCAAAGTCTTAATGTGGAATTGAGTAAAGAAAAACTTGATACAATGCTTCATGGATTAGGCCGCATAAGAGATCAATTATCTGCTGTGTCTAAGAAGTAAGCTTTAAAAACACAAAATATTGTTAAATTTCCAGAAATTTTGTTAATTTGTATTGGTGAGGAAATTATTTGTACATATGCATTAAAATTTTTACTCATGCTATATGGGTGATGCATTTAAGGAAATTATTTTACAGATGAAATAGGTGTGTATAAACCAGGTGTTTATAAACCTCTACAACGAGAAAATTGTGACAGAAAAATGTATGATCTCATCTGGTTTGAACAAAAATATAGATTTTGGAAGACAAAATCATAATGAATTAACTATTACGAAATGTCCGTAATGGTTACGGAAATTCGGTTTGTACTACGGAATTTCGGATGAGGCTTAATTTTTACGCGATTCCGAAAGTTTTCAAAGAAAAAATAATTTCTACGCTTTTTTCCGAACGTTTGCCTGTAAAGTATGCATTTTGACGGCGTGGACGCGGGCAGAAAAAACAACTTGACAGACGGTTCGCCATCGCGTTTTTCTTACTTTGCACCAATATCCTAGGCTTCAAATGCTTGTTTTTGGAGAAAGTGTTCACTTTTTGCAGTTCAAATGTGTCCAATATTTAGCTGGCAAATTAAAAAAAATATTAGAAGAATTTCTTGTTGTTTGCAAGAAGTCAAATAGAAATTTATGGTTTGAACTTGAGAGTTCAAACAAAGAATTACAAGGTGTGCAGATAATAGGGTGTATGAAAAGTTTAAGGTAAATAATATTATTTAAGCATTATTTAAATTTTTTATAATAAATATAAATAAAATTATAAGTGGACATTAATACCCAATCAACACTGAGGCCTCTTATATTCATTTTAAAATATACATGTAATTTAAATTTTTGACTCCTTGGTAACTAACTATTCAGTCAAGAAAACATTTCAATGTAGAAAAAATAATTTTAATATAAGCGAAACAACTATTAAATGATTTGATATAATTGTTTCCTCATAATATTGTCCTCGCTGCATGGAAATTTTGTTTAGATTACTTTTTTGTCTTTATATAAACTCATTTACTTTGCTTTCACAAAGGAATAAAAATATAGTCATTTTAATTTTGCTGTAGTTTAATTGTCTATTCTGTAAGTTGCCTTTTGTATGAATTTGTGCTTTGCACGTTCATTTTATTGAAAAATTGGGTTTCCTCTTTTTTGCCTTTTTGCCAATCACATCCCTGAAATTAAAGCATTTATGTTTATTTTCCCTTTAATTACAAATTTCTTTGATACTCTAATTTCACACATTTAATATACTTTTTTACCCCTTTTATATAACTTTGAATCATTAGTTCAAATTGTACTTTTGAGGAATGAGTCGCGAAAAATATTACTGATGACAGTTATCAAAAGTTGGCCAGTATGACATGGGTTTTAGACTTCAGCTTTGCTCTTGGAAAAAAATGTAGGCGGAATTTTAAAATAAGTTTGCTGTTGGTAGTTAAGTAGAAGCTGACCTGAAGTTTATTTGTATTTTTTATAAATTTGCCCCTAAAAGTAGTACTTTTAACTTATATTTGGACAAAAACAACCCTTTGGGTTACACCCAAAGAAGACTACTCCTTGTATGCTGTAGCTTCAAATGGGTATAAAAACCAACTCAGAGGCATTCTACGTTGTCTATTTATTTTAGTGTGGGTGGTCACAAAAAGAGAATATCTAAAGACCAGGTGAAATAAGACATAGAACTGGTAGTTTAACTATTATAACTGATCAAAGTGACCTCTTAATAAGCAAAGGATGGGTGATATCTGACTCATGGGTCCAGGATACTTGTGGGAAAAACAAAAAGATTCAAGATGTGATGTGTGTGAAACATATAACAGGTGAATTTTTCTTATTCTATTAGCAGGCCACCAAAAAAATAATCTTAAACCCACATGTGCCTGCGGGCCACTATTTACGATTTGCCTACCCCTGTGTTATAGAGTAATTTTTATCCAGTGAAAAATATCAAAGTTTCAGGGGGTATTCCCCTTTTGGGCCCTAGAATAATGCTGTGGTTTAGTAGTCACTATTGACAAAATCACTCTCAGACTTGGATAATATAGAAGACAGCATTTAGGTGAACAATGGGTCTGTCATTATGTTTAAGTGAAAATTCAAATGACTGGGGGAACTTAGTTAGCAGAAAATATTTGAAGAAATTTTTGTGAGCAGAGAGGTTTCTTTTGTTTTATCCAACTATGATCACACTTCTTGCCTACATCATGAAGTCACATTTCAGTGAGGTTGCGAAAAACCCTAGCATGAAGCTGTGGAGATGTTCTCACTATTGACATTAGTATTAAATGACCTTGATTATTTTTTACTTTGCCTCCTACCCTAGTCTAGTGCTTTTGATTGAGGCTCTCAAACACTTGTAAACCCCTGAGCTTGCTGCTTAAAATTTTTTAACAATCTATTGAGAAGTTATTATAAGGTTTTAAGTTTTTTAAAGCAAGTCATAAAATGTATCCTTGAAAATGACTTTTATTTATAAAACATAAAAGAAGATAAATCATTTGATTCATCAAGTTTATACTTCTGGTTACATCAGCTCTACAAATCAATACAGTAATGCCACTATTTAGTACATAGGAACAAGAAAAACACCAACTTGTTGAATGACAAGGAAACATAGAAATTTTTCTCACATACATATTATTGCTCGTTCAATTGTGCAGCTTTACAGATTTATAGGGTATTTTTAAATTTGCACAATTTTATATTAATTTACCTTTAAGTTATTTTATTACAACTGAAACATATTATTGGTTGACTTAAGTAAACCTCATATTTAGACCATCACCTAACTTAGCTAAAATATAATTTTAGTAATTTAGGATAGCACAATATATAGTATATAAAATTTTAATGCTACTATTTTTCAGTTACAAAATACATTATATTTTCTAATTTTTATATTGTTCAAAAATTAAAACACTCCATAATTTATACTTTTTATTATCACTGAAAGGCAATAAATTTCAGTTACTACAGCTTATCATCTACACAACTTTGTATAGTGGTTGGCTCAAATTGCATAGTAAGTAGGGTTATTTTATGTATGTAAGTTAACACTTTCAACATTAATGTATGTTAGACGATACAAATACCATAACTGGACAGATTCAACTCATTACAGCACTGTCCTTGTAGAATGACAAATGTTTTAAAGCACAATTGTTTGGCTCAATAGAAAATCCTGTACAGTGAAACTAAGGTAATGATCTTGGAGATGTTAAAAAGGAATAAGCCTATTTTCACTTCACAAGATCTTCTGCAAAGCTCTTCAAATGTTGATGGCACCAAACATATCCATTAAGATATATTGCAGTAAAATGCATTGTTCCAAATCCTTGATGTTAGGATTGTTTTGAGGACTTCATGAGGTATAATAACACAACTTATCAAGATAAAAAGAACATCTATATGTTATAAAACACTGAATAGTGGTAAAAAATAAACATGAGAGATCTTTAGTTTTTGACAATTGGTAAAAATGAATGAGATCCTCAGTTTTTTTCTATCATGAGGATAACAGAAACTTTTAAATAATAAGAAAGAAAGCACAATCCATTCTTAGAGTTCTCTTTCTTTGATATTTGCTTAATACACTAAGAGAGGCACTTAAACCACCATCATCTCTTCAAGATCGACTTAAATTTCTTAAACTCTTATAAACATGTAGCATTCTTGTTAACCGCTTATCACTTATTTACATTAGATCAGAATATAGCTACACAAGGAATGCTACTTGCAAAATTCATGTATCACGGTCAAGTTCTAGAAAGTCATAGAAAAGTAATTAGAACCTCTGAAGAGAAAAACACAGTATAGTCTTTAATCCCTTTAGTATTTGGCATAGTAAGTTATCTTTTATATTGCATATATGAGTTGTAAATGCCTGTCTCAAAGAGGCTTACAATCGAACAGGAAGATCATCAAGATGTTTTAGGTTTTTTATGAACTACTTGCCCTGAAGAGGATATTCTAAGCAGTCACATAAAAGTTTTCAATTTGAAATGTCCAGTAATGGTAAGCTTCGTCACCTTTTGTTAGAGCGTGTTGGTGTATTTCCTTCTGTGTGACTGAGCTTTTCATATCCAGAAGCTTCCCTACGTCTTCGTTGTTCGACTGCGGTGGCAACATAGGAAAAAACACATAATACCGCATAACAAATTTGGTCAGCCTAGAAAAAATACCAAATAGTATGAAATTTCCCTTGAACAAATGCAAGTTTTTATGTCAGACTCTAAAATATATAAATTTAGAGCTACAAACTTGGTAAGATTCAAACCAAATGGTCCAGAAATTTTTTCTTAAGTCTAATTTAAATAACTTGAATGGTCTATTTAGTACAAAATATCCTACTTTAAAAATTATCTATGAATTTTGAATATTATATCCCCTCTTTGGAAGAAGAATGACAACTGCAAAAGTAGAAATTTATCATGATAAAGACTTATAAAAATTTGTCCGATATAAAGTGAATTTTGAGCAAATGGCACACATTTTTGGACTATGACATAAGATTGATAAACTTGCCTTTATAACTAATAAATTGAATGATAGAACTTTCACCCTATCATTCATCCTATTCCAATATTTTAAATCAAATTTAGTGTTTTTTTAAAGTTTTGATCTATATCAAGGTAAATTAAAATACCACTTATTACCATAGCTGACTT
The DNA here is from genome assembly GCA_963680715.1 of Tetragnatha montana. Lineage (NCBI taxonomy): Eukaryota > Metazoa > Arthropoda > Arachnida > Araneae > Tetragnathidae > Tetragnatha > Tetragnatha montana. The sequence goes on along the minus strand of OY796682.1, from coordinate 34,369,593 downwards.
GTATCTTCTTTGAATTACTTGTCTTGTTTTGGGGTCTGGAAAAAATAAAGTTTTACATTAAACAACAATTTTAAATCCGTTTCTTTAATTGCACTTAAGGAAAATTACTTATGTATGTTTAAAAATCCCTAGTAATCTAGAATAAGCATGGAACTTAAGATTTGATAAATTTGATTTTATGTTCCATTTTAATTTTAAAAGAAGAAATTTTACTATTTCATATATTACAGGACAATTATGATCAGAACCTTATTTCTTTTTTACTATTCTGAAAAGTATCAATAATTTATAAGTTATGGGTAAATTGCATATGAAACTTTTTATAAATCCCAGTAATTAAATAATCTAGGTAGTATAGTATAAAACAATACAGACAAATCTAATTACTAGGTCTTATAAAAATTCTTGCGTGGAAAGTATATTTTTAATTTAACTTAGAGCACAATACTAAAGGTTTAATTTAATAACATTTGTAAAACAAAATTGAATTAATGTTTGAATCTGTGCCAACTTTTAAAGAATTGCAATTTTCACACCAACTCATGCACATGCAGATGCATATATTCAAAAATATGAACATTTAAACACTGAACACAAATACATGCAGAATGTATGTCATGTAACACATAATTTTAAGATATTTCAAAGATGTGTTAACCAAATTTATAATACACATGTTTCTAAATGCCAATTTTTAATTATGTGTACCAATTAAATTAAAACAGTTTTTCATTTTTAAAATAAACCACTTTCCTTTTGTCAGCATCTGCATAGAAGAGTTGCTCTAATTATTACCTCACTCTTTTTCACCAGTAAAATGTACACAAGTACTAATGCTAAACTTGAAAACATTGAATAAATAATCATCAGAAAAAAATTGATTAGAATTTAAAAGAATTTTAAACAGTATAAAAAATTAACACTTAAGTTTTAATCTCACAATCATTAGCAGCTTAAGGTAATTAATTTTACTGAGCTATAATTTCAATAATGTAATGATTAATTTTTAATTTGAAGGATTAAAAAAATTAAGAGTAGCATAGTTAGTACATAGCATTTTAAATTTTAAAATAGATGGTGAATATCTAACAAAAACAACTTTAAATAGAAAGCATAAAAAAAGTTCAATATTAAATCTTCAAATTAATTTCTATTTGCATTTAACTTTAAAAGGGATATAATAACCAAGGATATTTTTATATGTAATCAGAAAAAGATAAAATCACAAAAAAACACATAAAGCCAACATATAGAATGAAAATAAAAATGCCATGCAAGTAATGAAAATCAAGCAGTGTTCCAAGAAAGAGTACATTTTTTTACTTCATGATTATATCCTTCGAAGAAAGAACAGACAGAATAGAGTGAGAAAAACCTCAAATACAATCCCAAGAGAACAACGTAGTTAAGAATTCATAGAGATAGAAATGTATTTGAAGAACCACTGAGAAATAAGAGGAACTAAGAAGACTCCATAAAGAACATATTCTTTTATAAGGTTTTTTTTACACAAATGGTTCCAAGCTGACAAAGCAGTCATAAAGTTCAAATGAAAGTAATTATTTAAGTGACCATGAATTCCTTTTGCTATGAAAAGTATTACATTAGTACATCAATAAACAAGTTTGTTACTGCAGAACCCTTTTCACATTTTTATATGTTTCTGAAATACAACTGGATTAGAATATTTTTAATCAACATTAAGTTTAGTGGCTGATGGCATTGAAAAATCCTATTGAGAGTTAGTTCCATGTGAGTTATTAATTTGACACTTCTGTTAGTTAAATAATAGAACAGATTAATGTTAATCGATAAGAAAGTTTGTTTTTATAAGTAATGCACACTCTTCTAGAAAGCCGAAGTGCAGGATAATTTCTAAGACATTATAAAAGAATGTAACTAAGCTCATTTCCTATTGATGACAAATTAATTTTAGTACATACACAATACCAAAAGTTACTCAAAAAACTTCTTTCAAACTCTGAAAAGGTTGCTGCAACAGTTAGTCCATTTGGAAACCATTTTACTTTTTACCTTCTGGAAGTGAACAGAAGAACAGCCAAGATATCCATTGTGAAAAGAAAATTAGTAACCAAAATTACGAAGGGCAACTTTTCTATTGTTTTTCCTTCTCATATTAAGTTTAAAATAAACATGTGTTTTAATTAAAGTTTTTAAATTTTTGAAACTGACACTCATAACAAAACTTCCTTAAACAACCTTAACCAATATAAAATTAATCTATCATAAACTTTTGTTATCGTATATGCAAAATTGTTTTTGGTATCTCTGCAGTTTCCACTCAATCATATTATTTTTAATTTATGAAGTTTCAATAGAGCTTAGATACATGCCAAGAAAAAATTACACAGTTCCTCAAAATTTTCTACTTTCCGTTCATTTTTAACTTTTGGTAGAGAAATCAAATATGCTTAAGAAATCAGATTGATAAACTGTTTATAATATAATTTTTCATAACACTAAAAACTAGTATAAGGAAAAATTATTTAAAATTTTGATTGAATTAATAATTTATTAATATAATCCAAGTCAAATGTACTTAATTTTTAAGTACTCATTTATTTAGGATATATCACATCAACATTTTTCAAAATTAGGTCAAGTCAACAATTTAGTTCCTTAAAGTAATAAAAAATCAATATCTAAAAAAAGTTTTTATAAAAATTATTAAAAATTTTTGCATTGGAACTTTTTAACAGTAAATAATTTTATAAAAAAATAAGAAATCAGCATATATATGGTATTTTATGTATAGCTTGTATAATAAAACTCTAGGTAAGAAAAATAACTAAATTAAGACAATTTTTTTATATTTTTAGGTCAATTCAGTTAAAGTTAATACAGTTGACTCTGCTTAATGTGATCAAGGTTAATAATCAGATATTATCAAAATTGACTGGTCCCTATTACTCCTATTTAAATTAACCCGAAATCTATAGGTTTATGTTATCAGTATATTATTTAATGTTATCAAAATTTGGTGAAATCGCGTAAAAAAACCCTTTTTTCCTGTTGGAAGGCCAATTTTTAGTACATAAACATACAAAATGAGTCATTAATGTAGTGTTATATGAACTGCTCCTATATTTTTACTTGAAGAATTTTCTCTCATAATTTAATAGAATATCCTGCACGAACCTATCAGTCATAGTTACTTCAATGTGAAGATCTTTTTTCATATCTTGAAAACATTATTTTGCCTTTTTCTGAAACTTAAAATGGTTCCTACAATGCATTTAAATGCTGAAAAGTGAAGAATTGTAATTTATTATTTGAATCAAGTGTACAAAACAGCAATTTTGCTTAAGGACTATTTGAATATTCAAACATTTTATTTTTAAAAAGACAAAGTTGTTTTTTGGGAAATCAAATGAATTCTGTACAAAGTAAATTTCAATGCTGTAAATAATCTATGCTGTATCAAAGACTGAACCTTTTAAAAATTACTCAGCAAAACTGTGAACTTCCCCAATAATTTTTCCTACGAAAACTTGAAACAACACACAGACATAACACCACAGGAAAAAAGAAGAAAATGCTTGAAAATGTGCAAAGAAGGTACATCACACAAACCAGGGTACTAAGTAAAGATGTACAACTGTAGATTAGGATAGATAAAATTTGTTTTATACAGCATCACAACACACGATGCAAGCATTCAAATCCAAGAGGAGACACGAGAACATGCAAGGAGCGGCCAGATTGGATGGATGTGAGATGCAGCAAAACGAATTACAGACAACATGTCTAAAAGATTTTCCCAGGTAGGGGAAAGCAGAAGAAAGAAACAGATTAGGTTTTTATTTACTACTTGACAACTTACTAAACTCTTCCAGAACAAACATCCCGCCCTTTTGGGTGAAACACTTCCTTATGTTTTCCAGCCTTACAAAGAACTGTAAAGTAAGAAGTCATTCATTGTAATAACTATCCCGATATCAGTTCTTCTGCCTCTTTCTTGCAGCATGTATGGTACAATAAAATAAAACAAACATCTACCACAATGTAATTAAAAAATTATAGCTACACTTCAGTAAAAACACAAACCAATAGTCATGTTTATAAAAAATGGTGCACTTTTAAACTAACATATGAAACTAAAATGTATACTAAAAAAATAAACATGCAAAATACGAACAAAAAAGTGCAGCAAATGCATGCACATGGCAATGAAACATTTTTCAGGGGGATAATATCTTTAGAGCAAACTAAATTGAAATAAAAGAAAACTAAATAAAATTACTCAACAACTTACAATGTTACTATTTTTCTCTTTTCCATATAAATAAAAAAATTTAGTGGGAAAATCATTAATTAACAATAAAGAAAATTAAAACTTGTTTTTTATAAGCCTTAGAATCACAGTCACAACAAACATTTAAATTTCTCCTTTATAATATATTATTATTACTATGTGCGTTTAGAAGAAAACCCAACATTGTAAATTACTATTTGGACTAAAAAAAAGATCATTATTGTTAAGTAAAATTATTATACATAAAATGTACTTAAATTATACAAACCAGAAACTACCAACTAAATTAAAAATACATGCTTCACATTGGATAACTTAGAATAATTAAAAGAAGCTCTCATTTTTGCTCAGCTTTCAGCAACTTTTACTGCAAATATTTTTTTTTATTCCAGTTACTTAATTGCAGGCTTAAAATTTATTTTTATTAACGGGAACTTATTTTATAAATATGTCATTGTGGTGTCAATGGTATTTAAGATCTGTTTACCAAGTCAATCCTAAATAAATAATGCAAATGCTCTATGATTTTGTAACATTTAGTATAATAAACCCTTCTTTAAAACTCAATGGTAATTAAATTAAATCTAATGCTGTTTCAAAATGATATACAAAACTACAATTACACACAAATAATTGAATGTATAAGGATTTTTTTTTAAATCCAAATATAGAAAACACATCAAACACGTATTTACAACACAGATACTCTATTTAAGACATTAATCAGTATTGCAAAGAGCAAACTCAGTATCTTAAAAAAAATGTATTGTAACATATGGAAAATAAGTTTATCAGGGTAAAAAATAATTAGTAGAAAATGTTTTAAATTCAGTTTATGTAAAAAAAAAAATCTTTTATATCCATTATCAATCATACCATATCAAGAAGTAAAGCATGCATTCTTGCAATACTTTCCAAAATCTGAAACACATTCGTTTTACGGAGATAAGGCTTTCCAATACAACTTAATTATACAATAGGCTAGTAGTTGTATTACTTAAGCAATTTAATAGAAAACCAAAGTAGACAAAACATTGGTGTTTTGTTGGACATTATCTTTGACTTAGGTTAGTAGGTTATTTTTCTTTTCAGAAAAGTTTATTCCACAAGAAGAAAATATGTCACAATAGGTTTTAAAATCTTAAAAGGAACAGAGTTCATTTGTTGAAAACCTGATAAAAAACTGTTGCCTTCCTACTGACATAAAACTGTTGACAGGTTGTTAAAAAAAATGCAACCAATAATCTTAATGAGTCTCATGAGACGACAGCAAAATATAATTATTAAGTGTTAGAGATAAAGCATATCCCTGATTTTTAGATCTTCGTTCATCTTTGAATAAAACTTAATACAAGGAAATTGGGAAGACCTCTTTAAAAAAAATATAGCACCATTTTTATAGATATCTTCTAAAATGTATATTAGAAAATTCATATAAGGGTTCAGAAAAAATTGTTTTCATTGGAAATGTCTACTACCTTTTATATAAAGAGCAAAAAATATATAATTATCTTTGCATCATTAAAATAAATTAACACAGAAAATATCAAACCTTAATCAGTTTTTATTTCATTGAAACTACACATCCCTTAGAACAGATAGTTTATCTACCCAGTCTCTGTCTAAAGATATGAAAAAGGTTTTTTGATACAAGATTCATAAATTTTTTTTGGCACTTCAACAGCTAATTAATTTTTATTTAAGTAGTTGAGATTTATGATAGATAACAAAGATCAAACCAGCATTCAATTGCATTTAACCAAGTATTACTATCTGATGATGGACAATCCACTTCTATCCTCTATTTAAAATGATACACTTGTTCTTGCAACATATGAAAGACTGCTTCATAAGTAGAAATTAGCCTTAAAGAAGTTGAACACTGAAATGCCATGATGATAACAATAAAAATGAGTACAACTCTTAAGAGTTCAAAAAGTACTGATTTCAGAAAATTAAGATTTATATTTAGGATTTTTGTGGAAAAAATTGGATAATGCAAGCAAAAAAACTTCCAATATTTTATAATAAAGGTTATAAGTTAAAGATTATGTTGTATGAAACCAATAATGGATAGTATTGTATTAGTATATAGAAGGTTTTTGTTAAGGAAACCCAAATCAGTAAAATAGAAATTTGGATAGATTATAGTTAACTCAGCTTTGATTCAATAAGCAAATAAAAATTGAAGAGTTTATCAATGTGTTTATGAAGTATAACTTAGCACATTTATCCCTCTAGAGTATAGCTGTGGAAAATAATACCAATGAAACCCAATAATAAGAAATAATTTTTCCAACAATGCTTGATACCAAAAAAATTTAAATGGACAATGTTTCTTCCATCCTCACAGAAATATGACTTCCTCTGAAAAGTCCAGCATTATGCTAAGGTTCTGCAAATAGAACATACTGACCTAAAGACAAAACAAGTGCATTTGGATTTCACTTATTGAGTAGGATAACAGCAACAAAACATTCACAATAATCCATTCATGTTCACAGCATTACTACTACACAAAGAAAGCAAAATGTCATGCAAGTCATGCACTCCTGCTTGTTCATTGCTCCAAAGCTTCAAAAGCACATGCAGAAAACAAGGCCAACAAGAACTGTGGAATGAGAGAGCTGCAGCATGCAAGCAAATGGGAAAGTGCCAGGAAGAAACTTTGGAGATGGTCAAATAACAATCAATTAAAATGTAAACTACAAAACTAAAACAACATAAGATGATCATGCTGTTAGCACTGCTCAACTAACAGAATTCTGTGCACAACGGTTGGTCATTAGTGCCCAACCTCAAGGCTGCTCAATCATAAAATCAAGCCCTTTTCCGATACATGGTGCACTACTACATAATGAATGGTCTAGAGTTCAACAAACTACAAACTGCTCTAGACACAACAGCAACACAAAGATATGAAGGGCTCAAAGTAGTACCTCAAAGTCCTTCGGTGTTGATGCATGGAGGAGGCAAAAGAAATTATTTCCCTTAGAAAATTGTTTAGTAGGGCGCTCAGGTCACATATCATCATTATACAAAAACATCTCACTCACGCTTTGGACCATCTCAAAAGCCCCTTCGCTTGCTTCTGCTGGATTGTTTGTGGAGGAAAATTCAAGGTCAGGTAGAATTAATAATAAGATATACTGAACTAGCAGGTTTCGAAGGGCATGCATGAGTCAGTCCATTCCAAAAATAGTAAGGCAGGTAAGTAGTCCAGTAGAAATAATGCTGGAGCACACTAAGTATAAATGAGTAGCCTGCTTGGGAGGAAGTCACAGAGATATGAAACATACCAAGACAGCGTGACATCAGCACAAAGGTAGAGCTGCTGCATCAGCTGCATAAAAATAGGGCAGCTGACTTGATTTAAAAATGCAAATATGGGTTTTAATCTAATTATGTGATAGATCAAATGGACAGGCAAGCCACAGGATTTTTGAGAAGGTCCTTGCTGTGAAAATTAGAATGCCACAAAAGAAAATACAAGTATGAAAAACTATGATGGAAAAATAGTTATTTTGCCTGATACAGTAGATAAAATATAAGACAGTTTTTTTTCTCAACCTTTCACTGGATCTTTTAAAACACCTTCAGCTTTATTACAAAAACTATATGATATCAGTTAATATTTAAAAACGTAGAGTATAGGATTGACTGGTAGGGAAAATCAACAGCTTCTGCAGCATATTGTTTCAAAGTACATCAGTAGAAAATTTATGTGACAATAACATTTGAAAATCATAACAGAAACTATGTAAAGTTTAGACAAAGACTATAGAAATTACCTTAGAAATTTCTTAAAATAGTATGCTACAATAGTTTTAAAACAGGTCTCTAACAAGGGAAAAATCCTAATATCTAGAATTTACTCCTCAACATATCTAGGATTATGCCACTTTCAAAACTTAAGGCATATATGAAGAATAATAATTTGAACTTATGGATCTTAAAATGACTGTTGGTAGAGTAAAATAAAAACTTTTTTTATAAAAGTACGGAACTGTTTAACTTTAAAGTCAAAAAGTTAGATAACAATACAAAATTTTAATTTACATGAGATGAAATACTATTGCAATAAAGCCCACATTTTTAGTTATAGCATTTCCAATTTATACACAATGAAAATAGATACTCATAAAATATTGAACACTGCATGCAAAATGTCTAAGTGAAGATATTTACAAATACAAACAGTAAAATTGGCAACAAAATTTCAGAATTATCAAGTTTTTTTTATTAACATTCATTAGTAGCTTTAAAATATAAGATTTTAATTGTGAAAGGTAAAGTTTATATTAAATGACTAACCAACCCCACTACAAACTTGGAAAACTAAAAACTCAACACATACCTTGCTGTTTGCAAACAATAGTCCAACACCTTCCATACAGACTTGAAGAAGTCCTCCCTCTCCAGTTTTCATATCTTGAACTGGAAACTCTCCACCTAATTCCGTTCCTGGACAAAAAATTACATTTTAAAAAAGATAACTAAAGTTAATAGAATAAATAGATTGGTAACACAATTCCAAGTTTTTGACTATAAGTCAAGCCTAAAGAGAAGTATGAATCAAAAATGTTAAATTTATATTTTTGCAATATTAAAATATTTTATCAAATATTATATTCACAAATAAAATCAGAAGTATTTTTTAAACATAATATACAATCATGTTGTAAACTACCTTTATTATTTTGCCTTCCCACACATTGGACTCTTTATATGGTATATTCAGGTCTTTAATCTGGCATAACTTTTTGTTTAAAAAAAACTTCTACTAAATTAACTAAAGGTGGTCAAAAAATATCTCTCTATATTAAAAAAAAGTAACAGTGACCGCGGCCGCCGCCGCCGCTGCTTTTGAAAATTTTATTTTTGAACACTTTGAACTCTCACTACGCAAAAACTATTCCACGGAAATTTGTGAAATTTTAAACATTTCTATTCAAGTGTATGAGGATCGTTTTCGTTCTAAAAGCTAATGAATGAGATAATTAGTTCTAGAGTTATTTAATGTCAAAGTCGAAAATTATTTTTTTCTGCTGCGAGTTCGCCCCCAGCAAAATCTATTAGCAGCAGAAATATGATTTTTTGCAGACACATACTCTTAGATGTGCAGTTTTGCACCACGTCGCCCTTTTTTCGAATTTCGAATTAGTTTTGGAGTAATTAAGTTTTAAAGTTTCGAAAATTTTGAAGATTTTTCTGTTTTTTCGTTATAAAAGCAAAACTAATCACAGTAGAACTATGATATTTTAAAGACACATAGAAATAATTTTTATAAAAATATTGGCTTTTTGTTTTTTCAAAAATTCTAATTAGTTTTAGAATTATTAAGATTCAAAGTGTCAATTTTTTCTTCTCTTTCTCGCCGTTCACTAGAGAAACAGACGAGTTTTATGCGTGTTTTATTGATGAGTCTGATTTCTTTTATTTTCAACAATGCTTTTTTCTACAAAGTGGTTGATGGTTATTAGTAGACTTGCTGAATATTTTTTTAACATTTCAATTAAATTATTCGGAGAAAAGGCTTCTGCTGGATTGTTGAGATGAACAAGCGAGCTCTGCTCGCTAAGATCGCGAAGCGATCTGAGAAGAACTGCGAAGCAGTTCAGAGGGTTGGTGAGCGATAGCTCACTATGTGTGATTTCTTTTATTTTCAATTTAAGTTAGGAAAGTAATATTTCAGCCATAGTTTTTTTCGGGATGATTTGGATTAAATTATTTATCAGCAAGAGTGATAAGTAGTTTCGGTTGTAAAGGAGCATTAATTAAGCCGACCAGCGGGGTGATTGGTAAGATGGAACAAGCGAGCTTTGCTCGCTGAGATCGCGAAGCGATCTAAAAAGAACTGCGAAGTAGTTCCGGGGGTTGGTGAGCGATAGCGAGCAGGGGGCAGGCCCCCTAGTTAGTTAAAAGATAATTTCAAAAATAGTTTAATTAAATTCCATTAAATTAAATGGAAACACTTACCAGGCATCATTCCATTTCCTCTGGCTGCAGCTCTTTCCATAGCTTCTTTTATGCAATAATAAAGATCTTTGCACTAAAATAAATTATAAAGTAATTGGATGAAACTTAATATTTTGATTTAATAAATTAAAAATCTTTGAAAAATATAAGTACCATATGTATAATTATATTAAGTATTTTGGGTCTTTGGTTTCATATTAAGTTAATAAGAAAAATTGTGCTAGACTAAAATTATAAATTAAGAAATACAGTACAACTTGGGTAACTAAAACGTCTAAAGGAACATTAGTATATCTAATATCTATATATCTATTTATATTAGTATATCTATTAGTATATCTATTTAATTTGAAGTTGCTGTTAATTCAAAGTTTTCTCTTGGTCCTCTGCATTCTCTATTAAATCAATGTTAAAAAATCAGAGACGATTCCAAGTTTGTTTTTTTTTACAAAATTTTGAAATAATGGTGATTTTTTTAAAGATTAATTGTGACTTTGCAATGAGTTTACGTGGCACACAACAAAAACAACAATGGGTTTAAGTTTTGTTTTGGTATGGTGTCAATCCCTTTTTTGACACTAAAAATAGATAAGTTATCCAAGAACATTTGAGGATTGATTTTTTGAATGTAATCAATTAGTATTGTGAAAGTTTTTCAAATGAATATTCAACCAAGTATTTGAGTAAATCATGCATGAGAATAAAATTTGATGATTGTAGAATAGAAAAGATTGCAGTAATTCATGATAAAGTAGAAATAATACGTAATCATTTTAATTATTCAATGTTGAACTGAAATCAAAGTTAATAAAAGGTAACTTCTTTATTTCAAAGTAGTAGATAATTCGAAGTTTTGTAGTGGTTCCTTTGGTTTCGAATTATCCAAGTTGCACTGTATTTTAACTATCTATTACAAACTTAAAAGAGACAAACACTTTTGCACAGAATTAATTACACTGGTCTATAAAAATAAATTAAATTAGATTTTAAGTGTTATGGAGTACAGTTAATAAGTAAAAATAAATATAATCTATCTAAAAAAAACACATATTAGCCAGTTTTATCACATTAGCTAACTTAAAAATTTACTTTAAAAATTCTGAAAAAAAAAAATGGGCATTTTTTTTTCCACTTTCAAATTTTAGGGCTCCATAGTACACCTTAAAACTAACTTAGAGGAATGAAACTTCATACACTATCTATTGGGACTAAAAGAAATGGGAAAAGCCTTGGGGAGGGAGGTTTTTATTTTTTGAGACATCTTTATATCATCTTCTGAATCAGCAGGTCCAAATATTTACAAAAAAAAAAAGAGCTCTAACATTCCCAGCACCAAAATGTGTGTTGACCAGTGTTATTAATGTAACAAAAAATAATATTTTAAGAAGAAAAACAAAAAGTTATCTCCAACCAACTACTAACTTTTTTAGTGTAATATTTCCTCAACTGTGTTTGTCCTCCATTTTTTCTCCACAAGCACAGAACTTTGTTTTTTGGGCAGTAGGTCATATTTACAAGTCTTTCATACCACCATCTTTCAACTATTGTTCCATTGACACTTCTAAGCACAATCCCATCATCTCGAACCTAATGTTTAAATCAGAACACTCAATTCAGAGCACAGAATCAAAAGAAATCAAAGCATTTTTCAACAATACTTTTATTTGAAACATTATAATAAGCTTTCTATGGATGTTTTGTTCAGTAGATAATTAGGAAACTAAAAATTGCAATTATCTGTGATCTAGTACAGTCTATGCTTTATCAAATCATATCCTTAATAAATTTAAAAAAATTAAATATATTTTGATTACTTTTAATTACATACCTCCATAAATAGCATATCTCCTGTGGCATCCACACCTGAATGAACAGTAAATGACTGCCGATGCATCTGCCTGCTTCCCAATGGCTTTAAATCAATATCATTTCCTTGCTGTAAATTATACAAGTATAGCATTTTTTTAAATACGAAAAAAATTTAGATTACTGACAACAATACAAATATATAGCAGAAAAAATAATTTCTTGTAGTTCAGTAATTTTTTAATCACCCTAATATTTCAAACTTCTTATTGCTTAATACTAGTGTTCGGCACTAGTTAACTAGAACTAGTTGCAACTAGTAGTTAACTACCGATCAACTAGTAGTTAACTAGTAGTTTAACTACTTTTGGTTTAAACTAGTTTAACTAGTAGTTGAACTACTTTTTTTAATAACTACTAGTTGAAACTACTTTCAAATTTTCAACTACTTTAAAAAAAAATTTTGTTTAAAATTTCAAAAATATTTAAAATTTTTATCAAAATATGCAAAAATTACACTGCTATTTATAACTCCAATGTCATGGTAGAGTACTTAAATACCATAACCAGAAATAAAGCGCCGTTTTGAGCGAAGCATAAAGTTTTTTGTGATATAGATAAGAAAGATGTATTAGATTTTGGGCAAAAAATAGGTTATGAAATTAAATAGACTAGTTAACTAGTAGTTAACTACTTTGGGAATTAGTTAACTACTAGTTGCAACTAGTCCCAGGAAAAAATAGTTAACTACTAGTTGCAACTAGATTTTCCCAGACTAGTTAGTAGTTGGTAGTTAACTACTTTTTGACCACTAGTTGCCGAACACTACTTAATACGGTAGCAAAAGATAAGGGAAAAGGATTTAGAAGGAAATAAGAATTTTGATAAAACCATTGTTAGCCTTAATTTTCAATAAATTTACAATACAAAATTTTTGACTTTTCAATTAAATTTGTTCATACTTAAGCACTGATAGATTTAGAACTTTGAAATTAGATAGGAGTTTTGAAAAGACTTATGCTAACCAACTTGAAATAATTTTATCAATTCAAATACAACATACCAGCTTAGTTATTTGGTCTACTAATTCATTGACTTCAGCACTATAAACCAAGCTTATGTGACATTTCCCCAACAAACGGCATATTTTTTTCCGAATCTCTTGCTTGTTCACAGTCAACATCACCATGAATGCCACAGTGTTGTAAAGCATGGTAGTTAACAAACGATCCTCATCATGCTCAAGTCGTTTTTTGTCCATATCTGATAAGGATTGATATCTACAAATAAAATAAATTTATGAAAGTTAGAAAAAAAAAAAGAAACACCCAAAATCACAAAGAAATACAATTACAATCAGATCTTAACTTTTGAACTATAGACTTATGATGAATATTGTAATACTAATTGATGATACAGAGTGTCGGGATCCGACGAGGGAAATTATGCTTCACTAGATTGACGATTAACAGCTGTCACACTGCTACAAGAGTTTAAAAATTGAAAATAAATTTTAAAGTTATTTGGAAATTAATTAATAAAGTAATTTGAAAACTAAATTTTCAAACAATAAATAAGAATTAATCACCCCATTGGTTTTCTTTCTAAACATATATTTTTTTAAAGTTTATAATCATATTAGCTGGAGTGGCATAACACAGTTAGTGAACAGCACAAAAAATCACTTATCATAATGCTGTTTATCAGAATGTTGGAAAGAAAACTGAATAATAATTCTATGGCATTTAATAGAATTATAATCCGTAGACACTGGACAACAATTTTCACATTTCTGGAAAATCGCCCACATACTAAAACAGAAGGATTCAAATTTTATAGGCAAACTAGGAACCTAGGAATGATTAAACACACCTTTCCATCATCTCTCCAGGGCCTTGATCCATTCCAACCATGTCCCTTTCTTGAGACACAGAATCAAAAAATGCATCTTCCCAAAACTGCATCTGATCCCATAATGTGGATCTGTCTTTTCCCACTAAACCTTCAAACAGATAAATCCTTGTGGGTTCATTTACTGGGTTAGAGGTTGTGCTGACTATGTTTCCCCCATGATAGCGAAAACCTGTGCTCAAACTACTTTTACTACTCCAGATACTAGGAGTACGCTTTTGACGATTGTTTAAGAACTGGAAATGAAAAGGGAACATTTTAGTTTGAGAAACATAAGACAGAATACACAAAATTATGAAATAGTTCAGCCAGTTTACACATAAATATTATCGATTGGTTTGTTGAGTTACAAGTTAAACTATGTTTTTCATGGGAAATTTTGTAAAACTCATCACATTACGTTAGTAAAAAAATCCATGATGAATAGCTAGAAAGTTAGCTTTAAGTCAACTCCACAATTTCATTTCTTTTCTCATATTTAAATAAAATATATTTATTTATTTTTTTAAAGTTATATATTTTGAAGTAGTATAGGACAATCAATTTTAATAAAAATGATTGTGTAAAATAAATAAAACAGAACCAATTTAATTTTAAAGCAATTATAAACAAAATTAATATAAAAAGCAAAAGTGCAAAAGAGTATACACTTGAGTTTTGTTTCAATATTGGACAGACAAAATTATTTTTTATACCTTATAATCAAGATCTTATTAGGAAAAATGAACATTAAATAAATACTAACATCATCATTAGGATTCTCTACAATATCTTTTTAAATTCTAAATTAATTTAAAGAAACTTACATTCCCTGCTTCTATCTCACTATCTGAAACTGTAGACCTGAAGGAATTTTGGCTAATCCTAAGATTTCTATGATAACTAGGATTTGTAGTCATGCTTCCAGTATCACTAGCATTACAACTTGGAACTGCTTGATCAGAACTTTGACTTAAAGCAGTACCAGTTTCTGAAACCTAGAGAATATAGGTGCAGCTTATAAGAATGACAAGCAAAGAACTAAAAACAATGAAATACAAAGTTACTATTAAGTAACTAAAAATTGATAAGCAAACATAATAGAAATAAAACAATTAACAGAACATAAAAGTGAATAATTATGAATTTTAAATGACCAACAATGTACTTAAAGCATGAACAATAAAGTGTATACCAAGATAAAACAGACCTCTGATTCAACGCTTGTAATTCTGGAAAACAAAATATTTCTCTTTGCATTTATAATACTTCTAAACATGTCGGTAGCTTCTTCATGTTCTGAACTTTCAGGAGAAGGAGTGATGTGTACATCTGAAAAGTATGGTTAGAACAATTCAATCAAACTATTAAAACTTAATTAGGAAGAAAACAAACAGAAAATTTTTACAAAAGAATACATGCAAACAAACACGTTTTACTCACTGCATTGAGATTCAGGCAATATGCCTCTTTCATGGTATTCTCTTTCACTACCAGGTGATGCATGATGAGGAAGATCAGATGGGCTACTATTAGTGCTACTTTTACTTGAACCAGCTGTAAAATAAAAGAATGTATCTACCAAGAACGCATTTTAATGCAGATCTTGAGTAAAGAATGTAACATACAAAATGCATTGTATTGACTGTTTTTAAATTACTAAAATGTTTCCTTCAGTTAACATTTAAATTAATAAAGGCACAACTCAAAATATTGCAGTTCAAAATAGCAAAACACTTTGAAATAAAAAGTCCATTCACATATTTTAAAGCATACCTATAGACAAACCTCCATCTTCAGGTCTGTCTGATAAATGTTTATAAAGATTTTCTCCACTTCCAAATGGGCTACTACCCTAAAATTGAATGAATTTTTAAAACTCAGAATAAAAATAAACTAGTTTAAAATTAAAGAAACAAACTTACAAAAATAGTGCAATTTATTTTTTTTTAAATATTTCTGATGACTATCAGACTCCAATTTCTGTTATCCTTTATACAAACAATTTCATCAAAAGTTATTAATTTTAGCCACATATATTACTAAATAAATACTCTCATATAACCTTCTGTACATTTAACCCTTTCAGTTCTAGCCGCCCCAAATTTTCCATAGGATTCAATGGAAATCTTGAGCGGAATATTACTGAAAGGGTAAAGTTGGGATTTTATATAATTAAAAGGATGTTTCCAGAATTAATTTAGTTGTCAATTATTACCTGTGAAAGAGAAGCAGAGGTATTTGTTCCAGTGTCAAGTCTTGAGTCAGGTTCTTTTGTATAATAATGAGTATGAGCAATTTCTAACACTTGATAAGCACTGGCCATTCCTCCCAAGCCATAGTTACTGTAAGTATGCTCCAGCCCAGAGACAACAGCTTGTAGTAATTTCAAGTAGCCTTTCCAGACAGGTTTAGTAATACACTGAGAATAAAATATTTGAAAATTTAGAAAAGCAGCAAGGCACATACTAGTATTTGACCTAAATATAACTATAACAATCATTAAATAAAATCAACAAATACCTGATATATATCAAAAATATAAAAATAAAAAAAGATACTTTAAAAAATTACAGAGGATTAGACACTTCCAAGGTAATTTTTTGCCTTAAAAATACCTTCATAACCCCAAATTTACAGGTTTGTGTCAAAATTCAATCAGTCTAGCTCAATTGGCTCTATTTTCATAATTAGATTAAATCTGTTGGGTCTTCTTGCTAAGTCCTTTAAGTTTTTTAAGGTTGCTAGAGCCTTGCTGATGAGATATTGACTATTGTTATCTTACTGTTTTGTATTATGTGATCTTTTTGTAAGATTTTGTCATTTTCTCTGCCATTAGAAATAAAAAAAAAATGTTCTTGCTAAGTAAAGTGTGAAAGAGCAGTAGAATTTAGAATAAAGACAGAAATTTAGAAAAACCTGATAGAAAATACTATTGTGCAAGCCAAGCACACAAGTAAATGTCTCTGCAAAGATCAATTCTGCATGTGTTCCCTTTAATTATGTTAATAATAATTTTCTGTAATTAATATTTTATCAATTCTTGGTCATCATTTATTAACAAAAATTGATAAGGGAATAAACTTAGGCCCTGGCCTTTCAAAGTGAAAAAAAATGTTTTCCAAAATAGATATTTATACAGGTGAGAAAATAAAAGAAAATAAACAAAATAATATACATAAAGGAAACAAAGTTAAAAAAAAAGCAATTCTAAGAATTAAAAAGAATTTCAATATTTCTACTTAAGGATGCTCACATTTAAATATTGTGGCTTGTATATCATTAAATCTGAGAGATCAAAAAAGGCAAGTTAAATAACTTACCACATCATCAATATGATCATCTGGACCAATCTTTCTCTCAAGGGTTTTATTCAGCCTAGAAACAACTAAGTTTCTATAATTTTCATCTTCCATTAATTTCTTAATTCTTGAGAGCTTCATCCATCGAACCCCTTCTTCTTCCAAAACATTATTGATGATCTCTTTCAAAAATGTTTGATTATCCCTATGCAATGACAAACAAATTATCAATTCATGAATAAAAAAAATTAAATCATTCATGAATTAAATTGATCTACTTTGTATGTGTTTGATTTGCACTTACGTGTGAGAAGTTCTATGGTCTTCAATGGTTTGCATTCTTTGAGCATCCTGTTTTTTCTGCTGATTTGATGTATGTTTAATAAGGACATTTTTTTCCAGAGGTGTTTTTCTAAGAGCTAAGAAAAAAAATTAAAATTAAAAAAAGATTGAAATATTAAAAAGAAGGTCAATGAAACAGTAATGTAATTATACAATTGTAATTTACAATTTGTAAGTAATTTTTTTTCATGAAATCATTGAAAAATAACTTGCCTGTTGGAAAAGGGCCATAAGGCTGAGTTCTTTCTTTAGATCTTGTGGATATAGAGCTTGATCGACTGCCTAATGAGCAATAAAGTTACATTTCAATAACAGAGCATGAAGTAATTCTAAAGAAAAGCTTATGTAATAAATAAAGGTACAATAAAGGTTAAAAAGATTGTAAATTCAAAATTATTTTTTAAACATATTGTCTCATCAATTTTAAAGCCTTTTCAATATTTTAAGTCAAATTTACCAATTCAACTATAGTTAAAACAAAATAACAGAAATTAGTAATAGTAATTTTTGAAAGATTAACCAAAAAGACATATGAAAGAAAATAAAAATCTCACTGCTCTTGCGTAAAAAACCCTACTTCTAAGATGTCAATTTCCTAACATTGAACCTTTTGAATACAGTGTAATCTTACTGATTACATTTTTTAAACTTAACTATATATTTTTTTTAAATTTAAATATTAATACATGTCACTTATAATAAAATAAAAAACATATAAAGTGAAACTAAACTTACTAAATAGTCCTGAAAACATGCTTGAAGTTTGTGCAGCAATACCATTCAACTCATTACTCATAGTAGATATAAGAGAACCTGGACTTGATCCACTATCTCGAGTTACTATCTCAGTTGATTCAGAGACGCGTTTATCTCTGGTAACCATTGGTTCTCCAAAGGCTTGTAAATTCTAAATAAAAAGGAATGTATTTCAAGCAAGAGAAATTTATTTTGTATTGCTTAAAAGTCTTTGAAAAGGGGAGAGTTTACTCTTAAGAATAGTGATTACAAGTTTTAGTTTACCATTTCCCAAGAAGTGAAATGATGTACAAGTAGTACATAGGTAGATTCATAAGCTTTGTTCCCTAAATTATTTCCAATATTCAATTTTTCTTACAATAAAGGATATTTCTAAAACCCAATTAGGAAATTATGCCCTCATCTAAGTCATCAGAATGCCTCTAGGGTCTTCTAAATATGCCCACACATGTGGTATTTTTAACTAAAAAAATCCAAAACACAGGCTAGTTTTCTTCAAACCAAATCCACCAAAAGAGAGTTTTTCAAAACTTTAAACATTTCATACATTATAAAAGAATTGGAAATAAATTTACCAAACCTTCAAGCTTTTGGAAATTCAAAGTTATCTCACAGTACAATTCATAAAATAAATTCAACCGAAAATCTTTCTACACACTGGTTTCTGATGCTACATCGAGAAGAATGCAAGGAATGAAAAAGCACCTTCAACAGTGTCTTTTTCCCTGCTTCTCTAGCCGGTTTCGTCGCCTCGAGGGCCGTACGACTGGCTTCCACGGCGGCTTTGCTGGCCTCCCTGGCAACTTCCCTGGCTTCCCGAGTGATGTTTTCCAGCAATGATCCTTGGCTACTCTGGGCAGTGAGAGAGCCAGTGCGACTCAAAACACTGCCAATGCTGAGAGTCCGGGTAGGCGTGGGAGTGGATCCTGTGCCATTGCCCTTGTCAATGGAAGCCTCAGGGGTGATGCTGGACCGAATGCGAGAGGCAGCAGAGGTGTGTGGGGTGTCCCTTTCGTGAATGCTCTCAATCTCGCTGCTGAGGCTGTCTGCTGGGCTCCTTCCTTGAACAGGAGGTTGAGGCGAAATGACTGACCGAATGGTCGATGGGGTTAAAGTTGCCGTCTCGCCTTCTTGACCACTGAATACTTCGGTGTCACCATCACCATGATCCTGCCACAAGGAAATTAATGGGGAGGAAGTAAGTATTAAAATACACCTGAGAGTTTAATCAGCAATAAATACGTAGAAATGAAAATTGCAAAAATTAATTTTGGTTAAAAGTTTCTTGGCTCAAAAAGCTAAAAATCATGTATAGAAAAGGGTATAGTTAAAAAAAAGAAACATCATTACATTGATAAAACTGCAAAAAAATAAAATAGGGAAGCACTTAAGAAAAGTTGAATGCTTTGAAGATAGACCTATGTATATCAATATGTTAAAAATACACTTCTACTTATGAAATTTTTTTAAGGTGCTAAATCATCAAATACATACTTGAGATTCAGATCTATAAGGCAAAGGCTGGAAGCCAGGTGTAATTGCTTTCTCTGCAGCACGAGCCAAATCTTCTTCTGGATCACAATTATAGGATGGACTACTACTGCAAATACAATTACATAATGTAGTGATAGAAAAGCAAGTTTTTAGCTTTCAGAAGGGAATATGTTAATAAATTTAAGAACACCTGTACATGTACAAAGAAAATTAGTCACACCAAAACTAATATAAAGATCATTAGAAGAATTCTTCAACATTGTAAAAATTAAATAGCCATAGGCAAAAGCTTGATAATTTTAATATTAATAAAATTTCATTATTAACTTATAATCAGATTAAACAAACCTAGATAATGAAGAGTGTGAAGATGATGTCGAAAGAGAACCAGGTATGGAAAAGGCAGAATCACTACTATTAACACCTGTAGTAGGGAGTTGCAATGTACTAGGAGGTTGATAAACAGAATGATGATCAAAGAGTACTTGACTATTTCCAGACTCTTCTGGTCCAGAAGCCGCACCTAGACAATTGTAGGTAATTGTACATTATTTCAAAGCTCTCTAAATATCACTCAATGTTAAAGAATTTTTTATGGGCTTTAAAACTTAAGAGAAATAAGTTAAAAATTAGGAAAGACTGTGAAATATCATGTGATTCAAGTAAGTGGCTATAGATGTAAAGAGAAACTCAGCTGTCTTAGTATATTCTGTAAGCTCTACTGAATAGTGTGGAAAATTTTTATTTCACAAAGCTTTAAAATATAGAAAAGTTTTAAATTATAATTTACCTATCATTCCTTCACTAGTAATATCACTATTCACCATGTCTGTAACAAAATCACTTAAGGAGGAATAAGATGAGCTAGTACTTCCAGCACCTTCACTATCACTGCAGCTGTCATCTAGGATTTTAAGAATACATTTCTCAGCATTTCAGAATCAGTCATCAAATAAATACTAAATGTGCTTCAGTAACTAGAGAAGTTTTATAGGGTAAAGCCAGGTCCTTAAAACTGATTTGTTGTTTCATACCACTTTTTTAATTTAAAAAGAGCAAAACTAAATGAATAAAAACAAAAAACCACTTTAAATGGAAGACCATTTTAAAAATTTTCAGATCACAGTAATTTTTAAAATATTGAATATAACATCCTGTTAAGTGAGGAATTAAATAGAAGTATAGGTAATCTTCGAAAATTAAAAACACATATACCAGAACCATACCGAAAAGTTTTACAAATCAGTACCTGTGGAAGGCTCAGATTGTGAAGTAGAAGACAAAGAACTGGTTAAGTGTGATCCTTCAGACCAAACTTTAAAATGCAAAGGTTCTAACTGATGACTGTACCATTTTGCTTTATCACCCACAACAGTGGGATCAAAGACACCTGTATAAAAAGATAACAAATATTAATGAGATTATTTTTATATTACTGAGATTGCAATATTTATATTTATTTTTTTATATATTTAAGCAACAATAATTTTTCTTCTCATATGAGCATCCTCAAGGGATTTCATGACTTTTCCATGAGTTGATCGTCCTTTTACCAAACTTTAGGAGAAAGTTAAGGGACCTATCAAAATTGGGATCAATTTTATTTTTTACAGTATGATAAAATTAAATTTCAAACTTCAGTTTAGCTTTCCTCCAGGAAAAACTGAACGTTTTAAAGGAGTTTATTTGGTTTTCCTTCAGAGGAAAACTAAATAGTTCAAGAGGATCAGAGTTTTGTTCCAGAGCGAAACTAAATGGTTGAAGAGAATTAAGAGTTTGTTTTTTCTGGAGAAAAACTCAACTCAACTATCAGCTTTGAGGTTTATTCCAGAGTAAACTAAACCATTGAAAAAAAATTTAAACCTTTAAAGATACTTGACTTTCTTTCTGAAGCTAAATTTCAATATCAAAGTAAGATTATTTTAGTTCCCGAATGAAATTAAAATTCTAAGTAGAATTTAATTTAGCTCCGGAATAAAACCCAAATGTAAAAATTACAAAGTTTAACAGTTAACGAAATCACAAAGTTAATTTTCCATCAGAACAAAATTAAAATGTCCCGTAGCATTGAGTTTTGTTCCGGAATGAACAAAGTATTTAAAAAATCACAAATTACAATTTTAGTTTAGATTCATTTACCAGCCTTGATTTTGCTGTTCCACAGCGCCTATCCACATATAGACTTAAACCATTCAAAAATTATTCAAGTTGTGGTACATGACAGAAAAGAGTTAAGGGAAATGGAAGGAAATAGCAAGTTAGCAATAGAAGTTAGTAAATAAAGTAATACCTGTATGAACTCTTAAGAAAGCAACATTAGTTGGTGAAAGAGACCATTCAGCAAAGAATTCTACAGCCTAAAATTCCATGGAGTTAGTAAAAGGGTGTATTAGTAGTTAAAATTAATGAGAAATATCAGAGTAAAAAAGTAAAGAACAAACAAGAAGTAAGCTTTGGCTTTGATTACCTGGGTTCTAACAAATTTACTGAGGAAATAAGAAAACTTTGGTCTTGAGTGTAAGAAGCTGTTCACTTGGAAAGCAACCACAGGGCGGGGATATAGCCTCAAAGTGCGGGTATGCTCCATAAAATTTGCTAATACTCCAGAAGAGTTGTAGAAGCGCACCATAGCTATGCGAGTCGCAACATCCACGGAATCCACGTCATTGCCATAGATCAAGGGATTGAAACCTGTAGTCAATGGGGGAGGTGGAGTTTCATGCGATACCAGTCGATCTGCAACACCAGGCTGAATGCGATCTAAGTTTTTGATGGGCTGGGGGCTCATACTCATGGAAGCTAAAGCCTTAAAATAATCAAATCACCAAATGTTAATTGCTCTCAAAAGACAGACAAGTTAAACAAGACTTCTATAAAACAAGCTCTCAAAAGACAGACAAGTTAAACAAGACTTTCTATAAAAACAGAAACTTTAGCATTTTTGAGAAATACTAAACTTTGTTTATTAAATATTCTCTCCCCAATAATTACTCTCCCGATAATTACTCTTGCCAATTGTAGTCACAACCAAAATTACTGCCAAGATAAAATAGAAGCAAATGGTGGATACTTGGATATTAATCTTTCATCTATATAATGCCAAAGTTCGACGTTCTTTTTTTTTTACCCAGCTAGCACCTGTGGACCAAAGCTTTGGAGAGGCAGTACTGTTACCATTGCCACACACACGCATTTACTGCACAATCCTTATATACAGGGGGGGCATATTCATTCATCAACACAGGGAAAAACAGAATTCCATGGACCCTCAACATTTGTTCGAACATAGGTCCTCAGACCACTAATCGGGAACTTCTTGGCAAGGTCGCCAGTGCCAACATAAAATTGATTAACCATATTTTCCCATCATTTTTGAGGAAATATTTGTCAAAAAGCACTTTGATATTTACAAATTAGCTCTTAAAAATATTAAAGGACACTTTTCAAAGGAGGACGAAACTTCCCAAAGGCTGATATAGTTGGTCATTTATTCGTCAATTAACTATTCTTAATTTTTAAATTACTTTTTAAGAATATTCAAAATGTTTGTAGATTTAAATATTCAAATAGTAGTTTACTTGTTTCAAGTGATTTTGAAGAATAGTTCCTTCAGGTTCAGGAAGAGTTGGTAAATCTTCAACACCAGGAGGCTTGATAACCTATTAGGAATAAAATTTGGATTATAGCTTTTTTAATACATTAATACTGTAGAACCTTGATAGAGCCATCCCTTCTGGCACTAACAATATGTGTTTGTTTTAACAAAAAGAAATTGTAACGAAAAAAGCAACTTAGAACTGTAAATAGCAAGTTTTTATTAACCATATGAGCAAAATAAGATATATTTACTAACCTTATTAGAATCTAAATCAACCAACCAAACATCTTCAGGCATCTTAAAATGTCTTTTAAACATAAGAAAACTAGCAGGTATTCCAATAATATAAGGTGTAGGGGCTAGAAGTAGCTGAAATAAAATTTGTTTTTTATTCTAACAGTACAAAGAGGCTACAATTGAGTTATTTGAGAAAACCACAAAAGTTTGAATGATTTCTCTACAGACAAAAGCATCACTTAAGACAAATATTATGCGAAGATAAATATTTTATTTACTTGTTCAGCTCCATTCATACATGTTGGCAATAAAGGTATCACAGGAAACATGTATTCCAAAGGATAAATCATTGTAACAAAGGCCATAACACTCATAGAAAGAGCATTATAATCCCTAGACTGCATGAGAAGCTGAAAAAAGATTTTAAAAATTAGAAGAAATTTGATTTGATGTTGAGATCAAAAACTTTTTAGCTTGTCTTAGGGGAGTACAATAAAAAAATTATCCAATATTTCTTTCATTAAATTTTTGTTTGAATTATTAATTTTTGTATATGTGTTATCATTTAAAAAGTTTATACAAATACTGTAAGATTATGTTTATACTAACATTAAATCATTACCTACATAACAGAGTTAAAACATTTTCTGATAGATAAAGAAATAGAAAATAGGTTTGAAAACTATATACCTAAATATTAAATCAGAACCTCAGAAGTACAGTCCCATCTACGTCATCACAAAAAAGTGAATTATAGCATCAAGTACAAAATGCTAAGTAGAGATTGGTTGCCAACTTGAGGAATTGCTTTTCAGTTAATTCGATCATTTGATTGTAGGTTTACATTTGCGTCACAGTTAAGTTAAAGAAAATCAATCATCTTCATGATCTGATGCGAGCTTCAACTATGAACTAACCAATACAGTTATTATTAAAACAATTTTAACTAGTTTTTCATGCAAATTTTTCTCTCTTAGAAACCAAAGTTGCTAAGCATATTTGTCTTAACAATAAAAATGGGACTTTCTGCACTTGGCAAAAGAGAAAAACATCACCAAAAGCAAAATTTTCAAAAATTTGATGATTTAGAAGAGACTGTTTACCTCTCAGGTACACATGTGTAAGAATGCTTTGACTAAAAACAAAGAATTTTATACTAGTTGCATTTTATTTTTTAGAACCTTGGCCACCTACCTTGTTCTCTAAAATGATGCAAGTAAGAACTTTCATGCATGTGTTTACACCTAGCAGTTCAAGGGGCAAATGAAGAGGGAAATCAACCAAAGAGAATCGGGTGTGGTCAGGGAGAGCAAAGGTGAGAGGAGGTTGAATATCTCGAGGCAGAATTTCCACCTGTAAAAGGGAAAATATTTAATATCTTTTAGAGTAAAAAAAATGAGCACATTGTTAATGCCTGACATTGGGAAAAGCACCATCATTTTGAGGTTTCAGGCAAAAACTTACTTATTGCAAACAAATAATGATGTGAAAAATTTGAATGTAACAAGAGTAAGTAATGAAAACAAACCTCCACCCTTGTTTTCCCAGGTACTGGCACAGGAGCACTTAGTAATCTCAACATCCACATTTCAAGTTCACGGATTCCGTGAAGCATTGATGCAGGAATGTTTTCGCTCATTCGCCCCATTATGAAGGACCAAACAGTCTCCCTATATGGAAAATACTTCAATCAATTTTAAAAATTGGTAAATAACCATAACAAGTTGAGGAAAAAATAAGACACAAGGATGAATTGTATACAAATTTTCTGTAGCAGGAAATTGAGAAGCATCATAAAAACTTTTTAATTAAGATAGTCATACAAAACATCCTCAAACTTGAATAAATTTGAACAATAAATTTATTTGAAAGTTTCATAGCTGTTTTATCAGTTTAGCACTAACCAGTAGGTCACAGCTTACATTATATTTCTATAATCTTCACAGGCAGTCTTATTTTTTTACCCAACTTTACTCTAAATCTTTTATTTCTTACATTAAGGTTGACTTATAAATTATCTTAAATAGGATAGAAAAGAATGTAAACTTTAGCATACCTGCTTTGCCTGGTCCCTCCAGTTCGCCTTGAAAGGTTTCTTTCATTACAATTATCTATGAGTTTTCTCAAAATGAAAAGGCATTCTCGAAAAGTAGAAAAAAATGGATGATGACTAATGATACAAAGTGAAGTGAGTGAATGACTCTTGATATGCTGATGGCTTGTGGGTGACGATGACTTGGAATCAGCATCTGAATCCTCAACTGCCCGTGAGGAGTAATCACGCTTTGGATCTAAAAATCTATCAGAAGAATCAGATTCTTTTCCCTTATTAAGTTTTCTCCTTGCCTTCTCACGAGACTTCTCCTTGGTAGAAGATCGCCTCTCAATAGCTCTATAGAAGTTAACACATATACCATACCGAACTCGGCTGGTATCTTTTTCTGTCAAGGCAAACACAAAAGAGTTTGACTCCCTGAGGCTGACACGTTTTGGACCTATGCACACACAGCCTTCAGGCTGGCAAAAATATACTACCTCAGGACTGAGAGGGAAATCTTTGTGGTCTTCGGCTGGATACCTTCGCAGAAGTTCTGGTGTTTGCACAGCATGGTTGCGGCTTGGCTGCCGAGCTCCCACAAAAACAATGTAGTCCAAGAGCCGAGGACAAAAATATTTCTTGGTAGCATCTGACATTTCTATTCAGATGCTGGAATAAGGATGGAGCAGTGGATGCACAGCACTGCTGAGTCAGGTATCGAGAACAAATAACATTTTCCTTAAAATTATCTACAGATAAATATAAATTGACTTTCTGGACACAATTTAGCCAATACTGCTGTCCAACAGCAGTAGCAGGTTTTCCACTTTCCCAATTCCATAATAACAGCATTTAAACTGTAAAAAGAAAATTAATGAGCAAAAGCAATACAAAATTCTACAGGGGTGAAATTAATCTTAAGTCAAAATACTTATTATTGTAATCTTAGATGTAAAACTAAAGAAGGGAATACAGCTTAATAATATGTTAAATGAAAACTACAGTAGAACTCCAATTATCCAAACTCCGACTATCCGATTCGCTGATTATCCGAATTGCTTTCAGAATTTAAAAAAAAAAAAATAAGGCTGAAACGTACTGTGATGAGAAGTCAAAAAAGTCATAAGAGTATTTAAAAATGTGAAAAAGCTTCCCCTCTTTTATAAAAACCAACCAAACTAAGGTTGGAGGACTATAGCATTGTTTACGTAGTTGTAATACGAAAATTTCATCCCTGAATTGAAAAAGCACCAAAAATGTCTTGGAAATATAGTTTTTTTCCCATTTTCAATATACCTACAGTAATTAATTAAAATAGACCCTTTTTTTTCAGAAAAAATCCAATTATCCGAACTTTTGATTATCTGAATGGGGTCCAGTCCCAATTGATTCGGATAATTGGAGTTCTACTGTACATGGATTTGTTTAAATTAAGTATGCAATTTAGGTCTTTCTTTCAGGAATTGAAAAAGTATATACAGTGTAACATGGATAATTCAAAGCTGAAGGGAACACTACAAAACTTTGAATTATCCACTACTTCGAAATAAAGAAATTACCTACTTATTATAGCTACTATTATTCCAGGTCCACACTGAATAAGTAAAAAGATTATCTCTTCCTTCTAGTACTTCATCACAAATTACCAAAATCTTTTTTACTCTAAAATTGCCAAATTCTTGTTTTGATGTTAGTTCTTCCAAGATTTAGTCAAATAATAGGTTGAATATCCATTAGAAAAACTTTCTTGAAACTAATAAAATTCAGAAGATCAATTCTCAAACGTTCTTGGATAATTTTACTGCTTTTATTGTTGAAAAAAGGGATTGACACCAAACCGAAACAAAACCTATCCCCCTTTCAAAGTCACAATTTTATGTTTGCCAATCCGATTTTGAGTTTTTAAGGATAAAAGATCAAAAATTTGATATTTGATAAAAAAACCCTTCAAATTGAAAAAGTTGAAATTTGAATTGTCCCCCGATTTTTTAACATTGATTTAATAGGGATCAAGGGACCAAGAGAAAGCTTTGAATTAAGAGGTTTCAGCTTTTGAAGTTGCACTGTATTTCTTAATTTATAATTTTTGTCGAGGACAATTTTTCTTTGTAAACTTAATGTAAAACCAAAGACCCAAAACACATCTAATTATAAGTATGATGCTTATATTTTCAAAGATGTATTCTATTAAGCATTCATGGAGGAAACATTCTAAACAATATATAAATATTTGTTCATTGAAGCTGATACCAGTGGACGCTTCGTGTAATTAAAATGGTGACAATCATAGAGCTTGAAAATTACAAAAACAACTTTAACAGGTATGTAAAGTTGTATAACAGGTATGTATTTTTATAACGTTACATACAGAAGACAAATGAAATAAAAACATTCTAGTTTATTCCCATACCCAAACATAACGCTGTTTATCATAGAAATCTAGTTTGATATAAAAAATAGCTGAAATATTTAGTTTTATTTTTGGTCATTTAAGTAAACTTGAGAAAATATCAACCAGCTTCTATCAATCCAGATATTTGAGACTAATTTAAAATCTTGATCCAGGTTTATTAAAAAAGCTTAACTAACACTAATGTTTTAACTTACCTTTTAGAACATGATCATACACAAACAGCACAAAGCATTCACCTGGACTCCATGGTTTTTGTTTTTTTGGAATTTGTACTAATAAAAGAGAAGAAACAATCAATTCATGCACACAATTATTAAATAGATTTTAAAATTTTAATTTAATAAATTATATGCAATAATGTTTTTAAAAAATATCATTTTAAATTTTTGATATTTCACACAGAAGTTGGTAGTACCTAGACTATTCTACAAATTGTGTTTATTAACGTCAGCTTCCATTCTTGTATAAATTGAACTACTTAATGCCTTCTTTTCCCATACCAAAAGTAACTTTTTTTTTGTTATAATTCCATAAGATTTTAACAGAAGAATGAACCGACTATAAACTAATACTTACCAAATAAATTTGTCAAGTATTTTTACAGGTAAAATAAATATACAGCAAGTTTCAATCTTGGATAAAAATTCTGTTGAGTTAGATATTAGGAAACCTGCAATGAAAATTTTTTGCTTAGGATCTTAAGAAGATACAAGTAGCAAGAATGTTTTTTGATAATGAGTTAAACTTAACACATTTATAAGGTCAGAAAATTTGGATTAGAATTGGAATAATAATTTATTTAACAGAAAAATTAAATTCATCTGTATTTAATAAAAACTTAACAGATCCCATTAATAAGAAAATAAAATATGTAAATAATTGATTAAATTGAGTAAAAATTAACAAACATAATAAAGAACAACGAAACAAAATAAGTACTATTTTTTTAATTTAATTTTTTACAATATAATATAATTGAGTTGGTTAGAATGAAAGATGTGTATATATGGCTGAAAATTAAAAATGAGAGTTAAGATGAATTTTAATTCTTTCTTAGTCCTTCTGTTTAGAATGGTAGTTGTCTAAGTCAATCCATAAAAAAAAACAATTACATGTCATCAAAATCAATCAAATGATGATTCTCTGAACATCCACAAGTCAATATTGAAATGATGAATGCAATTGTCCATCCCAATATTTAACAATTAAAGACGTTCGAATCATCTAAGTTGCACTGTATTATACATAAAATTTGTAAAAATCAATTAGAATCACTGGCCAGATGGTTAGAACTAGTTTTAATTTACCATTTTGAAATTATTTTTCGTCTGAAACATCTGAATGGTCGAAAGCGACACATCAACATCAACAAACCGAAACAAACATAAAGTTAGTGAGTGATAGTGAGTTGAGAGAAATGCACGCTACTTCCGTTACAGGGAAAAAAGACTAGGGGACAAATAAAACAGAGTAATCACTACGTGTGTATTCCCAATGCAAGCGCTTCCTCAGTAGCGGAGCTAGGCGTCAGGGGTGTCGGCGACGGCCTCGGAAAGGCCTCGCCCTCGCGCCCAAGAAAGAGAACCTAAACATCAATGAATTTTTCTCTATTTTTTAAAAAGTAGATTTTTTTAGAAAAATTTAGAAATTCGGACTAGGTGTACCTAAACAAGTTAAAACCCTGTTTTTTAGGGTCAAATTACAAAAAAATATTTCAGGGGGCGGACCCCCAATCCCCCTTTTTCTACTTGGAAATTATTATTAACAACTTTCTTATAATTAGTTCATTAAAATCAAAATCCTACCTAAAAATGTATGTCCAAAAATCGGACTAACTGTAAGTGAACAAAACCCTGTTTTTAGAGTAGTTTTCAAAACATGTTTTAGGGAAGAACCCCCCAGATCCCCCTTTTCTACTTGGAACTGTATTATAACTTTTTTAGTAATAAGTTTATCAAAATGCAAATCCTATTTAAAAATATATATCCAATTTTCGGACTAATTGTACCAAAACTAATTAAAAACCTGGTTTTTTTTAGTCATATTTTGAAAAATTTTCTGGGGGGACCCCCGGCCCCACACCCCTTTGTAATTTTGTTCCTTACAACTTTTCTTATATTAAGTTTTTCAGGGCCTAAATAATCACCTAAAAATGTATAAAAAAGCTACTTTGGACTTATTGAATATGTGTGGGATGGGCTGAAGAGTAATTTTGGGCCCCTCACGAAATAAATTTCTATATTACGCCACTGATTTATTTAGTTTTTGTTATGGACTTGATTCCCTCAGTTTTTAAAAACAGAAAAGGTGTATTTCTTAGCACAAATAATGGTTCCAAATATCTGGCCCTAAATTATATTATTTTAAAAAAAGTATTAATAACTACATTAAAATACAAGTTCCCTTTGAAAAAATTTTGGTATGAAGGGCCTCGAAAGAATGTTTCGCCGACGCCGTCTTGCTCCGCCACTGCGCTCCCTAGATAGCGCGGCGAATCATATAGTCCCTACTCTATGCTCCAAACTACGGCCCGCGAGGTCCTCTCATCCGGCCCTCGGATACCTTTCTATCTACAAAAAAAAATATTAAGGAAATTTACGTGTATCCTGTGGTGTACTAAAAGGTACGTTGAACCGCCCTTATTTCAGCGGACCAATTCGTTTGCCATTTGTATTAGTGCGGAAAACTTTTGTGAAATTTCAGAACTATCAAATAAAAATTATATATTTTGTTCTGAACCTCGCCCTAAAGTTTTGACATTTTACCAAAAATTTGCTAATCCACAGATTTTAGATTCTAGCGAGCGTAATTTTTGAAAATTAATTAAAAAAAACTAACGGTAAAAAAAATGTAATATTTTGAAGAAATACGTTTTATAAGCCCATCAACGATTTCCAGTAGTCGAAATCTTGAATTTCCACAAATGTTTTTCGACTTTAACTTTAAATAACTCTTGATTCTAGAACTAATTATCAAATTAGCTAATGTTTTACACCAAAATGATTCTTAAACATTTGTGTATAAATTTTCAAAATTTCATAATTCAATCGAATCGTTTCTGCGTACTGAGAGTTTGAAGCGCGTAAAAATAAAAATTTTAGAATCAGCGGCGCCCGTTGACCACTGGTCAATGTTGCTTTTTTAATGTAGTGAGATTTGCTCACACAATAATCTCATTTCTCTTCTTTCTCTTATTTGTATTACCAAATTCAGGACAGGAGCGGCTTAGGCACTGGTATCCTATATTTGACCTAATACGATATGATAGTTAATTTAGTTACCATTTAGCGTATGCTATATCAGGGCTTTTATCTCTATATCTCGAAAGAATAGAAGAACCCCCCCCCTTTCTAATCTTTGGTAAGTGGTAAAACGTGGTCACATCATCCATAGTAAATCGATAGCATAGTTCTAGAGGTCAAATGAATGGCAAAATGTTCCTGGGTCAAACTGAATCTATTGCTGGTATGACGTAGCTGAAATCAATCGATGAATTCTCGCCTATCTTTGAACGTTCTTATAAAGCTATTACACGTGATTTTGCCGACACACGTCTAAAAAAATTATCTAAACCTCAAACAAATCGCAACAGAGGCGATTTCAATCTCTATCTGGAAATGTCGCGCATGATAGAAATGTACTAAAAATTCATCAAAATCGGTCAACGGCAAAGTAATTTTTTATATCGTACAGTACCAATTTTAAAAACATAATTTAAAATTCACAATTGTCCGTTTGTGAAGCTTTTACGGACTATTTTTTATCACAAAATAATTGCTAACATTCTTTATTTACCATAAAACATTCATTGTTAATTACTTGAATTTAATAAACAAACTTTTTACAAAGGAAATAAGAGGTTCCGTCCGGATATAAAGGAAGAATTCAACGAAAAAGGTTTTGAAACGCGTTTGAAATGTTTCCCATAGGGGCGAGTTATAAAAGAAAGGCTAACTCAACAAGAAAAGCATAACCGAATCACTAATATCTGAAGAGTCTAGATTCGAATGTAGAGATGTTTCTTTGACACAGTGTTATAGTCGATCTTTTATTTAAAATGCCAAAATGCCATCGTTCAAACACAACTAAAGAGTAGGACTATTTTTAATTAAATGAATGTTAGGACAATTTTTACCACCCACCTCTTTTACAATATATTTTCCCCATCCCTATTCGTGTTTCATCAATTTTCCCCTAGTTTTCTCCTTTAGTTTGCTGAACATCTAAAACACCAAAGGGAGTAGATGTTGTTATCCCTTCTTTGTTGAAAAAATATTTCAGCGCTTTTCTGCCAAAAGGGTCTTAATACAGCAAAGCAACATCTACAGAGTTTTACGGCTTTTCCTGCCAATAATCAAGTGCCAGTGCCCGATTTATTGCTATTCGTTTTCGGGATCTGTAACTTTCTGTGAATTTATTCCTAAGTAGGGTAAAATTTTGAGGGAACCGGGGGCGGTAGCTCCATAATATATGCAAAATTATAATTTAGATACAAAACACGAAACATTTGAAAATCGCATATTTTCAACTTGAACCTCTTTCGGCTTTGAGATACAGATAAAGAAGGGATGTAACGTAAAAGTGGGGTGAAATGTACACGATCTTATATAGTGAACAATTGATGGTTAAACGTTGCAGTTCATCGAAGTGAGATCTATGAATTTTTCAATGTCATTTCATTTCTTTCTTCCATGCCTCACATCTATCCAACAAGTTTTTACTATATATAGAGTCGTGCCTGCCGACTTTAACCACCTTTACCTTATTTATTTAATCTAAAAGGTCTTTAAAAAAGAGTAAAGTTATCAAAATTAATTACATTTGGTTTTAAGAGAGCTAGCTGACTTCTCGCGAGAAAAAAGTAATATTATTTTACTTCTACTAGGAACCGACACCCTGCATTCCTTTTCTTTCTAATCTTAAATTAAAAGGTCCAAAGTTACAATGGACAATGGCTTTAATCGGCTTTTATATGGTTCTCAAGACTGTTTGTTGGCACCTATATCGTACCTATATCGCACCTATATCGTATAGTACCTATATCAATAACTTTAATAAGTTAAAAAAAATACACAATAAAATACTTATTACATGATACTATTTTTTACATAGTAGTGGTTTAAAAATTATATAATGTAGGAAATAATTACTTTAAAATTCAACATCTTTATTAGATCTGTTAGAAACACTCAAACATTTTTTTAAAGTTATGGTAGAGGAAAACGAAGCTATTTGATACACCAAAATTTAGACTCATTTTTGAGTAGAAAAAAAATTGACTTATGTAGGTATACTTTCCTTAAAAGAATCTAAAAATGACTAGGTTTTATGAAAAAAAAATAAAAATATATATAATTCTGATAAAAATAAAAATTAACGGCTTTTATAAAAGAACAATTTCGTAATCAATGGGCCCGACATGCCAGGCAGTGCGATACATTGTTTGGGAAACATTGATACACTGATTAATTTGCTTATTAATTATAACAGAGCGTTTTTACGGGCAATTTGAAAAATCCGGGCATTATTAATAATGCCCGCGTATTTCGGGCAAAGTGATAGATACTCATTGATAAATGCCATTTAATTTATCACATTACCCGCCTCAACATCGGGTATTATTAATAATGCCCGGTTTATCACTTTTCCCGTAACATAGTAATTAAAGTAACAAAAAAGTAGGAAAGTAATAAATGTTCTTGTATTGAGGGAGATCATATAAGCAGTTTTACATTACCTTTTTTTTCTAATTACGGTTCTCCCATTAAACTTTAAAGACTTATTGCAGAGTTTAACGGTTTCATATATGTAATGTTTATGCATGTAAAGGCAACTTTTAGTGAAATTGCGACCTAAATAACCTTGAAAGGATTTGAGGCATTCGGAAATGAGCTTACTACTTTCCCTAGGTGTTCTCAAAGGGAAATTAAACCTTTCTGAAAAGGTAACAAAAAGACAGTTTACAGTTGGTATCTGGTTTTTATATTTTTGGGAAATTAATTACCCGGATATTTATCCAGAATGATCATTTATGGACTTTTTATTTTTCTTTTACTTTTTTTTAAATTTTGTATAGACCATTTGTGATTCAAGATAAACATTCAAACAACATTAAACAAACAATAGATAATAATTCATTGATAGATGCAATTAAAAAGCTAGGTAGGGGTTTTCTCATCAGGTCTTGCACAAAAATATAAATAATAGCCATTAAACTTTCCCGATTCAATGCTCAAAAATACCTCTCATGAAGTAGGACAAGGTGAGAACCCTGACTTTCACAAACAGAATATTGTCAATATCCAAGGAAGAAAAAATATTTTTAAATATTATTTATATTATACACATGCATATATGCATGTATATTATAATTCCATTTCTGCTTCTAAGAAAATATTTTTACTTATGAAATATTAAATAATTTTTAATAATGAAATAAATAATTAATATAAATTGGAACGATTTAATCATTCATGAGTTGAAGGATACTATATTAGTTTATTCAAATTATCTTTCATTTTTTAAATGATGATTCTAGCAATCATTACAAAACATATAAAACATTATGATAATTTTCTTTTAAAAAAAAGGATAGAAATAATAAGATTTGAAAATATAAACTTGTAAGCATTGACATTGTTAAATGCAATGTGCCTAAGAAAAAAAAATTAAAACTGATTTTAAAATACATTACTTCCTACCCTAACTTGTATAGTATGTTGCTAAGATCTGATTAGGTTTCATGAAATAAGATAGTTTAACTTAATGGTTTTAAAATTTTTTAGGTATTTTATTGTAATTGCAATGTTAAAATTTTTTCACTACTTAATTAACCTGTTAACAAAGTACTCAAAAATGAATTATGGGAGATTTTAGCTTGGAAATTGTTGATTTTGTTATAGACTGATATATATCATGATATTTATCCAATAAATATCATGATATATATCAAGTGATATATAATCGGCCAACCCTGCTTTATCCTACACTACTAGGTACTTTTTCAAAAGGTAGTTACACTTTGCCATTCAAAAGCCCACTGAATCAGAAATAATGATGGAATTTATGTAAAGTTAAGGAATAATTTTCTGACATTTGGGTTGTGTTAATAACGAAAAAAATCAACATTCTTCGTCATGATGTATTGAAACGAATAATTAAAAAAAATTCTTGAGGGTATTTAAGAAATGGATAAAAACCTCCGATTAAATACTAATTTATATTTACCTTACATACTAGGCTGGGTCTAAAAAGACAACTTTTCGAATATCGAAAAGCTTTAGGTCTGAAAAGTTGCGTCTTGGCATGCTGATAACTGGAAAAACAGTAAAAAAATTCCTAAAAGTTTCTCTGAAGAGCGCATCGGGTCTAAATTTTGAGAAAACTGACAAACATAACCTTAAGTTGAAAAAATTCCCGAATTTCGTAAATTATTGTTCATAAACTTCAAACTAGGTGGAAATATATTCTTTTAGTTGTTTGAAGTCAAATAAAAATATTTGAAAAATCTTACTTCGTTTTCGAAATCCGGGAAGGAGGCATAAACTTGGTGAATTTCAATAGGAAATCTAAAATTTGGCACTTACAAAAGAAAAGCACTATTGAATGTAAAATTTAACAAATGCGCTTTTTATTAATGAACTAACTTCCTTCATATTCTTTCTTCATCTTTGGTTCATTTTATTTTGTGCACAATTTAAAAGAAACCCCATTTAATCGTAGAAAAGGTACTTATATCTTATTTTATCTGTGAAACAGCTTTAAAGTTTGGGTTACAATTAAAATCTGTGATACAAGATCGTGTCTGAAAAAAAAACGTTGTTTGTATGAATTCTTCTCCAGCTTTGTTTATAAGCAAATGTCCATCACAAGTTTCACACATTTTGCGACAGCTTATTTGTAGTGAGAATAGTTGTGGTACAATACTTTGTCCATATTTAATTATATGTCTTCAGAAATTAGTTTTTCCAGCATGGGTGAGGAAATAAGCGCACAGCTTGTCCACTGATTAGAATCAACGTAGTCAGTAGCAGAAAAATTAATGGCAGGAGGCATAAAACTTTTTAACCTCTTAATAAACAGTAATTTTTATGGATGAAGGAGTAGAAGTAAGTTGTGATAAAACACCAATTAATATTATTTCATAGAATTGAGAACCTAATTCAGCGTCCATATAGCAGTGTTTTGATTGCTCGCTTCTTTTAATGAGCTACTTTTTAGACACTTGTTTCAATGCTTTGATGGCGAAACCCAAAGACCATTAACTTTCAGAACGAAACAATTGGCATACAACTAACTGTCTGTGAAGAACTACCTACCATTATTTTCAATGCAAATTATAGTGAATAATCCATGTAACAAAAACTTATCTTAAATAAGATCAAATATACCTTCTAAATATGGTTAAGGAAAAACAGGCTGGAGAAAGTTCTTCAATCTTGCTGTAAAAGATCCTCTAGATGCTTAAATAAGTGAATCGGGTTTTAAGATAATATTTTCTGAAATAAAACTCACAAAAATCTAAAAATGATAGAATATTACAATATAATTCGTACAATATGACGACCCTCTTTGGTTCAACATAAAATGTATTTATAACGCTGATAGTACGAAACTGTTGAGGACATAAAAATAAAGTATGGAAAAAGTATTGTACCACAACTCGATTTTTAAACTATTCTTGCCACAAGTAAGCTGTCGCAAAATGTGTGAAACTTGTGATGGGCTTCGCTTATAAACAAAGCTGCAGAGAAGAATTCATATAAACAACGTTGTTTTCACACACGATCTCATATCCCATATTTTAATTGTAACCCAAACTTTAAAGCTATTTAACAGACATAATAAGATATATGTATCTTTAAATTAATGGTGTTTAATGTATGGTGATTAAATGGTGTTTAATGTATGGTGAAATAATGAGGCATGCTTCACAGGAGATATTCTTTGTGTCTTCATGAAACTAATTATTTTTTTTATGCACAAAATAAAATGAACAAAAGGTAAAGAAAGAGTATGAATATGTTCATCAATAAAAAGAGCATTTGTTAAGTCTTACATTCAATAGTAGGTATCTTTCTTTTGTAAGTGCCAAATTTTAGATTTTCTATTGAAATTCACCAAGTTTAGGCCTCCTTCCCGGATTTCAAAAATGAAGTAAGATTTTTCAAAAAATTTATTTGACTTCAGACAACTAAAAGGATATATTTCCATCTAGTTTGAAGTTTACAAACATACAATTTACGAAATTCGGGAATTTTTTCAACTTAAGGTTATGTTTGTCAGTTTTCTCAAACTTTAGCCCGATACGCTCTTCAGGGAAATTTTTAGGAATTTTTTGAGTATTTTTCCAGTTATCAGCATGTCAAGACGCAACTTTTGAGATCTAAAGCGTTTCGATATTCAAAAATTTGGTTTTTTTTTCGGCCTATTACACACTTGGTATTTCCCGACTCACATCTCACTAGGCATACATATAATTATGAAAAAAAAAAAGAAACAAAACTAATAATAGGTTATTTTCAAAATATATTTCAAATGACGATGTTATGAAACTTAATTTGATGATTTACAGAAGTACCAACCCCTATCAAAGTGACGATTTAATTGGAGTGAACTTATAAAACTTTTGCAGTTTTAAAGGCTATTGAAATACGATTTAAGAGTAGCAATTAAAATTAAAGAAACATTTCACCTAATGAAAACCATTAATAAGTAAATTAACTGCAATAAATTTAAGATTCAAGAAGCATAATTTTAAGAAGCTTCAGTACTTGTCATGAAAATACGATTACTTACTATGGGATGTGTTGAAATGTAAAAAATATTTTTGAAAATTATTCAATCAAAAATGTAATAGTATTTTATAATCTTAGGATGCTTGCAACAAGTACTATTATGTTTAATTAGAATAGTATGAAAAATGTTCTATGTTCTACAAAATACAAATTACTTATTCAGCAAATTATAAATGTGAAAATTTACATAAACTAGTTTTAAATATTTTCAAAGGTTAAAAAATACATAAATAACTACTTTTTATTATGATAAAACGATATACTATTCTTTAAATCATAATTTCATTTATAAATTTACGAATTGGAAAAACTAAATTATTATTGCAGACATAACCTTTTGCAGACCTTTGATGTATAGTTTAATATGATTTTTTCTCACAGTGTAATAATTAATTTCTCAATTTTCATAGTTTTGAAATATAAGTAAATCAGAGATTAGTATGACTGAAGGTAACTCAAAAATTAATTTTAACGCTATACTTAAAAAATTCTTTC
The DNA here is from genome assembly GCA_963680715.1 of Tetragnatha montana. NCBI lineage: Eukaryota > Metazoa > Arthropoda > Arachnida > Araneae > Tetragnathidae > Tetragnatha > Tetragnatha montana. The sequence goes on along the minus strand of OY796682.1, from coordinate 34,331,170 downwards.
AATTCAAAAGATAAATCAATAATAATTCACAAAATAAAAAATTCAATTAAAAATAAGCCGTGTTTATAATACAATGCATTTTCCATACCTTATATTTTTCCGTTTTTCGTGGAGTAGAAAGATTAATTCTTTAGGGAGAGAGAATTCTTTCTACGTTGCAGGCGACTTCCCTGCACAGCTTCAAGTTCTGTCTTGCTCCTAACGATCGCTGAGGACCACGGTTTTCTTCCCTGGCCACACCCAATCGATCAAGCACTAGCGCCACTACCCACTAGTGGTAGAAATCCGAAACTGATTAAGTGACGAAAAGAAAAGTATTTAATAAGAGAACTGACTTAGACGGCCTCAGATTAAAATGTAGTAAAAGAGAAAGAGTTCACAAACTTTAGCAAGCGAACACATAAGTAACAAAATTGTATAGTAGGGTAAAAATTAACTTAAAAATATATATCTACAGGTACTAATAAATATAAATACAAATTGAAGACCAACAGTTTGAGCCCAAAGTTGGTACCTTCATCTGAAACTCGCCAGAGCCACTCCTGTATAATTCATTATTAATATTTCTGGAATCCTATCTATCTACTACCCTGTTAAAAAAAATAATGTTTTCAGCTCTCCCACTTAAAATGAGCCTTGTTTAGTTTGAATTCATGACTCCTTGTTCTAAAATCCGTAGTAAAATCAAAGCAGAATAAATGCACCAACACACTGCTATTATACATCTAAAACTTTCTAATACCTCATATTATTTTGCAGTACAAAACTAATGTTTCCCAAAGCTATTTTTTTTATAAATAGCTATTTTACTCAAACAAGTGAACAAATAACAAATTTTGATAGTTCTGAGAAGGTAAAGGAAAAGGTGTAAATACTGACACCCTCTTTTGTTTTACGTCTTTAATTTGAAAAAAAAAAATCAGGATTTTTTTCTTTATTAACAACTATGAAGAGTTAACTAAAGTATTTGAGGCAAAAGAATGATAAATATCAAGTATAGTATTTTAAACTGAAAACGACTATTTACAAAAAGATTTCAAAAAGGCTCTGGGAAAAGATTTGGCGATAATACTGGTACCCTCCAAAAAAAGAGATAAAAAATAGCTCAAAATGACATTTAACCTATCTTGAATTCTTATTGAATGTACTTTTTTTGTGTGCAAGTTTTGTCTCTTTGCTATACATCTAAGGAATATAATTTATTTAAATGTTAAATTTGTCACCAAAATATTAAAAAACTCTTATTCTTAAAATTGTCTCATATTTTCATTAAATTAATAGTGTTTGAAGAAAAATTTCCAAAGCCATCTAAATTTAAGATAAGGAAAATCTGCATTACAATGATTTTTAACAAAAATATAGCCCTGTTATAGTCATACCGCCAGGAGAAAAACTTTGACAGAAAATCCAACACTCTGAAAAGAAGTAAAAAGCCAAATGATAGCCATGAAGATTTTGCACAAAATTGTTTTCATCGATTATGAATTACCGTCACCCCTTAAATTGAGCGCAAAAATTCGTTTCCATTACAATCAAAACAATATTGTTAGATGTCAAAAGTGTTTCTCCTGTCCTTATTGACTGTAGTCTTATAGTTAAACTTGTTTAGCAAAAAAGCGTTGTTTAGTTTTATTAATAAAAAGAAAAACGAATCATTGAAAGTAGTGCAGGCCGAATTCGAAACTTCTAAAAAATAAAACTAAAAAGTGGAAAATAATAAATTAAACAACTTTAAAAAATTACGTTTTTAAAATGGACTAAAAAGTATAAAATAATAAATTTATTTTATACTTTTTAGTCCCTTAGAAAACGTGTTTTATTTTTCTTTTTATTTCATTAATTAGTAGAGCCTAAGTCAAATAAAGAACCTGTATTTGGCATGCCAGTTATTGAAAATCCGACTTTGAAAATGCTTGGTTTTGGTTTCATAAAACATTTCTAATCTAATTTTGTCGATGAGAACACATGTATACAAGTTTATTCTTCAAAATGTATAAAAAAATTAAGCAGACTGTTTTATTAATTCTTTCTGTAAATGTATAAAAGCTTGCTGTAGTGTACTTAAACTTTTGACCATATATGTATTTTTGGAAGCATTTTTAAATATTATAATTTAAAGCTATAAAAATAACTAAAAATGTATCAAAAATAGTCTTATAATGGAAACGTTTTATATAAATATACTAGCATGTTAAAATAAAATTAATACTTTATTCAAAAATTCGTGTTGTGCATAAACTTATAACACTCCCTGTTATGGTATAATTTCAATTGTGTAATATTTTACTATTCAAATGATTATTCGACGTATTTGATATTTCTTTCAATTTATTTAACTATATTGCATATTCGTCAAATAAAAATATCTCCTATCCCAAACTTCCGGAAAATATTTTCGGTTTCTAAATTTTTAAAGTCGGAATTTTTTAAAAAGCGAGATCACCGCAGCCAATGACTTTATCTACCCTCTTGACATTGTTACGTCATCTAATAGTATTGAAGGTTAAGTGTAACAGGGAAAAAATTGTACTTAGAATTCATTGAAGTTTTAACTTGATGTTCCACTTAAACATAAACTCTTATTAGTTTTAACGTTTTTACTTTAGGGCTACTATTTTTTCATATATGACCTTTTATTTCTATCAAACAGGGAGGGGGATTGGATTTATCTGCTAACTTTTCAGATCGCGAAACTTGTTTATTTTGTCAAAAGAGTCCATTCATAAATGGAACCACACTGTCGTATTGCCGTAACCGACCGCATTTGTTTTGTCTACGATTAAATAGTGTTGTAAACAGAACTACCAAAGCTTTTGTTTCCTAAAATAGTTCTACGCAGAAAGTGACGAGATTTAACCGCAGATTCCTCCATGGTTGCTTGGCTTCTTAGAGAGCGGCTGATGGGAGAGCCAAGAAAAATTAACGGAGAGGCACACGATTATTGGCTTCTTGCCAAGTTCTAAACTGTATTGATTTGACTAGGGTAAGATAAACGGGAATTAGCATCACGTCTGTGATGAATGTTAACACTTCTGGTCTTAATTGGTGAAATTAAATAGTTCCTCATATTACACTGCTTGTTGAACAGTGGTGTAAAGACATAGTCTCTTAAAACATTATGCATTTTGCTATCGAATCGCTGGTTTTAAGAAGGGAATAATCAGTAAACGCGAAGAATTGCGAAATTGGCACTTTAAAATATTTTCAAGCTGCAGTCTCTGCAAACGAGTGGTAAGAAAAACAATAGCTATCCCTTACAAACAGACATATCTGAGCATTACCCTAACCATTAAGTTGAACCCTTCTACTATGGACATTAGCCAGTTGCAAAAAAAAATGTTTTTGGAATCCCCCCCCCTCATGTTGTTACAAACACTGAAACATTATTACCTGCAAATTTTCAGGTCTCTAGGCCAATGTTTGACCCCCGCGCCCCTCAAAAGTAGTTTTCCCATGTTAAAGTATATGGAAAATATTGAAAATATCTCCATTTTTTATATTTTAAATTTAATAATCCTGAACGCTGTCAAAATTGATTTAAAACCTATGTATCACTATTGGGATATCATTGTCCCAAGATCCTTATCCGAAAAACATTCAATGGCATCTACTGGGGGTATGTTCCTCGTGGGTTAAAAGCGCACTCTCCACGAGAAAAGAGACGGCTCGCTCGACGTCAAAACAAATGAGCTAAAATTTAATATACATTCATTATTTACTAATAGGAACAGGATAGAAGAGGTAACCTTAGGAAAAACGTTCAATAAAACACTCAAGTATGTGGTCTTTATCCAGCTCCCACCTCAAGCGCCAGGGAGCCGTCTCTTTTCTCGTGGAGAGTGCGCTTTTAACCCTCGGGGAACATCCCAGTAGGTGCCATTGAATGTTTTTTTTTGTTCAATAGGATCTTGGGACAATGATATCCTAAAGGTGATATATAGGTTTTAAATCAATTTTGACAGCGTTCAGGCTTATTAAATTAAAAGCATAAAAAATGGAGATATTTTCCCTGTATTTTAACATGGGAAAACTACTTTTAAGGAGCGCGGGGGTCAAAAATTGGTCTAGAGACCTGGAAATTTGCAGGTAATAATGTTTCAGTATTTGTAACTACATGAGGGGGTGGGGCACCTGGGAAATTCCAAAAACAATTCCCATAGACTTTTGCAATGGGCTAAGGCACTGTCTATTTGGACGATCAATATACAACGAAACTCTACTCTTATTCCCACGGCAACGGTTCTGATTGGAGATCACACTAAGCACCGGGACTGCAACGTAACCGTGAGACCTACGGCGCATGGGCCAACTGCCGTTTTTGCCGTTCAAATAGACACTTCCATGGCCAAATGGACCATAAATAAAACTCAAAAATATTTTTTCGGGCAGGATCGCCCTTCTAAAAAGTTGCACTAATCCGTGCCTGTCACAGTTTTAGTATTTTGGAAAAATTTATAAGATTTGTTTGGTTTATTTAACCATGTATAATCCATATAATCTTAAAAACTTTTCCAAAATACTATAATTGGTGATCAACTTTCGGTGTCCATATTCACTGGGAATACGGTGTTTCTCCTTTGATTCTCTTTGGGTATTTTTGTATTTACCTTGTTTTGCCAATATTGTATTTTGGGAATTAAGCGTAACCGCCACCTTCAATTGTCTGTGTAAATTTGTTGTCTGGCCGTATTGTTGTTATCGCTGACGAAGAGGGATCAAAGTTATCCCCGAAACAATTGAACTTTTAAACTATTTTTTTAAAGGTTTTATGTGCAAATAAACGTTGTTTGCTATTTTATCTTGTTAAATTAACTTTGCACAGTGGATTTAAATCTTAGTTTATAGTAGTTGGGTTTGGAATAAATTGTTAAAAAATTTCAATTTAACTTTTAAACTTCTTTTCTAAAATAAAAGTTTGAGACTGAATATAATTTTCCCTATAATGGTTAAAAGATATTTACTATTACTGATTTTTTTAACGCACAATGAAAGAGAATAACCGTCATGTCACGAAATAAGGCCAGTGGAGAAAAGTTCGAAAGTAGAGCAGAGAAAAGCAATAAAAATTAGAAATTCAAAGCCAATCGATTGTCGTAAGATCCGGGAGAGATTTAGAATGTCATTTCCTGTGAATTTCAGCTACTGACTTCAGAAGCTTCAATTAAATCCAAGCTTCACAAAAACATTGCCTACCAACAAACATCATTAAGATGAGCTCAAAAATACTTTGTTTTTAATGAGCGACCCTGCGTAACCGCTGCGCCACTCGACTGTGCACTCTAACGTATATGTAAGAGTTTGAAGGTTTAAGTTTTAGGCTTTTTTGGAATTTGACAAAGAGAAAGGGTCAAAGTAAAGTTTTTAAATTATAGATGTATATCTTGTTACACTTTTATACACAACGTAACCGTGTCCACACAAGTCCTAGCTCACGCCTTGAATTTTGGAACACTTTATCAGTTATAGTAAAAATATATGTCTTGGAGATAGAAAATAAAAGTATGGACGCCCCACGCCCCCTGCGAAAAGTTAAGCCCCCTAGTTTTGTGTCATTATAAGAAATAATAATGTATGCAAAATTTAAGCTCATTCGGACAAAAATAACACGTGCCGCAAAGGCCTTGAAGTTTCAAAAAAGTGCTGATTTTTTTACAAAACAACTAAAAACACAAAGGTTTACCCTTACATTTCGTTCAGGATTTTTTATTAGGAACTAATATGTAGTTATAGTAGTGTTTAACTCTTCTATCACCCCTCTTTTGGTAGTAGGTAATTAATTTTTAATGTCAAAAGAACTTTTGTAAAGTTGTTTTTAAAGTTGTAAAGTTGTTTAACTCTTCTATCACCCCTCTTTTGGTAGTAGGTAATAATTTTTTAATGTCAAAAGAACTTTTGTAAAGTTGTTTTTCTTGCATTTTTAAACAGCTATTAACTCTAGAATTATACAACTTAAAAACCTAAAATCAGTCCCATTTTGTATGTAATTTTATTCTCTTTGATTTGGTGTGCATCATAACCACCTTTTTCAAAAATAAAAATAATTAATAGAAACAATTTTAAAAAATTCAGCAAATTTAAAGCTTTTTAACTCCTAAAATAAACATTTCTACCAAATTTCAAGTTGAAAACAAAATTTAATCATGTAGAAGAAAATAAAAATCTTCGAAAATTTTGGCAAGTCCCTAAGCATTTTATCAAATTATACAACAAGAGTGATTCACTTATGGAAAATTCGTAACATTCCTTGAGGATGTTCATATGACTTAAAACATCCAAAAAAAGGTCACTTAAATTTCAGAAAATATAACTATTAAACAGATTACTACATATATAACTATTATAATTATAACAGATATAACTGTTATATAACAGATTCGGTACAAAGTCTCACAGAGCTATTAGTTCTCAACTTTAAGTTAATTCACTGTGCATAAATTCCACCTGAATATTCCTTAGAATTATGTTTATATCTAATTTATTTTTACTTCTAACATGTCAAATCAAAAGAGAAAAAGTTTTAGAAGATAAAAATTAATATTAAAAATATGGTTTTTTAGTTGTTTTATAAAAAAAAATTAGCACTTTTTTGAAACTTTAAGGCTTTTGCGGCACGCGTTAATATTTTTTGATTGAGCTAAAATTTTGCAAAAATCATTTATTTGTATGATGGAACAAATTATGGGGAGCGTCGCGTCGCATAAAATTACTCAAACTTTAAAAACAATGACCTCCTAATGTTCATTAGTACCTTAATAAATAAAATGAAATTTTCTACAAAAATAAAGTAAATTCAATTAGAGGGAGAGGACAAAAAGTTTTATACAAATTTACTAACTATAAAACATATAGGTAATTCATTCTGGTAACTGACTATAACAAGGAATGAAACGGGAAACTACGATTATTATTCTGAATTATAATTTATATGTATAATAATGATAGTATTTTTAAATTACATGTATGTTTATTCACTTTAGAAAACAGGGGATTAATTTATAAAATACAATAATTAAACTAAGGTTTACCAGCGAAATTTCTTAATTTTTCAGGGATAAAAATTTGAAAGAAGTAAAAGTAGCATAGCTAAAATTTAGGCAGCATTTTAATCATTTCTTAAAATGCACTTAAAATATAATTTGAATTATTTAAAGTTTGATACTTTCAAAATTAAATAATTAAATGAATATAATGCATTTCATGCAAAAAAAAAAACCCTTAAAAGTAACATAGTGAAAAAAATTTCTCCGGGGGGGGGTACTTGAGCTCGGCCATCCCCCCCTTTTTGTTCACCCACTTCTACCACTGCTCTGGGGTCGACAAAATAAGTACCAAGTTTACTTGGGGAAATCGAGAGGGAGTTAGCATCAAGCTAACTACTCTTCTGACCCTGACTTTTTGTCACACGTTTTGTAACAGCTCTGCTCATGGCCTCACCAAGTGAGGCTGGTTATACTGGAGTTTGAAGGTCAAACGACAGGTACTCCCTTAAGTATCCCCTTGATTTTTTAGTGTTTCCACAATTAAACAAAAAATTAAATGATCTTTAAACTATTTTTAACTGTCACGGATAGAACTTGAACTTACTCTTCCTAAACATAATTTAAATAAAATAATTTCAACCCCCCACTTGAGTGAAGGGAAGATGCACCTCCTCTCCCATTTTAATAAATGTAAAAGACTGTACTCACCAGGGGATGCTAAGTCTATGGGGGGGGGACATGCTCTATCCCAATGTAATCGATTGTGTTCTGTGCCTTTCTTCCCTGTTGCTATGGCAACAATAGTCTTATGGTTGCGCACATTGATCAAGTTGAGTTCCAGAGGCAATGAGAATGGATACTATGGAGTGGAGAGATTAGTTTATAATAGTGTAAGTATAAAGGAGGAATACAATAGATATTCTATGTTTAATTACGAGCAAATAACTGTGAGTTTAAAAAATATATTATAATTACGTTTATCTCTTTGGTATAACTAAAAGCAGAGAGGTTTCATATTTCAAGCTACCGATTAGCTTATCAATTATTTTGAATAAATTGGTTCGATGAAGTCAGCTAGAAAGTTAAGATTGTTATTCGAACTTTTGGAAGTAGTAATTTCAAAATAAATGCAGGAATTATATGGATCGACTTTTGAAATAATTCAACATAGAACAAACAACTTGTTGCTTTAAAGCTTCAAGATTTTGGTTGACATTTCAAGACTTTAATACTTATAGGAGAATTCTTAAATATAGTTTTAAACGTGAAAGCTTCAGTGATAAGAGAAGTTTTAATTAATTTGATTTCTTCACTTATAATAATATTTTGATATTGAATTATTTGCATAATAAATTATTAAGTTAATTATAATTTTCAATCAAGTTTAAATTTAAAAATAACTAATTTCCTAGAAAATCCCCATTTGCCTTCGGTTTTAATCTATAAAATAAACAAATGGATTGGTGAAAGTTGTACGAGGAGTAACACTTTTAATTCGAATTAATTTACCTATATTGTTTTTCCTATTGAATTTAGAATTATATAAAGTGATCATGACTTCATTTATATTAATTGCGAATCAATAAACCTTTATTGTAGAATTTTAAGTATAATAATTTTATTATATGGAAGGTCTATTTTTACTTTTTACCCTTTAATTGTTTATTTATTGAAAATAAACTGGTGAAACAATTTTCCCTCGATACTTTAGCTTGTCATACACAACATACTTTATTTAGGAATTTTAATTGAAGTATTTCACTGCATAATTAGGGAAAGTTTAAATCAATGTAGGTAGGTCCACATTACAACACTGGTATATTACATTGGTTTCAAGAGTAGTGTACCTTTGACCTATGTCAAAGAAATCTTTGTTTATTCCTTATATAATGGATATAAGCCTTCTTTTAAGAAACTTAGAATTCCCTGATGAGATTGTGTGAAGGCTAATTGGATTGCTCTCCTAACTGATTCAGCCTCGTCATATTGACTGCTTCCTTTCAAACGTTTTCAAATGTATGTACTTATTAAATGATTCATAGAACTATTGTTATAAAATATTTTTGTTGAGAAGTTGCTATTTTTGTAGTTAGTGTGGAGATGAAATATTACGAGTGTCACCATTTTCTATAGCAAAACGAATTATTTTCACAGAGATATTACTTTCATGATCAACCATGCAGTAGCATTGCTGGAGCATCTTTAGTTGTTTCTCTAAACGTCTGAACTTAATAAAGTGTTTGTGAAAAACTCATGGAAAAAGTGTTCATTTAACCATCCAGATGTATAAGCTATATAGATTTAGTTGGAGCAATTTCCAGCATAAACGTTTTAAAGCACTGTTTTTATCACAAAATTATAGATTTACTTTAAAATTATTAGTCATGAAACTAAATCCTACCCTGCTTTTAAAATACATATACTAATCTAATAAAAGTAATCATACAATTTTTTTAGTAAATCAAGGTACTTGCCTGTACCTTGGACAGGTCTAAGGTACACTGCTCTCCTTAGGTCCAAGGTGCACTACTTAATCATTTATTGAAACATATTTGATCACCATGTTCAGTTTACCCCCAGCCCCATTTTAAGCACACACTACTATAGCTGAAACATTGTACTTTAAGGTATAAAATTCACTGCAAAACAGAATCTATATTCTTTGAACTATAATTAACAATAAGTAAACAATCATAAAAATTTACTTTTGATTGGTAAAATCAGTTTTTAACCTATATTATCTCAAATTGTTAACTTTTGAAAAAAAAATTAGCTAGATTGAGAGCTCTGATTGTAAGGATGCTACTGAATGTGTAGTGTTGCCATACCACAAAAGTTTAGCTAAAAGCAGGGTAGCACCGAGACCGAGGTACAGTTAGGTCAGAGGTACAAGACTTTCCCCTGTAATATTGAACTTTATCTTATACCTTAATACCTTTTTAACTGTAATATTGAATAAATATCTGCGTACTTTTTAGTAGTTAAAAAAACAATGGGAAAAAATAAAAAGTATAATGCGAAGTTTGATATTAGGAAGGGTTTTATAAACCTTTTTAAAAAAATTAAAATTTCATGATTTCCAAACACACTAAGTGTGATAACACACAAGACGAATTTTACTACAAAATAGTAATAAGAAATAACTTAAACAGATCATTAACTGTGCTATGAATAGCTATATAGTATGTGCTATATACTTTTTTCATTTCTTTTTAGAATACAATTGGAAAGATGTATTACTCCCGTGTGTTAGATAGTGTTTACTCACTATCAGAGTCAGGGATAAAGGGTCAGCAAATCGATGGAGTATTTTGTTAGTTAACGGAAGATGGATCTTTATACTCTTTACTCACCACCAAAAAGGAATAAATTTAAGAAAAATTTCAAAACCTTTTCGTTAATAACACATTTCCTTTTGTATCAACCAAATAAAAAAGCTACCTTTTCATTTATATTGAAAAATAATATACTTAAATAACATACTTTCTTAGTCAGCATGACTGCAAATGTTTTTGAACAAACACAAATTAAAGCTTTTTAAGTATTTCTCATTTGGTTTAACAGCTCTATAAAACATACTTAACTACAAAAAAACCTCGTATTTTTACGGCTATTTTCCGCCATCTAACTCTAAATACGAATTTAAACATTTAATTTTTTAAAAGTATATAGGTAATTGTGTTCTCATATTTTGATCCCTTTTAGTTTGCATCCTTAACTTAACAACCGCATTATTTATGGATGTCAATTACCTTTTACTGTTTGTGAACAAAAACTTCAAAACGAGTCCGATTCACCCATCTAGAGTAATCGTTTTAACGTTAAATTTTTCTCAAAAGGACATGAATTGAAAATATACCTTTAAAAGAGAAGATTATAAACAGTGTTGGGGTGGCATGATTTAGCTTTATTGCCTCACTCCTAATGAGTTTAAGCAAGGCTGGGAAGTTTATGATAACGATTTCAAGATAGTTATGTATTTATGACCGCAATTAAAAACAACTTGACATTTTAAAGTTAGTAGAGAAGATTCAGCGTCGTAAAAGGCAATGAAATATTTATTTTACCACGTTTTTATTTCTAGCTTTCAATCTTGTCGGTCTGCCTATTCGGATGGAATTTATAAATTTACTTTTAACTAACTTCCCAATGAGCTAGACTTGAAACTTAACACATATAGTTCGAATCTGGATGACAATTTGACAATGCACTATTATTTCGGTGTTTCGGTTATATTTGCTTCCTCTGAATCCCCAATTGATATTGAATTTTAAGAAGATGAAATCCCTAAATCCCATTCCAGTGAATAAACTCTGAGGACCCCGCTTACCAGTCAAATAATCAGGAACCATAGAGAATGCCAATTGATAAATAGGTTGTTCTTCTCCGAAGTCCAAATTGCTCAACTTTAATAATTCTTACTGAATCTCTTTCAAGAAAAATACCGTTGTATTACGAAAATGAATCCAATAATTGAGAATCTTTGAAGTCGCTTACGAAACTTTACACACAAAACTTAAAAGAAGAAGATAAAATCGATGAAAAAAAATTTAAAACGAACAAAAAACTATCAAATAACTTTTCTTAGCTCCTTGTGAAACGAAAAACCTGGGGCGATGCAATAAGATAGGCAATCTTAAATAAAGAGTGCCAGGGAGTAGCTGTAGAGAAAACATTTCTTTCTTATCATTTGCAGTGCGACAAAATTGATAGCGACTTATAGGTTAACTATTTATACATTTTATGCACCTATTACTTACATTATCCCCACGTTTTTTGTTTAACAAGAAGCTAAGAAGAATTATTTTGTATTTTTTTTAAACATGGTGTTTTGGAAATAAAAAGTTTTTATTAATTTTTCTGATTCTACTTGCATGAGTTTAGAAAGTTTAGGAAAGTTCATTCTTTTTAAGGAAAAATATTAATATAAATAAATACAAATATATTGCCCACGGGCAAATATTTTTACAAAGAAAAGGAAATCAGAAATGTAGTACGATCGGTTTTTAAGGTACCTGCAAAGTGTATCAAAAATATTGAAGGAGATCATCTTCATCTTAGATCTCTAGGGGCATTAAAGAAACTTCATACGGAAGGGGAAAAACGAAGTTTCTCAATAATATGTTAACAAACGAAAAACTTACAACAAATAAACTCTGAGCTTACAGGCATGCACTTAGCACTTATGCACTTAAAATGATTAATATGAACGGCTTCATGGGGGGTCATAGGCGGGCAATGCCCCTTTACGTGAAAATCATATTTCATGTTTCTTGAGCCATCTGTGACAGCTTGCTTCCCAAGGTTTCCAGCGTGACTCAGTGTCCTCCACCTAAATCCATGTTGGTATATGGGTTATAGCTGAGGGCAGTGGGACTAAACTTAACGAATTTATTGGAAACGCTACATTAACAGTATAATAAACTACCCCACCGTTTGTTTGCACGTGTGCATCAAAATTTAGGTAATACAGACTGTTCAGTTAATTAGTGAACAAAGCCTTGTTCGGAATCGTTTGAACAGATCTTTCATTCATTGATGGATCGTCGGGGGTGGTAGAACAGTTCCGTAACAAGATGAGCGGCCTATGATGAGACCATGACCATGAGTTCCTAAGATCTAAGTGCCTAAGACCATGAGCTCCTAAGCAATTCTGAATCTTTATGATGTATCCTACTTCCCCTGGAAGTTTGTACCGCTATTTTTGATACACCCTGACCCTGTATATTTTTTTCATAACCGTACGCATTTTGACGGACGTAAAAATTGAACGACCAAAGTTTGGATATCCTTGATAGATTAAAAGGTAATATAGACTAGATATTTTATAAGCAAAATCATTGATGGCTGAGCTGAAGAAAAGTAAGTGAAAATGCATGATTTAAAATCGAAGCAGTTTAAAAAAAATTAAAATTTAAAAATCTTATTGAAGTTTTTTTTTTTTAATTGGATTCCAAGTTTTGTGTCACAGTTTGAAATAATTTAATCTCACTGTATATTGTAGCTAAAAGAAAAGTTTAAAAATAATTTCTTTTTTGTGTTCAAAATATCTGTTTACATTTTTCAAATAAGCTGTTCAATGGATCAGTTTATACAATTCTTCCAAAACTTTCTCACAGAAAAGGACCTCAAAAACAATCGAAAATCAAATATCTCAGTATCTATAAGACAGAACTGTTCAGTACAAGCATTTCAGAATAATAAATGTTGCGTGTTTCATCAAAAGATTCATAAAATAGTCCCTTTACAGAGATATTAATGATCTCAAGTTGTAAGCTGTTCCATAACAGCTTACAACTTGAGGTTTTTGTAATGATATAAAAATTATGATAATTTTTAATACATTATCTCCCTCTCTATCAAAGGAAATTTTACAAAGAAACAATAATTTTAATTAATCTATCAAAAGATAATTTCCCAAAATACGTTTCAAATTAAACTTCAAACAGCTCAAATATCGAACCTTTTTATATTGAAAAGAACTAATAAATTCTGTATTAATCACTAGAAATATCTAAGGTAGAAAGTACTAATATGAAGAAAAAATTTATTAAGATTAAGAGATTAAGAACTTAAAAGATTCTAAATAAACTAAAGAGTATTTGTTTAGTATTAATTAGTTTAATTATCTCTTAATAATTATAGGAAACATGCTTTCAGAAACATAAATCTGGCAACATCTTAGAAGGTTAGAAGCTTATTTTGTTATGTTTGATGAAATTTCAAATGTCAGGAGTAAAGGAAGGCGTAATTAAGTTTTCATCTCAGTAGGGTTATTTTTTCAAACAAAAAAAGATAAGATAGGAATTGCGAAAGCTCATATTTCTGCTCAAAATAATAACCTTCGATGTTTCAAACCTTCTTAAGCTCCTTAATTCCTTCGCCTTGTTCGCGGAAACAATCAAAAAAGTAAGACGAGTAAAGAGAAGGTGTTGTTAGAAAATTATTCATCTAGAAAATTCGAGACACTTTCTCGAAAGGAGATTAAAAGGGTATTTAGTTTAATATCAGGTATCTCTAGAGATAGATGTTTGTTTAATTTATACATTTAACAAAAATAATAGTTTTACTGTTGCAGTTTTTATGTTTCTATCCCCAAAAGGCTTTAGAACATGAAGTATTTTGATTAAAATTATTGAACCTCTGGAGAGTCTCGTTTTATTTTATTGAGACTATTTATTAAAGTTTGAGACATTGAAGAATGACCAAATACGTATAATAAATACATAAAAATTAGGTTTAAACGGGTTAATAAGCATTTTAGGACAGTTAATTTTTCAAACATATATTTATAGGTCTATTTATTTTATTATTTAAATGGGCACAGATAGTTTCTATGTTCACTTGTTCATTTCCCTTAATAAGTATGCTTATAAATAAAATCAACTTAATAAGTAATAATACTACAGAAATATATTTTTTTTAAATCATTGAAAAAGTTAAATAATTTTTTACATGAATAAAAAAAAATACCTATATATCCTCTTTCTTTAATTTGAGAGATTTAAATGCAAAATAATCCTCAACATTTCTCTATTCTTAACTTATACTCAAAAATACAATTTTTAATTTTATGAATTCTATCAATTTTTGTATTGAAATATAAAAAACAGTTAACGGCATTATAAAATATATCATGATTCTATTATTCAGGGGAGGGGTATTTTTTTCAGGTGAACCGCAACTGCACTCCCCGAAAGAATTAGGGAAAGAATATTTTGTATCAATAAGTATTGATTCTTCAAATAAGAGAGAAAACAACAATAACAAAAAAGACTAGAGAAGGGGTGCGATTGAGCATTCCCTAAATTTTTTTGCCTTAATTTCCCATCCGGTTATAGAGCTTATTATAAAGATTTTTTCTCTGTAGCTACTTTTTCATTAACTTTGATAACCTTGATTTCTTCATACTTTTCTGAACGGACATAATTCTGCATAACTTAAATATTTTTAATCACGTTAGAAGTTAGAAGTGACAGTTGGAATTTTAAGTTACGAAATTGTAACCGTAACGTAATGGAAAAGTACAGTGGGAAGCAGAAGCAACAGGTATAAAACAAAATAAAACTTACTTAGTTAAATAATTAAATAACTGAATGAAAAATAAATCAAAATATTTATTGGTTTAAAACTTCTGCTACGAAAACACAGCAACAGATGTTAAGAAAAACATTAGGTACTTGGAACTATTCTTTTAAAATGAATTTCCTTCTTTTATAATTTTCAACTTTCTTGTAAAAGCAGCCGGTAATATAAAGGTTAACTTATAAAACTGCCTGAATAAGAGGCGAACGTTTTTAAACTACTTTTAAATTTTATCTACCAATGCAGAATTGAAAATTAACCCAAACTCCAAGGAAAAGAATGTAACAGTCGCAAGTTATCGAAATGTGAAAGCTAACTAAGAGTGAAAAAACTCTTCCAACTTTATTCCTGGAATAAAATTAATTTTCTCTATTAATGAATAAATGTCTTGCGAAAGGTCAGATATTGAATGAATTTATTTTCTCTAGTTTCCTATTAGCATAATTCAATTTGCTAGATTTAATACTTTCATTTGGTAAAAAGCACTTTCACAAATTATTAAGAAGAATTCAGAGAAAGGGTACTTAATATTAGCAATACAAAGAACTTCAAAAGAGAAATTGTAAATTAATTTTTTTTTTCACGAGTTTAAAATTATGCGTTTTTATTTTATCACCAGTTTTACCATTTTTCAATCTATCAAATATTTCTTTTAAATTTTAGAAATACTTGAGAGCAAGTTCAATTTCATTAAATTCAATAATATATTCAATATTGATTACAGATTCAACATGTTTTTTTTAATGTGGAAAATTGTAATAATTTCTCCTCTGAGTTTTTTTTAAAGGTGAGCGGTGGAAAAATTCCTCTTTGGAATCCTCACAGAGAGCGGTAGTTCCATGAAGGTTGGGCTGCTATGTTTTATACCAGAGGTTCTCAAACTGTGGGTCGCCAGTTAGTTTTTGGTGGGTCGCGACAAGTTTTTGAATTCAAGAATTTCCTTAGGAAATGATGTTGTAATTGAAATTTATCCTAGGTTACCAAAAAACGAGTTAAAACCCTGTTTTTAAGAGTCAAATTTCAAAACTTTCTCTGGGTAAGGACCCCCAGACCCCCCTTCTGACTCTGAAGCTCATCATTGCTCCCACAATCAAACAATTGGATACGCTTAGGTTTAAATATTTCTTTTTAAATGCTTAAAAAGTTAAAATAATATCTAATGTAATTTATTATTGTAACAAAATAGTAGCTGGCCTAACCCCACACGTACAAAGCTAAAGTCTTGTAGGGGGTATGGGGAAATTAACTGAAGATGAGGTGGGTCGCGTTAGAGTTTATTTATAAAAAGTGGGTCGAGATGTTGGAAAGTTTGAGAACCCCTGTTTTATACTAATTAACAGTATGAACAATCCTAAATAGAATATACCCGAATCAACAATATCTTTACCTATTTATTTTACAAATTTGTTTTTTTTTAATGGGTATCAATCCTAGTTTTTGAAGAACTTTCCATATATGAGGGCACGGTCAGCCAGAAAATCAGTATGGTATCTGTTCAAAAAATCTGCAGTATCTGGTTATCGGACAATAGGAAAACCGCAATCAACCCCCTTCAATGGTCCCTCCAACAAAAGACAGCCCTCGGGAAGGAGCGAGAAGTCACTATCAGGTGTCTGCTAATTGACTGGGGGGTGACTTCGGACTCCTTCGCTATTGTTGGAGGGGTCATGAATGGGGAGATAGGGCAGATTTTTTAAAGAGATACCATGCTTTGAAATAATATGTGAGTAAAGTAAAACCTTGGGCTTATTATTATGAATTAGAAAAATTATTGAAACTTAAAAGTAAGTTAGATGGAAAATTTTGTACAATTGGGTACAAACAATTTGTGAATATGCAGGTTATACCCATCGGACTGGGCAGTATTAGCGTTCCTGAATCCGATATACCATAATATAAATGTTATATACATTTCCGTTCCTATCCTCGACGAAGTAAAGCAATCTGCGCCCATATTAACGCTTCCTAATCTATTAACTACTAATGGTTTGCACAAGAATAATGGCATGCGAGGTAATTTCTCGCGCCTCCTGGGGGCCACTTCTTGAACCAGAGGACCTCCCGAAGAGACATCTCTTTCGTCTAGACTGCATCGTAAGTATATTAGGTGATTAGAATTAAGAGGCAGTTTCATCCCAGCAAATCAGCCTGCGTCTCGCTCTTCGTCTGAAGAGTGCACTTTAATCAACCAGCCATCGTCTTAGCGATGTCATTGAGCAACTGTCCATTGAGTTCCCGAACATTCTTGAACTAAAAGTTTAATGAAGGAAGATTTATTTGAGTTATTTTATTTCACAGGAAAAATGATTTTAAGTTTCTTCCTGGTGTTCAGAAAACTTAATCGGAAAATTAAATATTAATAAAAAATAACGACACTAATTATACACAAGCAATTGCGTAACTACCTGACACTGTTAAATTAATCTTTTATCGTTAGAATTTTTGTGAATTAAGAATATATCTTGAATGTTATTTTACAAAGAGAGCCTTTGCTTTATCAGTGGACAGTGGTATTTTAGATAATGGCAATGGCTCCGAGTGCTATATATCATAAAGTCATAAATATTTTTGTCTTTTTTGCGACATAAATTTATCTTGCAGCTGGCTTGTAAAATAACGAATACGCAACAATAAGTGACCACTAGTGTTCGGCACTAGTTAACTAGAACTAGTTGCAACTAGTAGTTAACTACCGATCAACTACTAGTTAACTAGTAGTTTAACTACTTTTAGTTTAAAGTAGTTCAACTATTAGTTCCACTACTTTTTTAATTAACTACTAGTTAAAACTACTTTCAAATTTTCAACTACTTCAAAAAAAATTTTACTTAAAATTTAAAATGATATTTAAAATTTTTATCAAAGGTAGAGTACTCAAATACCATAACCAGAAATAAAGACAATTTTTGCGCGAAATATAAACGTTTTTTGTGACATAGATAAGAAAGATGTATTAGAATTTTGCCAAAAAGTAGGTTATGAAATTAAATAGACTAGTTAACTACTTTGGGAAATAGTTAACTACTAGTTGCAACTAGTCCCAGGAAAGAATAGTTAACTACTAGTTGCAACTAGATTTTCCCAGACTAGTTAGTAGTTGGTAGTTAACTATTTTTTGACCACTAGTTGCCGAACACTAGTGACCACAGATTCCCACCGACACTTTAGTTCTAGTCATTCCACGTCAAATCAACACACTTTTTGGCATGACCATCTCGGATTTTTTTGAAATTTGGTACACATATTCTACTTATAGAAACTCGGAAAAGTACCAACTTTCATTAAAAAATATCAATTGGTTCTGGAATTACAGGTGCGCAAAGTGGTAAAAAATGGGCCAAAAACGGACCAACATAAGTTCTTTAAATTGCTCTAGAGGATCTTCTAATTGATGGGTTATACAGATGAAGTTGGTGTCATTTTAAAGTATTTTAAATGTTCTTTTTAATAGTGTAAAATGTTCTATACAATTTTGAAAAATAATATATTTTACAAAACAAAATAGAATTAAAAGTTCGATTTCTATCAAATGTACCACTTTTAAAATTTTGAAAAAAATTCCAGGAATAGTTAATATTATTCTAAATAATCTGGAAAAATTATAGGATGGGACAAAAACGGGATCAGTGTCAAAAACTAATTAAACCAAAGTTCGATTTTTCTAATATCCCCTTAAAAATTTTAAAAAATATTTTTTTTTTGATTGATTGAATGCGAATTGAGGTGCATTTGACTGCTGTTGACAGTTAGGCCCCCTGCACAAATTTGGTGTACCCTAGGCTTCATATTTACAATCTGTATAGTAATTCAGGCCATTGTATTGTAACAATGCACATGAAGTAAATATGTAGCCCGGGCTACACCAAGTTTGTGCAGGGGCCCTAATTGTCAACAGCAGTCATATACAACTCAATTCGCATCCAATCAATAAAAAAAAATAGTTTTTAAAATTTTTAAGGGGATATTAGAGAAATCAAACTTTGGTTTAATTAGTTTTTGACACTGATCCCGTTTTTGTCCCATCCTATAATTTTTCCAGATTATTTAGAATAATATTAACTATTTCTGGAATTTTTTTCAAAATTTTAAAAGTGGTACATTTGATAGAAATCGAACTTTTAATTCTATTTTGTTTTGTAAAATATATTATTTTTCAAAATTGTATAGAACATTTTACACTATTAAAAAGAACATTTAAAATACTTTAAAATGACACCAACTTCATCTGTATAACCCAATTAGAAGATCCTCTAGAGCAATTTAAAGAACTTATGTTGGTCCGTTTTCGGCCCATTTTTGACCACTTTGCGCACCTGTAATTCCAGAACCAATTGATATTTTTTAATGAAAGTTGGTACTTTTCCGAGTTTCTATAAGTAGAACATGTGTACCAAATTTCAAGAAAATTCGAGATGGTCATGCCAAAAAGTGTGTTGATTTGACGTGGAATGACCCTAATCGTATTTTAAAATTTCCCCTTTCAATTAATAATAAATTCTAATAAATGAAAGGAGGTATTGTTTAAGAAGTAAAGGGTGGTGTAAAAAAACTAAATGGAGAGTAGAAGTTTTTTTTTACTTAATAATGGATAGAATCCTAGTTTTGCTGCATTGAGTAGTATCGCTCCTTTTTTTAAAACTGTTCGATATTTACTAAATTTGTAATACCATCTTTAAAACTACCCTGTGTTTAAACCTACAGTAAAAAATTAGGAATTTTTGTGGATGACAAAAAAGCGACTTTATATTCAGTTCGAAAATTCTTACATAATGTCCACTCAATATTTTATATCATTGTCAGATAACAATTATGTTCTACTTTTGCGTTAGTTTTATTATTTTCATTACATTAAACATGCTCTACATAATGTCCATTCTTCTCAGCAATCATATAAAAAGCTTCTCAACGAACTTGATTTTCAGTTGACCAAACCCAATCATAAAATTTTGTCTTTAAGAATGCGTTCGTTTCATTCAATGAATAATTCCTTTCTTTATTTTAATTGATTAAACCTTTTATTATAGTAATTTCCAACTTTCTTAGTATGCCTTGTTCCAATTAATTCGGTTGCAATTAACTTCAAAAAGTTGTGAAACGGTGAATACAATACGCAAATACCTGTTGATAGAACTCAACAAAGGTTGGACACACTTTACTAACGTTCGATTAAGAAACGGCGGGCAAAATGTTTTCGGCGCTTATTCCAATACCTCGACCATTACGCTGAGAGAGAACATTATTCCGCATTGAATATTTCATCCCGCTGAGAAGTAGAGAAGAACTTCCATTAATGCTGGCCAAATACAAGGCCGCACTAAACCCTTTTCGTCGGAGGAAATGCAACACGAAATTACTCTTCGCCCTAAGCCTCTCTTTCTGTTGCAGGAAAACAATATTACGATGGGGGCACATGCTATGCCCGTATGTGGGCGCGGTTGGATATCAGTTTCGTGACTTCCGGGGCATAATGACGACAACATATGTAAGTGTGTGTGAGGGGAATATGAAATAAACAGACTTGTGAGAAGAAAATAAGAATGGCAATTTAGTCCTCATTCTTGGTTAAGTCAAACTGATAGTAAGCTACTTGAATGAACGTTTCTATTGGCTGACGTTTCTATTCTATTCGAACATGAGGAGTGGATGGTCATTTGTCAGAGGATTAGATTACCATTTCAGTCAATAGTAACAAATGTAAACTGTATTGTAAAATATCAAGTTATACAAAAAAAAAATTGACTAATCAAAATCATGTTTAAAATCTGTAAAGAGCTGTTTTGATCGTATAATTTTTCTTTAATGGCATTAGTGGAAGTATAATTATAACTTATATAATGTTAGATTGGATAACAGGAGTAAAGATCTATTTGTTTTATTGCCTATAATGTTTGGAAAATTAATTCTAGAAACTTGTTTTAAAAAGGTGTTTTTTACCAAATAAATCTAAAAGAGTTATTTTTTAAGACTTTTTTTGTAAGGCATATCATACTTTGAAATTTTTACCATTAAGAGATGGTAAAGTAATGAAGTAAACATTTAAAGCGAAATTTATTTCCTTACTTATTTATTCAGTGAAATAGTAGTTCAAAAAGTATATTAACTCTCTTCAATCATTCTTTGTAAAGAATGCGCAAAATTAATGCATGAAGCACAGGTAGGATAATTTAAACTGAAGAAGGTGTATAATTAATAAGACTTGAAAATAATTCAGAACTAAAAAATATAGGTTTTGTTTAGTTAAATTTCTAAATTATAAAAAAAAAACAATAACATAAAAGACATGATAACATTTGAGTCCCTACTCGGTTCTGCACTGAAAGAGATTTTAAAGTAACATGTACAGATTATTTCATAAACCATGAAACAATTGTGGCGAACAGCACAGTTATAAACATAAAGATAAAATATTTACATTAGTCACTGAACCGGTATCAATTTTAGAAAATTTCGACAATAGAAGCAATGTTTTTAGAATGTTTGCTAACTGCCTGGGTTCAAAAATCCACACTTTCGTTGTGTCTTTGTTCAAAGTATAATAGATATTAACCCCTACAGCAATCTTCGCTTCTGAGAAGGTGTTTTTGATAACTTTCTCTCCCTAATAATAATGGATTTTCAATACCTTTAAAAACTGCAAGATAATAATGTTTTTATGTGGAATTGCCACTCTTTTGTATAATATACTGGCATTTGATATTCATAAAAACTGAACTTTTTTGCCTATAATAATTCTGAAGAAAAGAACTCATTGTGTAACTTTGATTATCGTGTGTAGGAAGAATATTATTAAACCTGAGGACCTTTAAAATATGAACTTAACATTTAATTTAAAAGAAAACATTGCTATTTTGTAACCATTTTAAATTTAATTACAACCATAAGAATAATTAATAAATAGTTATGTGTAGAAATATTTCCAATCTTTCTCGTATCGAATGCTAAATACAATTTTCTTATCATTTTCTGTTTATTTATTTTCTAACCTCTCCAGAAAAATCCAGAAGAAAATAATATGAAGAATAAAAAACCAATAGGATGTTTGTAAATTGCAATTTTTTTAAACAAAATGTAATATAACCTAGTAAAGTAGAGAGGCCTTTGTATTTAAAAAGGAAAATTTTCTTTCAAAACCAGGTAAAATTTCATTCGAAATAATAAGCCAAATCCTCCATTTTATTGTTCAACTTTTTTTATTTTTAGCTTTTCAGTTCTTCTAGGAAATTAATTCATGCTTATGTAATATTTATCATGCAATGCAACCCAAATCTAATATTCTTCTTACGACCTTAACTTCCATTGTGCTAAACAATACGTTCATTTCTTCAAGTATTCCACAATTTTTCTTAACTTATTAAATGGAAGCAGCACGATTTCTAAGAAATATATTTTTGGTATGTAACCATAGCTATCGAGAACACAGTTGCATTATTTGAGGCCTCTACAAGGTAAACTGCTTTAATCTTAACTTCACACATTCCGTTTCTTTCTCTTATCTGGTTCCTCTTCTTCCGGAATCCAGAATTCGAATTCCTGACCAAAGGATGTGACGTACCGAAGGCGGCTATCGATTCGGTAACCTGGGAAACCTGTAACGTCACTGCGGTGACGCAGTTGGAAATTTTCTTCAAATGCGCAGGTTCTGGTTCTAGGTTCAACTCTTTAAAAATTATTCTACACGATTTTATTTTACAAATTACACTGGGGTATTAGGTTGTTCCTTACTTTAATGTTCATATTTGAAAGTTAGACCTTGGTTTTCAGCACCTTTTTCACTTTTTTCCCTTTAATATCGTAAAATAGACTGTAAAATTTGAAACCGCTCTGGAAACGTCTAAATCTAAAAAAAGATTGACCAACCAGTGGTCTTTTATAAATAGTTTTATCGCCCGCGAGATTCATCGCAATTTTAATAAATATATACTACACGTAAACTTTGAATTGTTGCTGTTGGTTTAGTGGTTTTTTTTTTAAAAAAAAAGAGGCCTATCATTCAAAAATCGAAATTTCTTCCTTGACACATTCCTCTTGAGGGTCTGTCCATCATAACTACAACATAACTTTATAGGTCTACTTTTAAAAAACCTATTAATGGTTCAATCTTCTAATATTCATACTGAAAAAGAACAGGCACTGATGGTATTAAGAAAGGGAAAACGGGGCAATACACCAAAATCTAACCCATTTTTGAGTAGAAAAATAACTTATCATGACATTTTTTTTCTAAAAATATAGAAATGACTCGATTTTATGAAACCAATTAGAAAAAAATAAAAGTCCGATGAAAATTAAAACATAACTCAACTTTTGGTAAAATAAAAAGTAATTTTTTTTATCAATTAGCACTTTATGCGGAACTTAGGGCACTTTGATATAGTGATTTATTTGCTCAAAAATAGTAATTAACAACACAATTATCAAAATAATATAAGTTCTTGTATTAAGAGAGATTAGGGGGGGGGGGTCCTTATTTATATGGTAAATTTTTTTGGAATTCAATTAGTGACACCCCCTAGTTTTGTGTCACATAGATAAAAAAAATAATGTATGCAAAATTCAAACTCATTCGGACAATAATAATCCCACAAAAGCCTTGAAGTTTAAAAAAAAGTGTTAATTTTTTTACAAACCAACTAAAACACCAAAGATTAAACCCTCACATTTTTTTCGTGATTTTTCATGAGGAACTACCATTGCTATAGATAAAATGTACCAGGTTTTATTCTTTTATCGCCCCTCTTTTGGTAGTAATATTATTTTAATATTAAAGAAATTTTGTAAACTTCACTTAAACGTAACTTAACGTAAACTTAAAGTTATTTAGATTCTTTAATATACTAATTTTTCTTTATACCTTAAGGTATAAAGAAAAATTAGTATTACCTAGCCTAATTAGGCTAGGCTTTCTGAGAAAAGAGCAGAGATAAAAATAAGAACAGAAATAAATTGAGATAAATTACCTAGGTACTGTCTTTTTGGGACTGCTATCAAATCGGAAAGAATTTCACTAGTTAAAGAAGTAGATTAGAAGCAAACACTCCACCTGATGCAATATTCATCAAGTGGATTTAAGGCCGTAGCCTCTTTAGTTCCACTTCCTCAAGAATACACAATACTGAGCGAACCATTTCGAGAAAGAACTTCAATATTTGCATCTCTTATTGCGAAAATCTAACCCAATTTGCTCCGATCCACCTCCAGGTGAAAGGGATAATGAAGTTAAGGTCAAAGTCAGTTCTCGAAACAAATCGGATTTGTCTGAAAGTGCGCAATACTAAGTAACTCTGAAAAGCCTGTTTGAAATTCAAGTTCAGGGATGGATTCGATTCGAGAGTTTCGGAAATTATTTTAGAATGCAAATGAAGAGCAAAGTCTTCAGCGGAACCAGGTAAAATAAATCCTTCGAGAGTGACTCGTCAAGGCCCTCCGTTTTCAGTGTGTTGATTTGGGTTTTTAAGATTTGGCATTTTCTCAGGAATTCCGCAGAACTTTTAAGGGTGTATTTTCTTTCTTTAGCTATACTTTTAAGGGAACTTGCAGGTATTTTTTTATCAAATGTACTAACTTTAAAGAATTTTACGCGAATTTACGATTTATTATTAAAATGATTTAATAAATTCAGAATGAGTGTGGAAAAATTGAAGCATTTAAAACGCTTCAAATTTTCCACACTTATCCTAAATTTATAGAAAAGTTGGCCTGATATTCGTAAACAGCACTAAAATATTATAGCCTATAGACATGTCTCACATGCCTAAATACAAAATTTAATTTTTTAAAAAAAATTTTAAAAATTTAAATTTTTAAAATGATATATTGTCTCTTTAAAATTAAATTATTTGTTAGATGATTTATCACTGAATGTTATTAAAATAGTTTCTGTTATATTTAATTGAATGATTTTACCTGTATTTTAATGTTCATTTTAATAAATTAATTAATTATAGCTATATAAATACAATATATATTGTATTGGCCATATTTTAAAAGTTAAAAAAAATTAAACTTTCCACGGACCGATTTTGTCCGATTTTTAGTATGTTATTATATTATAGAGGTCATTCCCAAGTGAAAACCGTGGAAAAACCAAATGTTGCAATTAAATAACAGATTGCCTGGACTATTATTCAAAAATATGACCTAGCAATTTTGAATCATGTTCTTTATCGCCTTTCCAAAGAATAGTTGTTAGATTAACAAAAATCAAAATTTTGCCACTACCTAAGTGGGAAGCACTAAAACCCTGAATAGTAAAGCCTAAATAAGTAAGTAAGAAAGTAACTATGTAGTAAGGAAAGAATAATGTAACGTAGCTTCATCCAGGGCTTTATAGGAAGCACCTATAGTGATCGTATTTTAGGAATTTCAAGACACCACTTTGAGGATGCCATGGCAACAATTCCACCTGTTCACTCTAGCATTAAATGAGTGAAAAATAAATGCAAAAACAATAATGAAATTAAAAATTACAGCAATACATATTTAAACCACCTTCTCTTATACTACTTAAAAAGCAATCTAGTGAAATGACCAGATTTATCCTATCAAAATTAACAGTAGTCAAAGCAAATAAAAAAAATCTGAAAAATTATCGAACTACTTCACACCTACCAATCTCTTCTCAACAGTAGGTCTATGGTATTGGCTTCCTCCATCCCACGTGCCGTAGGATCATGTGGAATCTAAAAATAATTCTGGGATGATGCAATGGCTTCACGTAGGCGTACACTCTCAACTGAATGACTAGTAAGTAAAAGAGACGACTAACTCTAATCTGGTGGGAGAAAAACCTAAATGTCATCAATTTGACCTTTTATTTGAAATTCTCACTCGTTTAAGTAAATATTTGATAAAATCGAAACTAAAAAAGATGCATAAAAATGTTTCGAAAACCTGTAAAGAAACGTCCCTAAATTATGTGAGGTCGAAAAGAGGGGGAGGAAGTCCAGCAAAATCTCACCAAATCTCATTATGGGGGTGGCGGGAATCAATTAAATTCTCACGTCAACTTTTACTTTAAAGAATTTACGTTTTTTCTCATCCTTTTAGGGGGAAAACGAGTAAAGGAAAAATCTGTACATTAGTCAAAACAGCGAGTCATTAGCAAGTCAGTCGTCGTAATTATAAGTGTAAGACCATGTTTTTGATTTCAACATGGATTTGTATCAAAAAATTTTGCAGTGTATATGTTAACCGTCCTGCCGACCAGACGAAACAAATGTGGCTAGAACATATCAAAGAAATTTATTTCTTTAAAAGTTATAGAGATAATCTCACGCGAGAATTTGAGGGGGGCTAGCAAAATCTCACTGAATCTTACCAAAGGAGAGGGAGGGGTCCGAAATTTGAAAGAAAAAAAACATATCACGTAATTTGTTGTAGCTGTCCGGAGTTTAGCAACGCTAGATCAGGTCCATGAAACGATGAAACCCGCCACTCTCAGAAAATCCATTACTATAAAATGGGTCTCCTCACGTAATTTTAAAACCCTAACCCCCCATGCGGTTAAATCAGAAAGTTAAAAAATAATTAAAAAAAAAGAGATAGGTAGAACAAAAAATGCAGTAGGAAAATTGTTTGCAATATCAGAACAAATGCAAAGGAAAACGTTTCATGAATGAAAATATCCTAAATATTCGAGGAAATACATAGGAGCGAATTTGTAAGTTTGTTTGATTTTTTTTCAATTGAAAACTGTATTTATTTAACTAAAAAATACAAAACTATACATAATAACACTGACAAATTTGCAAATGGTGAAATGTGACAGATAGGAGAGAGGGGGTCAAAAATGTGGAGAAAAACTGGAACATCTTTTATGAACGGCATCGCATGCTTTTTGATACGTATAAGACAGGAGAGTAGGTATCCAGAGAGTGGAATAGGAAGAAGGATATATCCCTCCTAACGAAACTCGGAAATTTTCCTTTTTTTAACATAGAAAACTTCTAAATCTTACCCTATTACCAATATCATCCCTCGAAATTTTTTTTGGTTACCCCAATGACGTGTAAGTCAAAATGTCCAAAAAGCTTGCAAAAAATTTTTTCATGTAGGCGTTGGATTGTCAATGTGTTCACATCTATTCAAGCAAAAAATTCTTTTACTTCACTCGAAAGAGAAGCGAAACATTCTTACTCTATAGTTAAGCTCACACTAAAATTAATAACTCTAAAACACCTAATAAAACGCGCTTCAGAAACCTAATGCGATTTTTTTTTTCAATTTCTTTTTATACTTTGTAATGTATCACGTTTGCCGTTTGCGTTTGAGTGAAAACGAAAAGGAAAAGGAAAGTTTCAATGTCAGGTTTTGTTTTTAGCTCAACTCCAGGCTCTGTCCCAATTGGACCAATCGATTCAAACGGAGGAGAGACCCTGCAGCCAGTCACATCCTGACGCTAAGATAACTGCATCTCCCAGGACACTAGTCCTTAAAGCGCCATCTCTCGGGAGCCACGTTAGATTTGCCAGTTTTTAAAGGTGTAAACTGTGTAAACTATAGGTATAAGACACTTAAGAAGACACTATGCACACCAAGGGCGGATCCAGACCAGATTTTCGGGGGGGGCCATGTCAGAGTCGGAGGGTATTACCATGGGGGGGGGGGCAAGGCCCCCAGGCCCCCCCCCTTGGATCCGCCCCTGATGCACACATTATGTTACACATGTTTAGGGAATTTCTTTTTACCTATCCATCCCCCATTAGACCTTTACCTTTCAGGAACCCCACTCTCCTCTTCGTGATGGCACATTTTTGATGTTTTTAATAGTCCACTAAAAATAGAGTTGGTTGAACCTCAGACAAGTTGCAATAAAGGATTTTTCTCTTAAAAATGGCCTAAATAATGCTTTTAAAATTGTAAAAATTTAAAAAAAAAATCCATTACATTGATAGACCTGTGATAATGTTTATTAGAGACCTTTTACATTCAGAGACTGGACAATGAACGATTATCCGCCATTTTAGTTACAATCGGAATGAATCACCCAGAGTGTAATGCTAATTCATCCACTTCAAACTCTTTTTATTACTTCAAAACTATTTTATAAATTTCATTAGTTCTTTCAGAACACAAAATGATATTTTTGTTATTGTAGTATAGTAATTAAATTTATCTTAGAAAATGCATTTTAAAACATGAAATTGATTGTTAAGTTGCCACAGGAAACAATTGGCACGCTATCGCTCTTTTCGAGGAGAAATGCATGAAACGAAATTTTTATGGACTTGTAGCCAAGAAGCTAGTCTTGACTTAAATTATTTTTCAATTTTTGTTTTCAATTTCGTATTCAAATAGGAAATAGGTGACTAACAAATCTTGGTCCCGAAAGTCCAACAGGTCCCAACTTGGTCCCTGACAGTATTGATATTGGGTTTCAATTAATTTAAATTCAAACATCAAAGAAATAGTATTTTAATAGTAGAAATAGAAGCACACCCTAAGGGAACGTACCCATACTACGTGACTCGTTCAGGGGGGAGGGAGGTCTTCAAAGTACCACACTTGGTCACAGGGGGGAGGAGGGCTTAGGGTTTCGTCACGTAGTCAAAAAATAAACGTGAATAAAAAATATTTGTTTTTGTATATTAAGTTCCTGTTATGCATAAGTTCATCTTTTGCATAAGTTTTTTCTTCTTGATAACATATTTTCTATTTGTTACTATAAGTATGCACGCACACTTAGCGTCACGCGGCAAGCGCTGTATATTAATAAAGACAAAATATAGCCTAGTCGAAGCTACCTGTATAGTTACTTTTCCAGTTATGACCTGTAGAACTTGCTTTGCAGTGATAGGACCCCTGTTGCAAGAAAACGAACTTTACAATTAGGCTGAGCTCTTACTGTGTGGTGCATTCTGAAAGGTGACATAAGGAATACGAATCCGGTTATTGGATCCCCGAATATTGTGCAGAGAGATTCAGATTAGCAAAGGGTTCAAAATGATGGATTTTAAAGTGGATGGATGGAAAAAGTGGAAAAAGCAGCCCTATTAATTGCAATAATAGTTTTTTCGGAGTTTACTGACTTCTTTATTAAGTCTTTAAACAATATCGGGTAATACAGGATAGCGGGTATTCCCAAAAAAGCTCGGTTGTGCCCAAAGCTATCGTTGTGCCATTCCCCGTAAAAATTTTCGAGTTACAGCAATGGTGATATAAAGAGATGGAACTTCTTTAATTCAAAGTAGTGGATAATTCAAAGTTTTTTTTAGTGGACCCTTCAGCTTTAAATTATCTTAGTTGCACTGTAGTATATGCTTAAATTAACTATTAGGACTTAATTTTTTTCTTCAAAGAGGAAAGTAAAGTTCATTGTTTTTATTTACGTTACTATTTACATAATTAATTACAATTGGTATTTATAGAAGTGTGAATTAATTATGCTTTCATAATTTTAAGCCCCCATTCGAACCCACGGGCCGCCATTGACCCCATGTAGGTATCAAATTTATGCACTACTTTTATGATAACATTTTAAAAATTAATATGTAGGTAAAGGCTGTAAAGTTTACTGTCTTTGCATATGCATAGTCAATGCATTTCAAGTTAAATATTTATGTTTCTTGAAATAATTTAAGATTTTTTGCTAATTCGATGTTGGAGTTACATATTTAGAATACATAGATTGCTGACAAATATTTACGCAGAAAAAATTCACTATTTTTTATCATTTGCTATAATTTTTTGTTAACTCTTCAATTACACAATGTGCCATAACTTAAAAAGACTAATAACCTTAGGAGTTTTAAAATTTCTACCAATTTTAAGATAGTACTTTGAAAAAAAACCTTTACTTTTGCTTCAATCTATGCACCATCTCCTTAAAAAGGTCATAAAGGTTAACGTGTTAGAAAATAAAATATTATAACTTACGTTGCTTTAAATGATGTTGATTCATTTGATGCAGAGTATTGGAATGGCTGGTTGTTCAGCATGTGGATGTAAAAATCGATCTGAACGCGGATTCTCCATGAAGTGTTTTCCAAGAGATCCAGCGAGACGAAAGCTTTGGATTGCTGCTGTAAAGCGAAAAAAATGGTCCCCTAACCAAAGTTCTAGACTGTGTGAGGTATTATTCAAGTTTTAAGTACTCATTTAAGCATTCATTTTATAAAATACTTTGGCATATGAATACAAATAAAGTCTAAAAGTTTTTACTAGTAATTATAATCGAACTATTCAGATTTATCACTGAAGTAATAATATTGGTAGAGGCGGTGACAGATTTAAGTTTTATTATAGTAACTTCCCTTTCTATCCAGGCACATTTTGAACCTGACCAGTTTGAGAAACCAGATGTTGAAGGGAAAATTAAACTAAAAAATAATGCAGTACCTTCTTTATTTGATCATAAGAAAGCCGAAAAAACACCACCCCCTAGAATGCGTGCTCCACTGCCCAAGAAGCCGAGAGGGGCTTTAGGAACCTCAGAAAATAATATTTATGAACTTAAGCCAAATGACAGTGAGTATGTCACTGAATTAAAGAAAGAGGTTAAAAAACTACAAGATGAGATAAGGCAGCTTCGTATTACACTGACTCTCTCAACCCGAAATTTGAAAAATTTCTTAAGGGTAGATAAACTGATAGCAATGGGAAGGAAAAACACAAACGGTATGTTGTGGGGTAATTCTGTGAGTGATTTATACCACGTTGGAAGATTTTATGCAACTTAAATTTCAAATTACAGAAAAGGTTTTATATGCTCAAAGCTATACAGTACAGAAGTATACTTTATTCCAAATTAATTGTTAATAAATACAGTAAAAGGGGATAACTTTAGCCCAACTATTGGAAAGAGATTCCACGTACTCTTTTTATGTAAAAGAATGTGATTTTCACTTATTTAATGCTAGGGTCAACCAAGGACGGATTAAAGCCCCCCCCCGAGAAGAATCCCCCAAAAGTAGTTTCAGAAACACATTAGAAAAAAAAAACACATTACTAAACCTTTAATGCTTGCATGTAATTATTGCAAGTAAAATAGTTGAGGACCAAACTTAACTATGCCCTGTTGCTGCCCTGAAAATATTTAATACCTTAATTAAAGATGAGGTGGGTCGCGTTAGATTCTGGTCATAAAAAGTGGGTCGCGATGTTCAAAATTTTGAGAACCCGTGGTGTAGATGGTATTATAGTGAAATACGATGGTGCTCAAAGAAGAAATCAGTTTATTGTTCCAAATTCCAAAATTTGGATAAAGCTAACTCAAAGCTTTAATTTTTAATTTTTTTTTATATCTGTGTATGTGTACGCCTTCTTTTCTTTTTGTAGTGTAGTGGTATTATTTTGAGTATGTAATGATGCACACTTCCCTAGCCTCGCGCCCTTCTTCGCTCATTTGAATCACGTGGGCTGCGTTCCTGTCTTTGTTTTGAATATTCTTTTGTAAATAATTAGTTCTGTCTGTAAATAAAAGATTTCATCTTCCAAGGTTTTGTGAGTGGATGTTTGTATGTTCATAGCCGAACATACGGACTCGTGTTTTCATTTTGATTACTACTTATTTTTTCAAACTAAAAATAAACTAAAACACACTTTCCTTACAAAAATAAAGTAAAATTTATGTCATTTTCAATTTGAAAAATCTTTCAAAAGGGGCTTTCAAATTCTTTTTTCTTTTCATGGTGATAGGTAGAAGTTTCAAATAAATGGAAAGAAACATCCTTAACTTTTGGGGATTAAAAAATATTGAATTTTTGTGCATGACTATTGACACCAGAGTACTTGCAGAGTACGTAATGACATAATGGATTACATGCAATTTTTTTAACATAAAAATATACCTACTGCTACAATAAAATTTCATTACTCTTTATAAAATGTGACTCAACCTAAAAAAAAATTAAACAAATTATTAAAAGAAAATGTCCAAAAATTGAATAATTTGTAAGACAGTTGAACATTGGTAAAACATAATACTTAGGATTTTTAGTTTTAGTGGGTAATAGTTTCACATTTTTGGTGATATTCCCTCAAAATCAGGGTAGATTGGGAGATTTTGCTTTGAAAACAGTGTTTCAACTCCTTACTTAGTAGCCCAGGCAACGAAAAGGTATAGAGGGAAATTCTTGGAGCACAATTTTTGACTTCGGAACTTTGTTTGGACTAGTTAGGAGGTGAACATATCAAAAGTCCCCGCCCGTAGCCCTTACGCCGAAGTGAGGAGGGGTGTTCGAAAGTCTCATTTTTCAGTTTTTGGCTAATTACTCTTACAAAATGCGTCCCCACGAAAACGTTTCAATTCGCTTTTTTAAAGTAGATAAAATTATCAACAATTTAAGACCCTTCCCAGGTTTATACGTCCAATTGATCCCGAGTTACATCTCTTCAAAAATGGGAATTTTTTTCTAAAAATTCGAAAATTTGAGTAAAAAATGTATTTAAAGCAATTTATTGGATATATTACCCATCTAAAAGGGAATTAAAGGCTTTTACCTCATAATGCACTTATTTAGCTTTAATTTAAGCCCTGAATCAAGTATGTGAGATCAATAGTTCTCACGTTATCTAAAAAGAACAAAAATTGGGAAAATGGGATTATCCCAGTATAGTCCAGTCAAATAGTATTTATTTTGAGAAATATTTGGGGTAGAAGATATTTTTCTCTATCCGTATGTTTTTTTGGGGTGCTGAATCCGAATCTGAGGTTTGCCAACAAAATTTCGGGACGGAACATTGTGAAAATTCGAAAAAATGGCAAAAATTCGCCCCTTTTTTTCGTTTTTTGCCCCTAAAACATTACTTTTGCACTTCTGAGCTAAACAATCAATACAAAAAATAAAGAACACAAACCAAGCTACAAAAAAGTCTATTACAACTTTTCTCTCAGGCGCGTAGTTTCGCCGATAGAGCACGTTGAAAAAGGGGTTATTTTCGTTCGATTGGTAGAAAATGTCACTAGTATCGCCAAAACGCCAAATTTTTGGAACATAATACTTTAAAAACTGCTTTAATAATATTCTTCATCAAATCGACCATCTAAAAACTCTAATGATGATTAACTAAATGCATTTTCGTTGCGAGATTTCTCTTACGAACGAAAGTTCCATAGGAGATTATAGTATTTCGATAACTACATACATGTTGCTTCTTCGAGATTACATACAAAAGTGTTCTTTTGACTATTTTATAAGTTTTTGGGGGTGCTGAATCCGAATCTGACGTTTGCCAACAAAATTTCGTGACGGAACTTTGTGAAAATTCCAAAAAAAGGCAATTTTTGGGGGCAATGGGGCGAATTTTTACCATTTTTTGGAATTTTCTCAAAGTTCCGTCACGAAATTTTGTTGGCAAACTTCAGATTCGGATTCAGCACCCCCAAAAACTTATAAAATAGTCAAAAGAACACTTTTGTATGTAATCTCGAAGAAGCAACATGTATGTAGTTATCGAAATACTATAATCTCCTATGGAACTTTCGTTCGTAAGAGAAATCTCGCAACGAAAATGCATTTAGTTAATCATCATTAGAGTTTTTAGATGGTCGATTTGATGAAGAATATTATTAAAGCAGTTTTTAAAGTATTATGTTCCAAAAATTCGGCGTTTTGGCGATACTAGTGACATTTTCTACCAATCGAACGAAAATAACCCCTTTTTCAACGTGCTCTATCGGCGAAACTACGCGCCTGAGAGAAAAGTTGTAATAGACTTTTTTGTAGCTTGGTTTGTGTTCTTTATTTTTTGTATTGATTGTTTAGCTCAGAAGTGCAAAGGTAATGTTCTAGGGGCAAAAAACGAAAAAAAGGGGCGAATGTTTGCCATTTTTTCGAATTTTCACAATGTTCCGTCCCGAAATTTTGTTGGCAAACCTCAGATTCGGATTCAGCACCCCAAAAAAACATACGGATAGAGAAAAATATCTTCTACCCCAAATATTTCTCAAAATAAATACTATTTGACTGGACTATACTGGGATAATCCCATTTTCCCAATTTTTGTTCTTTTTAGATAACGTGAGAACTATTGATCTCACATACTTGATTCAGGGCTTAAATTAAAGCTAAATAAGTGCATTATGAGGTAAAAGCCTTTAATTCCCTTTTAGATGGGTAATATAGCCAATAAATTGCTTTAAATACATTTTTTACTCAAATTTTCGAATTTTTAGAAAAAAATTCCCATTTTTGAAGAGATGTAACTCGGGATCAATTGGACGTATAAACCTGGGAAGGGTCTTAAATTGTTGATAATTTTATCTACTTTAAAAAAGCGAATTGAAACGTTTTCGTGGGGACGCATTTTGTAAGAGTAATTAGCCAAAAACTGAAAAATGAGACTTTCGAACACCCCTCCTCACTTCGGCGTAAGGGCTACGGGCGGGGACTTTTGATATGTTCACCTCCTAACTAGTCCAAACAAAGTTCCGAAGTCAAAAATTGTGCTCCAAGAATTTCCCTCTATACCTTTTTTTGAGCATTCGTTGCCTGGACTATAGGCAAATTACATAATAATAAATTACAAAACCCGCGGCACGTGAGGTACGCGAAAACATTGAAGAACTTTGAAAAATAATAGTGTTATTTGGCGTTTACAATTGGATTTCAGTGCTCCGTCCATCTCCTCTAAACTCAGTTCTAATTATTTTTTAAAGATTTGTTTATTGTTATTTTTTGTTCAAGTATCTAAAGTGTTAATAATTCATGTGGAATGGACAAATCTCTTTTTAATAACCCGAATTATCCACTCCCCTTTTTGAATTTTCTTGATTTAGAACCAACAACTTTATTAGATAACTTAAAAACTTGTAAAATTATCTTTTCACTGAGGTATTAATACAATGTAGATAACTTTTTAGGGTTTTGGATACTTTTCTGAAGTTATTGATTAGTTAAATGGTTTTCAAATTACCCAGTATTGCAAAATGTAGTAAAATTTGGCATGAGTGAAAATTCCTTAAACTTTTCGCGGGTATACAGTAGGCCCTCGCATATTCGCGGTTCGGTATTCGCGTTTGAGCAATGTTACCCCCGCATATTCGCGGATTTCGATCTCTAAGTCATTTAGCAATGAAACTTGCATATTTGACAGGAAAAGATGTAATTGTTCGATTCCGGTATTTATTATGTAAAACCATTTTGAAAAATGTAACTTCTTCTACTATGCGAGTTTTCTAACTAGTAACCCTTTTGGTTTCGACAGGAAAAAAAGGTCGCCAATCCGTGATCGCCAAATACTTTTTTTTACATATTCGCGGTTCTCTATTCGCGGCCCCTCTTATTCGCGCATTATGATCTCAGTTATTTTTTCTTCATTATTTCAACAATTTCGTGAATTTCCTAGGCCTCTTTACTGCAGAAAAACTCTCACCAGATGACATTTACAGCTCTCTCTAGCTGGTAAATAGTTTTAAATTAAGAATGTCAGTTACGAACATATATGTTTCTAGTTTTAATTCGTAACGTTTTTCGAGGCTATAAAGCTTTTCACGATGACGACACGACCAGTTATTTTCTTCTAACTGTGATGGATTAATGCGATTTTGTGGTTTGGGGCGGTCAGATGGAATATTAAATTTACAGTAGGTCCTCCCTGAGAGATATTTTTTTAAAAAATAACATCTTTAAAACTAGTACTGCTGTTAAGCTGTTTTAAGATTTAAAACTGATACAAAATAAATTTAAAAATAAAGGGGGCACATTAATTTTTAAAAATTTGCATGTAAAAATTTGTGCGCAGTATAGAAATCGAAGTAAAAACAAGGGGTTCTGGGGGGGGTCCTCCCCCAGAAAATTTTTGGAAATTCGACTCTTAAAAACATTTTAACTCGTTTTTATCCACTTTTAGGTCGACTTTCGGAGGGGATGCCGGGCCCCTTTAACACCCCTTATATACGCCTCTAGCTGCCTCTAGCTCACGGTGGGCGATTTTCCCCTAAAAATTTTTAGAGTCGATTTATATTATCTCTATCTATTTATATTCTAGAGAAAATTTAAGTGTCTGAAAAGTGTTTTTCAGGCACTTTTAAGGGGTATAGCGTCCGGTGTTGAGTCGTTAATCATAATTATAACATCTAAAATAGGATCTAAAAAATTTTAGGTCAGGTCCAATGGTGGGGGGGGGGGGTCCGGACCCGGGACTCCTTGGCAACGCCCCCCCTGAATAAAAACTTCTATCTTATCATAGAAAACGACTTAAAATACTCAATAGCCATGGGAAAATTTTGAATTTTAGACTGCCAAAGAGTGTTCTGATTCTGAAACTACTTTGAGGGTATTTTTCTCAAAGGGGGCTCTCTGCCCCCTTTAATGCGTCCTTGGCTCCTAGCGGGCCGGAATCTGGTCATTCGGAATAAGTTTCCAACATGAACTACAATCATGGAGTGAATACTAACGAATAGCTAGTGGGTGTGACAGAATGATCAGGGTTTAGTGCTCATACTGAAAATAATTTTAAAATAAAAGTGGTAGATTAATGTACATTTTTTTGAATGTTAATTTTTAATAAATGTTTAATTGTAGCCACCACTATTTTATGTATGATTAAGTTAATCATATCATTCTACCATCTATTGACTGCAGTGCCATAGGCCTTTGATGCCTCACGAAGCAACGAACCAAAGAAAGAAATCATCTCCAGTGGGTGGTTTTGCTATCGAGAAGGCAGGTTATGGCTTAAAAGCGCTCATGTTTGAACGTGAGCAGTCGAGGCTGGGTTTGTCATGGTAGCATTTAAACTTTCACCAAAATTCAAGTTTAATAACTAAGAAGAAAATAATAAACAATAATTTTTGACAAGTTGATAATTTCAATAATTTTACATCGTGCTTGATATTAATATCTAAGTTAAATCAAAATGTTGTAAGTGTAAATAGATAGTGTAATAACAACAACTTTAACAATTTAAATTTAAGGTATGTTCGAATTTTTAAAATTATAAAACCAAATTCCGCACATCCCCAGACCTCAATCCTTTCGATTTCTTCCTTTTATGAAATTCTTTGTGTATGAGACGATCTCGTCGCCAGGATCGTTGATCGCCTCGTGTCCGAGAAACACCAGCTCATTTTGAATGGGTCCGAGAATAAATGCGTCGACGATGCGTGGCCAGCATTTAGGGTAGATGGAAAACATATTGGGAACCTTCTTTAAAATTGAATATGGCTCTTTAACATAAAATAAATTAAAATAATTTAATAAAAATGTACTTTTCATTTTTGACTTTTTCTTTCTTCAGCTAGGAACCCTGTAGTGATTACAGTTTATACCTTCGGCTCAATTTTCTATATAAATTTTGATTGACGTGGTATGACAGACTAATTTAAAACCAGCTGAATAAGCTTTACAATTCGTAAGATGAAGTTGATTACTTTATTTTGGACCCAAATCCAATAAAAAGTCCCAAGGAAATTCTATGATTGAGATTTTAGATTTAGTTTTTTCATAAAACTATTCAAATCCTAATAATCTCTCCGTGTTCAAAGCAGGAGAAAAAACACAATCTTCGAGTATCCCGGTTATTAACTTTACCAACTGAGTTACGGTTTTAATAATAAAATAATAATCGAAAATAGATTTCGCCAAATGGTTAATACGTTGCCAAATATGGTTGACCGTGCATCAGTAAAGAAGACTGATCGAAATGAATCTTTTCCTATCCAAAGATAACTTCCTGAAAAATTTATAGTTAAAACTACTTTTTGCATGAGCCAGTTTCATTAGTTTTTTGGAATAAATGACGGAATCGAACCATTATATCTGTTACATTATCATATATGCTCGTTTTAAAACTGGGTTCGTTATTCGCGGATTTCGCGTATTCGCGGTATATTTTGGAACGTAACTACCGCGAATAACGAGGGAACACTGTACCCCTATTTTAATTTTTACATCTCCACTATTCAGACGTACTTGAGAAACAATGTTCTTTTATGTAAAAATACTATAGCCAGTCAATGAATAATATTTTTTACTTTTTGAAGGATTGAAAAGGTGGAAAGTGTCAAGCCTAAGTTTTGTTTCCAAAATAGTGTCACTCTTTCTAAAAAGTTTGACCATCCTTGGACTAAATGATGAATAACAATTTATCTCACTGTAGTAAGAAAAAGTCTACGACTCCCGTCTACAAAATCATTCCTAACCGAAAGGAGAGCACATAAGAAAAATCTGTCCTACGCTAAATCCAGTCCCTCAAAAGAATGAGTTCGTTTGTTCAGAGAGGCAAACCATAAGATGAGCTTCTGGGTCCGAAAAAGCAGCTTCCAGTCTCATGGGCAAGAAGCAAGCTGTGATCCAAGTGTGAATGCATGAAAAAGCAGTACCAATCTTAAATGTTTAAAAAGTGAATAATCTTCTGTTTATTAAACTTCAAAGAAAACAAATGTATACATAGATTTTATATAATAATCAAGAGTAGTTATAATATTCACTTTTTAGTGAGTGATGTTTCCAACAATGAACAGTATATAACATCTATTACAAATATGCAATAATTAAATTAGCAAAGCTGTGATACAAAAACACCACTAAATTAAAATGCGATGGAAAAATCCTCTTTCTACACTCAAATGTACAAAATAACTTTCATACATACACATGAATGAAAAAATAGAAAGTTCTATGCTTAATATACTATTGGGCCAAAAATATTTGGACACCTGCAAATTCAAAGAAAAAAGATGAATTATTTATTTTCTATACTTGGTAATGGCTAGATAAGAGGAATTACAGAGGTATCTCTCTGAAACATACTTTCAACCAGTTGTAATTTTTCCAAGATTAATTTTTTGCCAAGTTATCGATTGAGACTATAGTCTTTGTAAATAGAATAGGGAGCTCAAGGTCACAATTTTTATCTCGTCCTCATGGCAACAACATTGCAATACAATATAGAAATGGAGTGTGAGAAGTGGGAAAATTGTGACTATTTTATTTACACAAGACAACCCTGAAGCATAGAAAGCGCCAAATTGTCCAAAATAGTAGTTTTTCCCTGCATTTATTTTACCAGGTATTGAGACTAATTGCTCCATGCAAGACCAAAAGTATTTACTACAGCAGGACAGAAATAGTGATTTGCATGGGTGTTCGAATCCGAATGACTAAGTCACTTGCAAAGGTTACCATGGCTTGGTAATATAAGAAAAAGGGAGTTCAATGACTGGTGTGTCCTGTTTAGATTCAAGAACAATTGAGACAAGTTGGATGCCGAATAAAGAAATGCCATCACCATCCAAAATTAGTGATGTGATGGAAATAGACTAGTCTTTGAATGACCGAATGTTAAAAAATTTGGCATGAAAAGGAGAAGTATTTGAGAGTATGCCTCGGAGAGTTACCTCTGTAATTTCCACTTGTGAATTTTCTACCAAGTATTAAAGAAAAATAATATATGCTTTTCATTGAATTTGCAGGCATCCAGATATTCTTGGTCAAACTGAACACATATAATACAGTACACACACAACAAGTA
The DNA here is from genome assembly GCA_963680715.1 of Tetragnatha montana. NCBI lineage: Eukaryota > Metazoa > Arthropoda > Arachnida > Araneae > Tetragnathidae > Tetragnatha > Tetragnatha montana. The sequence goes on along the minus strand of OY796682.1, from coordinate 34,291,691 downwards.
GATATATTTGGTGTAGGATTTTATCCTGTAATTAAAAACAGAAGCATAAAAGCAAATGCATTTATTAAACTAAAAAATTAAAATATTAAATTAAAAACATTGACTAGATAAAAATTCCATAAAATAAGCTTATGTAGCATAGCATGACATAAAACAGCAAATTTTCATGTGTTATTGTTTATACAGACACAAATGTTACACACAAAGAAAAACAAATGAATTTAGGACATCAAATTGTTTTTAAACAAAAAACAAAGAAACCAATGCATCAAAGATTATTAATAAAAATATCTAAGGAGGGGAAATAAGAAAAGATGAATTGTAAAGGAAAACTAATTTAAGTACAGCAATTCTTTAGAGGTTTTTAAGTATTGTATATCACTGATACAGATTAGGTTTTTTTTAATTTTCTTACTTTAACTATACAGTAAGAATATATTTAACAAAAATTACAAGTAAAATTACTTAATAGATCAGACTAAAATTTTAAGTTCAAATAAAATTAAACAGTATGGCTTATTTAAAAGCTAAAATGGTTTGAGGGTTTCCCTTGAATATCTACACTTATTTAAACTTTTCTTTTGAGCTAAGAGTGTTCATGTGAGTCAAAGCTACTTTATAGTACAGATTGTGTAGTTCTAATACAGAATATCGTTTTAAGTTTCTATCTTGTGTTACAATTAGAATTCTAACTATATTATAAGGAAAACTAAGGGGGAAATCTTGTAAAGGGTATAACAGATTTTAGGAAATGAACTTTCAGAATAAAAACTACTTAAGTCAAAACCATTTAATTTTTTAATAAGAGAAGTTAACTTACAGAAAAATAGTTATAAACATAAATGAAAAATAAATAAATATAAGTTTTTACAGCAGATTATTTGAGCCCATTAAATTGTATTAAGAGTTTCAGTATAGTTTAAAATGTCAGTTTCATAATGATTTAAATAATAAGAATATCTTATATCCCTACTTAAGTAAAAAAAATAATCTTAAAATTAGAAGGAACCATAAAAATATTTAGAAATAAATGGTGTGCCAGCAATGTATACAAATTAAATACCCATAAAAGACCATAAAGATAAATGTCATACATTTAAGTAATAAAGTATTTTTTATAATTCTTTATGTACATTTTTCAAACACTGAAAATTTGAGAACACTATTATAGTTAAAGTAGATATCCTTAGCATACAAAAAACACTATTTTAAGATTAAAAAATTTAAGTATCACTTATAATATATTTTACACTATATTTATGAAAGATAACCACATAGTTTTTAGAGATGTAGCACTATGAAGGATATTGGTTCATAAATTATTCTTTTACGACTGGTTCTATAGAATATAAGTACAAAACAGAAAGCTTATTCAATATTTATCTTTAAAACCCTAAAAATTAAATAACTTAAAACTAAAAATTTTCAAAAAGAAGATACAAGGTTTCAAAGTATAGGAAACTATTTTTTTATCAAAAATATTACAGAGTTCTCATCAAATTTTTGATATGCATGCTTTAAATGGAGAGAAACTTTTCTATAATACAATTAAGACTTTTGAAAAAGGATACATCCTTAAAACTAAACCATTTTAACAATTTCAAAGTGTCTAAGTAAGACAATGACTTTAATATGAGGTAAAGGCTATGTTGGAAAATAAGAAAATAAATATGTTTACACATAAAAGTTCCTTGCAGAATTTTAAAATGAAAATGGAATTTAAAAATGACTTTCTTCTGAAGACAAGTCTCAAAATGGAGTAATGGATAAATCCAATGCATCCCATAATTTTCATCAAATCAAAGAACTTTAAAATCTTATAAGAAACTTTCATTTAATTTCAATGGGTTTTTTATACAAAATTGCATGCTTTTTTTTTATAAAACTTTCAATCAATTATTGTGTGTTTAATTTTACAAAATGTTATCTACCAAACACACGTTGGAACACCCTTTTTTCAACATTAGTTAACCACTGAGATTTAAGAAAATAACTTAGGCAATAGAAAACAGTAGAATAATATCCATCTGAAATAACCATCATGAGACAAAAATAATTTTTCACTATCTGAAAGGAATATCCTATGACAAAAGTAATTGTTCATTATGACCAATATTAAAATATAAGTCCATAGTCGGTGAATACAAAAAAATTAAGAAGCGAATGATTTAATGGTCCCTTATAAGAAATAGTGTGTAATATCCCAGTTTCACTCTAGGGTTTGACTATTTGAAAGCAATATTTTACAAAAACGTTTTGAAACCATGCTTTGATTTAAATATTTAAGTTAAAAAAAAACAGTCAAATAATTTTGTAAATTGAGAAATGTGAAATTAGTTTTGAGATTTTAACCACTTAGATTAATTTATGTTAAATAAATTTTAGATAGCTTTTAAAACTGTAATATGATGCAATGAAGTTAAGCTGTTGTTAATGCTTAGATCACCTTTTAATATATGTGGTATAAAACAATTAGTGACACTAGTTAATGACAAATAGTTATGGATGAAAACAAAAAGTCAATAAAGTCCTTCACAACTTAACGCTATTGTTTGAGAGCTGGATATATTGATATTCAAACAGGACTACCCTTCTAGGAAACAAAATTATGTGAGTCAGCCAGGGCAAAGCGGTTGTATTATAATTATTGGCAGCTAAGAAATTACTACACTTTCCTTGATAAATCATGAAATTACTACCAAATGAAATTGAGATTTTTGACCACTTAGGTTTTATCAATGAATAATTGTTTTTACATTTTAAGCCCAAGTTCATTTAATGTAGCTTTAAAAGTTTCTGAGATATGACTCAACAGAATGGCTTTGCACAGGCCAACTGGCAGAATTTTTTACTTTTTAGTATTGCAAGTAGCCAGCTCAGCTGTAGGACTTAATATGTAAATAAACTATTTAAAACATCAATTAAAAATATATAAACATATCCATAGTATTAACATATTATATAGTCCACTTTAAAAGCAGTCTGATAGCTAATAACTAAACCGCTCCTGGGAATGTTTTTCCCATCTAAATGCTTTTAAACATCACTGCTGCTCATTGGATATCAAATAGGTGTTTACCTAACAGCAGCGTTAGAAATTGGGGGGAAAAAACACTGGTCCTGTGGACCAGTGCTTTGCCAATCTTACTGGTCTCCAACAAAAATCACTGGTCCGACAAATTAAAAAGGACCGGTTTAAATATATAAAGTAACTATATTGCACTGAATGTGAGTACCAAATAGTGATGTTAAAAATCTATACATAATAATATTTTTTCTTTTTCGCCGGGGGCTCCCCTATTCCATATAACCACATTGCGGATTCTGTCAAAAATATGTACTTGCTTTACCAAATGCAATCATCAAACGAACTTAAAATACCGCTATTACCGAACAAATCTTCTAAATGATTTTACACGTGCTCGAGAAATCACTGGTCCGCCGGACCAGTGATTATCTGATTCCACTGGTCCGAGCCTTTTTTTACTTGTCCCGGACCAGCAAAACACCCCAATTTCGAACGCTGCCTAACAGTTTTAAAATATTCAGACGTTTTGAAAAATTTTTGTTCTCCAAATTTTCACATTTCTAGAGAATTCCCCACGTGGCTGCAAAAGGGCATAATTCTGCAGTCTTCACTGAACTGGATTATGGGGCAAAAAAGAACAAACTTTGTCATTTAATAACCCCAAAACTAATAATCTCATCAATTAACTTTTTGTTACAAAAATGCTCTGCAAACATTTCTCTACAAAAGTTTAAAATTTTGAAAATTTCTATCCAATTACTTTTGTGTAATGATCTCTCAGAAGTGAAAATTTTCTGAAATAGCAGTAACCTTTTTTTATATAGAAACTAAAACATTATTTATCTCATTTTTGAAATTTTCATAACTGTGAGTATGCATCTAATGGGAATGGTTTAGAAATTAACAATCAACCTTACTAGGAGAGGAGCCCTTACCATACATAAATATGGATACGAGCTGGTTAAAACAAAATTGGTTTAAGTTCACTGAACATAGTTTTGAGTAATTAGGCAACCACCCCACTAGACAAAGGATTTTAAAAAATATCAAAATCCATGTCTCTCTAAAATTTTGCATTTTTCGACTTGTACCACTCCTATTCTGAGCAGCTCTTAAAATTGAGATTGTTAATAATAGGTGCATATGAGGTAGAATATACCAATCACCCCATAAATTTGGCTACTGATACTAAGTCCATGCTTGTTACAGGTAAGCACAAATATTTATTTAAGGAAATTGTTTAATAATCTTCATAAAATATGTTTTTCAGACATATTTAAAAAAAGAACTTAATTCATACTACCCTACATTATTTTACAGTATTTTATTTAAATTTACATAATTGTCTGGTTTTTAAATACTTTGATTTAAAAAAAATAATTTTTTCATGAAGTTATGGAATATCACACTTTTACTTACATCACCTTTTGTTTTAAAAAGTTTTAATTTTAATAATACAGTTTATTGAAAAAATAATGAAACTTGATTTGCTGTGTTAAATAAAATTATTTAAAAAGGTATAAGGTAAAATGCATCTATTTAGAGATTAATGTAAATATCTGAAAAACATCTTTAACAAACAAATATTCAATAGAACTTTGGATAGTTGAAAGAAAAGTTCAACCCTCTACCAAATTCAAAATATCAGAACTACTTAATTTCAAAAACTTACTTTTACTAGAATTTCAAATTAATGCAAAGCAAAAATCAGTAAATAAAACTATTTCCACACATCAATAAATATTGAGCTTAAAAACTGTCAAACAAATATAAAAATAGTTAGAAAAATTAAATTCTTTATATACACTATTTAACTAAAAACACTCATTATCAACAGAAAGAAATAACTATATAAAGAATGACTTGTCCATATTTTTAACAAAAACTAATTCATAAAAAATAATAATAAAAATCCCCATATATTACAATAAAATTAACAAAGTTCAATGAATTAGAAACAATCAAAGGTTTTGGCTACTAGGGGAAAGGAATTATGAGTCTATAGCAGAAATTCAAAACAACTTTTTTCTCATAAAAGATTTAACTAACACAAATTCCATACAAAACAGTATGCCTCCTACTTTAATCCCAGTATCTAACTATAAAGGGAAATTATTTTTGAAAGGATTACAAGGGTGTTTGTTTTATTTTGATGAACTTAATCTGAAAGTTTTTCACTTCCCATATGACTGGGGTGTCTTGGAAACTAATTCTCCATAGGGTGCCGAGAATTGGGAAAGTTTTGGAATCTCTGGCTTATAGCCATTCATCATTAAAATAAAAGTTAATATTTTAAAATATTTTCCCTTTATAAGTAGAGAATTTAAGTTAAGTAGCAATGTATCATACTGAAAGAGTATGATTTTACCTATAAATCAATTGTGATACCTTTTACAGTGTTGCTTATCATATTCTAACCTTTCTACTTCACTTTGCAATAGTTTCAGAGTATCTTGCAATGTAGTTTTTTCAAGCTGCAGCCTTCTGGCCTCATTCCGCGATTCAATCAGCTGCCTCAGCATATCATCATCTTTAGGATTGCGTAACAAACTCAGTTCTTGCCTAAGAATTTGGTTCTCTTGTTCTATATTTTTCATTAAGTTAAGCTTAACTCTCAGTTCTCTATTGTCTTGGAGAAGTTTTGTAATGGACAATTGTTCTTCTTCAGAGTTATCACAGACTGAGACACTATTAGATTCACCATTGCTGCAGGAATCAGATTTGGGGACTTTGTTTGAGAGTGTTGCAGTAGAAGAAGCATGTTTTAGAAGTTCCCCTAAATTTTTTTCAACATATCCTTGAAAAAAGTACAGAGAAAATCATTATAACATAAATTAAAAGTATCATTTTTTATGTTAATCTAAAAATATCAAAAATTTGGAACATTTGATTTGATAAGTCACATGAGTAATTAATTCCATGTTAGATTGATCACCTTTTTGACATCATCTCTTCAGATTTTGATAAAAGTTTATAAGGACAACACACATGACAAGATAAGTATATCAAATCAAATAAGTAATTAAGTATATATTTTTAAACTTTAGGGGTCAAAATTAACATTTTACAAATGGTTTATCTTGGTCAATTTTAAGATATAAATATGAAAATTGGAAGATTTACTTATCTTGACATGTGTGTCCTTCATTCCAAATTCCATCAAAATGAGAAGAGGTGAGAATGTATTTTTCATTGATTTGTAATGTCTTACATTCAATAGTAAGGTTAAGTTATGTCTATATCAGGTTCACTATAGCTGTGCTTGACTGTACTTCTGTTTAAAAAAAAATTACCTGGAGGAAGAGGAAGAACACTCAATAGTCCATCTAGAGTTCTTTCAATAATGCAACCAGGTAAGCTTATGTTCAAAGGAACACTATTGGGTGAAAGCACTGCAGAAGGAGGCTGATCATCCTTTATTTAAAATAAAAATAATAAATATGATCTGCTTAGAATTATGGAACTATTTGTGACAAAAATTATATAATTTGAGTTCAGCATGGATTTGTATTAATTAATAGGATTTTTATATTTAAAATTAACCAAAGTCTAAAGTACAGTAAATTGGCATTTGAGAGAAGCAGTAAAAATATAATATAAACTGTTGCATTGGTGATAAATACACTTTATGTTTTGCAGGGTGGAAAACTATGAGGTTTTATCTATGTAACAAAACTGAACCAAATTATTAGCTTTTTTTAAAACTATTCACATTTGTATCATAATATGAAATAGGATGAGAGTCAGGGGCCTAACCGCAATCTCATCGCCTATAGTTGCTATCGACAATAGGCGAGATGGAATAGTCGAGAACACTTTTTTCTCTATGCGAGACCTTCCCAAAACGCGCTTTTGGCCCGACCGCGAACCGGTTGTAGAAAAGGATTTACTGATGCACCTCGCTTTCGTGTCGTGTTGTATTCATCCGCATGAGCTGCAATATCGTCCGCCATCTTGTATTAAGTTTCGAACCGTATTCAGATTTCTTTTACACTTTTGGTGGTCCGTTATAGTCTGTGTAAATAAAATCTGCGGTTTCACGTCATGCTTTACCATGGCAACGCAGAAGAAATACATGGAGAAAAAACTCAAGGTCAACCGCCGATTCTATTTACACAGACTTTAAATAGTTCAAAAAATATAAAACAGCTATTAATTTCCAAAGCAAGTCCTCAGATATTAATCTAATACGAAAGTAATGGACATTAGTGTTTATACAAATTTGTAGGATCAGTGTAGAATTACTTGTGACGTTTTTCCATAGATGGCTCCACTATCACATTAATGAATAAATCAATTTATAAATGGAAGGGCTATACTTTTCAATTTGTTTTTGTTTCTTAATCGTGTTAAAGTTTCTGAATGCATCCCTAAAGTCCCAGCCATAATGAAAAATTGTCTTCGGATTTAGAAAATGCAAACAAAACACTACACCGCATCACTACTCTTCCCAAAGTAAACCGTGCGCAGACATAGAGAAAGAGTTCTTAAATAAAATACTTTAAAAAGTACAATCGAAGATTTTTAAGCATACCTCAAAGAATGATAAGGTTAAAAACTAAAAGAAACGTCATAATATAAGGAAATAATAGCAAAAAAACAATACATAGCGTATACGATAATTGCGAAAAGACCTTTACGAGTCCTCCGAAGCAGTCGCTTCGTAGGCGAGGGAAAATTTGCTGTAGGCGAGGTTTCGATAAGTAGACGAATGCTTCGCGGTTCGACCATTTGCCGAACTATCGTAATGTGACGTCACGAGCTCGCCTAGACTGGTTTCGTCTACAGGCGATGGGATCGCGGTTAGGCCCAAGGTTTACTAAGTCTCTTCATGGTCAGGCCAGACTTTGCAGTAAAGCAAAAAGCAAAGCTATGTCGTATTCTCTGTTGTCTATACTTAAAGATAAATTCATCTCTTAAATTAAAAATACAACAATTATCATATACTGTATTTATTTTGTAATATTTTATCCTGATGTTTTTATAAAAACTTCAATAGCTCAAAATAAGTTTGGTTAACTTACACTACCAGTTCATATTAGAAGTGAAATACATGAATAAAAAATAAATTTAAGACCAGGATGGATGAAAGAAACAGAGCATTATTTCTTACCTGTAATTGTATTTGTAAATTGTCTAATATAACTTTAGATGGAACTGGTTTGGCAACAACCTCATCTTCAAAAAATTCAACTATCCCAGAAATGCTGTTCATTTGCAATTGTAGATATAGATTGCTAGCCAGAATGCTTAAGAAACCAGAACCTGCTTTCTCTTTGGCACCTCCATCATAGTCTTTATCTAATCTCATACTGAATTCACATTCTCTCAATGATGTTGTCAACCTTTCATTTTTCCAACTTCTAGCTCCTAATAAGGATAAATAAACAGTAAATATCTGCATATCCAGAAGTTTTAAAACATAATATAATATGATCACAATAATCAATGTTATTGAAACTAAAATTTAGGTACATGTTGTGACTAGTAGCGACGCATAATTAGGTGGCAACACCTAAATTGTGAGATTTAAATAACGCGTTATCTTTCAACCTCAGTGCCATGTAACAAGAAGCTAAATTACCTGCTGGTTTTTAATTACTATATTACCTAGGCCGTTTAGATACAACAGTACATAACTTATTTATTCATACATGCAAACAGTTCTTAAAAAGTCAAACTACAAAATTTTAAATACAGTAACTACCTTAACTTAAATCCAAAAACTGGTTATATTTAATAGATTCTGCACTAAATTTTAAAATGAAGCTTTTCAATAATATTATGTAACAGTGCCCCTAACAATTAAAAAAATTCAAATTTTCCAAGTGAACCAACTATGATATAATATAATAAATCAGAAACATAGATAAGAGATCATTTTTATTGAAGACACGGTATTAAAGGTATAATGTAAAATCAAGTCACAGCCCCTTTAGGACCAAAGATACCAAAAATTAATATAAGATTATGAAATATAAACAGATTAAGTTGAACTAAAGTTTAAAGACCTGTATTCAAAGGTATCTGTAATGCAATTTAATAACTCACTTGCAGAAAAGTTGTTTTGAAAGTTTTCCCATGATATTGCAGATTCTTCTTTTGTTTCAATCTGACTGCAATGCAACAAAATACTTGAATCTAGCTTTGAAAGTGTGACAAAACCAACTTTACCAAACTTGAACACTGTTATTGATACCTAGAAAATATATCCTCCATCATTAACTGAAAACAATGGATGAAAGCTAGAAAATAGCCAGGATGGAATTGGATTAAATGTTTTTATTTGTAATTATCTGGATTAATTTTTTTTATCCCATTCTGTCTAGCACAAAATTCTCAGAGTTTTTGTGACAGAAATATGTTTGAGAAATGTGACAGTTTTTGTGATGACAGAAACCTTTTACCTATTCAATCAAGTATTAAACTATATCATTAACTATACTATTCTATCAAGTATTATTACTATATCGAAAAAAAAACCTTCTTTAAATAAGGTAAAAAAAACAACCTCAAGTATTTCAAGAATAGTTACTTCACAGGTAATAAAATAATAGTTTTGACATTGCAGGCATCCATAGGTTGGTTGGTTGGTTGTTTTGGGTTTTATGGCGCAAGGTCCCTATATCGGACATTCCGCGCCAAACCAGGCATCCATAGGTAATAAAAATTTAAATTAACATAGGGCAATAGACATAGACAGGACTCAAACAGGAGAGCAACATGCATTCTCCTTTTTTAAAAAAAAGTTTAAATTTAGCATTTACTTTCATCAGAAAATTAACAAATATACATTTAGATCATCTTATCAATATTAAACTTGATAAAAAATGTATCTAGTTTAAACAGTATAAATAATAAAATTTTGCAAGTTTTATATCCTGAACTGAACATCTTAATCTAGAAGGGTGGCAAAAGCCACTGGCTGCATCCCCCACTAGACCCATGCTTAAGATTTAGAAAAAATTATCTGAATATATATATGAATATGAACTGAAATAATTAAATTATTTCAGTGATCAGATTCTTTCAAGTAAAAGTTTCTTAAACTGATTAAATAATGAAATATTCATGCATATTAATAAGAAATATAATATTCAATTACCATTTCTTTCTTCTTTTCACTATTTAGAGTGTAATTACTAATAATTGAATTTTCTCTCATCTTGCTAGCCACATCAATACCCATTTCCGGACGTGCGTGCTGAAAAAACTCATCTTCCAAAGAGCCATCTTGGTTGACCAGCACAAACTGGTCTAAATCAGACGACACATCACTGCGGATGGAAACAGCATCATCGTCTTGGAATGAAGTCAAGTCCCCGTCCAAAGATGTGAAGTGCTCGCTTTTGGCCAAAGCTGAATCAATGCTAGCCACCAATGAGCAAAACCCCCTCTTCATGGCAGAGGTTCCAGTCTGAAAGCCTCTTTGGATAGATTCTGCAGCAACTGAGGGTTGGGCCTCTTGAACAGGTGTGTGTACTCCTTGAGAGGAACCGGAGGAGTGGCAGTTGAGCAATGAGTCACTGCAAGACTTGGCCATGCCATTTTCAATGCAGCAGTCGTCAAAGACCGAGCACAGCACATCTTGGGCTGTGGTCTGGCCGGCAGTGTCACACTCACCGACAGAGAAGGAGCTCTTTGATTGAAGAATTTTCTGCCTGAAATTGTGAGGGATATCACTGGTACTGGAGCAGTCCTCCTGTAGGGAAGCTAAATCTACAGAATCAGAGGTGGCTGACATTTGGTTCAGGTTTCGCAATACTAAGGATAACTCCACTTGAGGAAGCCAGGCAGAAGTGCAGATAGACAAGACAGGCTTATTTTGAATGATGGCATTAGTGTCAGTCTCTAGATTTTCTGTCATGTCTGAGAGGATATCGGCGGCTCGTAAGACAAACAGATATTGATAATGGGACAACTGAATATTAACAAGGGAATTCACATGCAATAACAAATAAACATCAGCCTCATTTTCTTCTTCATTATTGTTCAAGTTACTGATGTTTGAATATGAAGAATTAATATTGCCATTTACAACATTATCTTGACACTCATGAGTTTGAAGATTTGGCAAGCACATTTTTGAGTTTTCTACTACTTCTATATTTAATGAAGTTCTTAACATTTCTTTGGTCTTCTGGGTACTATAAAACCACAAAGTTATGGGAAGTGGATCCAGAAACGGCTGAAGTCTTGTGCGCCCAGATTCACAGACAGTAAATTCAGCCCAGAAGGGATCAAAATAGATACTCCACACATCAGTAGATTCAGTTAATGAATCTTTTAGAGATTGGGTTTTTCCATCAGGGTCTTTACCTAAAAAGTTTTAAAAATATAATCAAATTAATATCTTTGTAAAATTTGTTTTCCTGCAAAATAGTTTCATATAATAAATTAAACATAACCTTACCAAACATCATAATACTTAAACAAAAGTATTAGCCTTATTTGATTAATTTTAATAACTCTCATAGATTCAACTAAGGAGTTGATAAAGGAAACCCTATCAGATGATTACTTTAACAAACACTAAGTTTGCCACTTATATTCATAAAACTGTTTGGAAAAAAGAAATATTTTTTGAGGCAGTTTTTAGCAAATCAATTATATTTCTCCAATAAAATATTTATTTTTGTTTTTATATATATTTTTTTATTTATTTTTGTTGAGTTAAAAACACAATTTAAAGGTACAAAACTAATGAAGGAAATTTGAGGAAACTCCTGTTTGATCATTAAAACATCAAATGAATAGATGAAATTCAAAGATTCAAATACTTAAAGGTTTTAACAACAAGGATGCCCAAAGGATCTCAAGATCCCTAACTACTATCAGAAACTGATTGTAATAAAACTATCATGGAAGCCTATGCATTGTTGGCTTGCAAAAAAGAGATATAAAATCTGAAATTGAAACTGTAAACTAAGATTTAATATTAGGAACTCTGTATAAATATAAAAAATCATATTCTAAATATAACAACTACACCTACACCAATTCATCCTTTTCATTGCATTTTTATGTAGAAAAACTTTATAACAAAAACTAGACCGTAAAATAAATTTAATAATAAATAAATTTAAATTTGAGGATTGTTTTTTAAAACTTCTGTTTTGATCTTGAAAAAAATTTAGTAGGAATTTCAAAATAATTTTGCTACTGATAATTAGTCCTTTCCCTGACAATCAATTTGCATCATTACGGGGAAAAATCAAACAATTTTTTTAACTTTTTTTACTAGTTATTGCATTTACAAGCAGGCAACTCTTTCTTCTTTCCTGCCAACCCATAGATAAGATATGCAATAAAATAAGGATGAGATAAGATTCAAACCTCATCAAAAAATTTTCTCAATTGAAAAACTGTCTTCAAGATCTTTATTAAGTTTGAAGACTCAATTTTGAGTTACTAAAATATGAGAAATTTTTAACGTCACAATAACGTGGTAAAGCAAGATCCTGTTTAAGTCCAATTAGATTTTTCAATTAAACTGGCAGGTCTGGTCAGATCTAGTTAAATCCCATTAATTTCTTCTGTATTTGATTCTTAGCTGTTCTTGTGTTGTTTCAAAAAGATTTGAAGCTTAATCTCATGGCATATCATTTCTATGGGTTGGTGGGAAAGAAGACAAAAGTTTACTTGTAAACATGATAACAAGTCTAAAAATGGTAAAGGTTTTTCCAAGTTATAGTGAATGTCAGGGATATTCCTTACTACCAGTAGCAAAATTATTTCAAAATTTCACAAATACACTTTTTTAACAAAAACCTTTATTTTACAAAACCCTTGTAACATCAATCAAAAAGCATGAAAATTACCTATAACATGGTTAAAGAAAGCATTTGCTAGTGGCTTTTTATCATCTTTCCAAGGAAATTTAGAAGTGTTTGAAAACATTTCAGCAGATGAAAGTGTTTCCAGGCATTCATTCAAATCACTGCGAGTAGTATGATCTCCCAGACGGCAATTAGTAGCAATTGCTCTTGAAGACTGAAGCTGTAGTGTTCTAGGTCGATCAGGCTGAGTTGGTGATGCTGAATCACTTGGAATAACAATCTTTAAAAAAAAACAGTAATAAAAGAGCCAAATTAATAATTTTTTATACAAACATTTAATAAACTCTTACAGAGACTCTAACCTCCAATAATGATTTTCCTTAGTAAAGTAATAAGCCCTTTATCCAGAAATCTAAAATCCGAAATCCTGCCCCCTTCCTAACCAGGAGGTTTTCAAATTTTTTTTAGGTAGCTAAATTTCTGTCTTGGAAATATTTTTCTCACAGGTTTTATGCCGCTCACGATAAGTCACAATATTACAAATAATTAATATACTTTGAATAACTATTAGAAAAGCACTCGTTTTTAACTTGTTATGAGTAATCTTATCTTAAAGAAATCTATAATTCTGTGATAAAAAAAAAACAATGTTTTAAAACTTTTATGCTGAAAAGTGCTCCAACTAAATCTATAAGCTTATACATCTGGATGGCTCAATGAGCACTTGTTCCTTGAGTTTTTAATAAACATTTTATTAAGTTTAGAGGTGCAACTAAAGTATTTTGACTTAGCTCCAAGGTTTACTACCCTTAAACACACACAGCACATTTAAGTTAAGTCAAACTCACCTGAGGTAATAGGGCCTCAGCTCTAATATTTACAAAAGACCTAACTTCCGGTGTTCCAAGTTTCAATGACATCTAATCAGGGAAACAAATGCATGTCCATAAAAATGTCATTTTTAATTCAGAAAAGGTTTGCAAAACAAGAAACTTACCAAGCATTTCTGTAAATTTAAATAAAAAACGTTTATCCACAATATTGTAGGGGTATCTAAATACAATTTCAATGGTCCAATATGAAGAAATAAATTTGGACAAGGAACTGAAAAATATGTAATAATCTCATTTAGAATTAATATGCCACAGTGAGGTTCTAAATAAATAACTTTTAAAGGTAAGTATTAATCACATCCCTCTATAATCAAAAATGTTTTAATCACCTGGAAAATCAATATCACCGGGCAAATAATATGATGTCTGTTCTAGATGTAATGTTTTGATTTCTGAAGGCATATGAGCACTTTTGTTATAAATTAAAAACTTTTCAATAGGAAGTAGTCTAGAAGAAGTTGATGTAGACACTTTATAAACTACTATGTCTTCTAATCTCAAAACAAAACAGCTAGACATAAGATAACGGTAGTTCCATTGCAAAGAAGATTTGCGACTCAAGCCTCCTATACTCTTTCTGGATGTATCTGGAGTTAGAGTTCCAGATGAGTTGCTTATTGTGCTGGCTTTTCTTGTCAACAAAGGTTTCTCATCTGGTGTTGTAGGGGAATCAGCAGTAATCTTTAAGTAGAAAAAGGTTAATATAGCAACTCTTAATAATCCAAATTTCTATAAATAGTTAAATTGTCTAAGTTAATAGCAACAACAGTATACAATCTGGAACATTTTTTTAAAATACTTGCCTTTTAACCTAATTTTACTATTTAACTAAAAACTATTTAGGTTATAGTCACATTAAAAAATCCCATTACAGAAAATAAAATCTAAGCAGATATTTATTTAGAGTTTGGGATTTTATGTTTATTAATTTACAAAAAAAAGACATGAATGATCCTTACAGTTTCACCAGATGGTGAAAATTTTTGAGGATTGTGCTTAGGGCTTTCTTTCATGTTTGTATCAGAAGCATTGATATCCATTTTACTCTGTAGTCTTTCATTAAATAATGCTAAAAGTTGCTGAACCCAGGTACTTCGACTGGATGATGGTTCTGAATAGTGCAGCCAATGCTCACGACTGGCAACTAAAAAATCAATGCTTTCAATGTAAACTGAGATTTATAAGGACACATGTAAGATCATAATACTACATGAAAAAACTTACATGCCCGGTGATAAGGATAATAATCAACAATTAACTTGTCTAAGGAAACTTGCAAAGCCCCTCCATGTTTTAAACTGCTGTGCTGTGAGCGACCATCTATAAAGTAAAATTCAAATAATCAGATGAAAACAGCTAAAGCATGTGCCATATTAGGATATTTTTTCATAACTGTTTAATTAATTAATTGTTTAATTTTAAACATCGTTTAATTTATTCAAACTGAAGAATTTCTCTACACCTAAAAATATTATTTTGTACCAGAAATATTGTTTCTAGGTGCAGTTGAACAAAGTCAACTTAGTTATTTTTAACTTTCCTATTTAAAAGTAATCAGTTAATTATTAAAGTGTTTTAAAAATCACTTTGAAGAAGCTTTAACCAGAAACTCTTAATACAAACTGTTACACTGTACCTAAAAATTTAAATGTTTATCAGTTGTTTTTACAAGTTGACAATATTAAAAAAAATTGTATGGAAAAAGCATTTTACCCTTAGGATCCATGTCATCACACAGATGAAGATCAATTCTGCTGCATAACATATGATAAGAAGTCTCTATTACATCATGTCGATAAAATGCTGGACACAAAGGCGTGCTTGACTTGGAATGGCTACTATGTGCATGTTTATCTGGTTGTTGCTAAGTATTAAAACAAATATATTTTATACTTCACCCAAAAGTTAAAATATGGTTAAACAGTAACAAGTAAGCTTTAAATACTGAATTTACTTACTAGCTTAAGTTTCTTCATTTTTACAAAATTAAAAAACACATATGTGCACTTTTAAAAAATATGGTGATAAATTCTAAATACAACTAAAGAGGAAAAGAGTTAAAACAAATTTTCTCAGCATTCTTAAAAATTTTAATGATGTTTTACTTTTTCTAGTTTTACTGTTAAACATGGAAATTTAAAGAGGAAAATGCTTAGACTCTCATTTTCAATTAAATAGAACTTGATTTTGAGTAGCTTATTTGTTACCTCAAGTTTTTGTTTTGCCTTCTGCTTCTGGGTTAATTCAGTAGCTTTCTGCACCAAACCACTCAAGGATTGTACAAAATGAAGAGCGGCTACTAGTTGGGCATCAGTAAGAACCCATAGTAAATCATCCAGCACAAATATTAGTCTGGAACCAATAACACTGCAATCTGAAAAGCAAATGATACATTTTTACTTTATGACAAAGATAAATTCAAATAATAATAACGGGTTTATGGTTATAGCATTTATTAGAAGTATTATTGTAACCCCAGCCCTTTGCTCACAATGTAAACTGTAATGTTTCCCCATTCTCCCTAAGACTACAACATTACATCAAATTGAAAATTTAATTGTAACTTTTAAAGGAAAAATTCTGAAAGTTATCATTAAAAATTCTTAATATAGTAGTAAAAATTTGAAATATTGAAGGCATCAGTAATGTATACTAACCTATGAGCTTTTTTTTAATAGTCATCTTACAACAACCTTGATTTGTAATCAACCGCAGTGGAGTTAGAGGTATATCACCCCTAAGTCCATTCGCTTGATTATCTCGAGACTTTGCTTCAATGCGCAACACTTGCCAATCTAGTCTTTTGAAAAGTAAAACTTCCCCTCTGTCAGGTTCTTTGATGCGAGATAGGCGCAGATCCTTCTTTTTGAAAAATGGGCAGTAACTTTCCAAAACAACTCGTGAAAGCTAGAAAATTTAAAAAGATATTTTAAACATGCTCTACCTTTGAATACATCTATGCCTCAAATACATCTATGCCTAGTTGACATCTGGTCTAAGCAAAAGAAAGTGTGAGGAATAGGACTATTACACATACATCTGTCTATTAATAATAAATTTAGTAATCACTGAAACATTTGCTAAATTTGTATGTACACAGTAAAATTCTATAAGAAACCACTTCCATACAGTGTGTCTCAGAAGTCCATTCCCACCATTTTAAACTTTGGAATATCTTCAGCTATATAGTCATAAAAGTTGTGTCTAGGGCCTAGCCATAGTAAAGGCTTTATCCTTGTCGCAGCCAGTTTTGGAGTTAGTATCTTAATTTTAAAATCTACTTGAGAAACAATCCCTTCAGCTCCAAATTATACAAGTAGCACAGTACAATAATTTGTTTTACAAGGGGACTGCACAACCTCAGAACCTGACTTCAGGTTCAAACTTAGTAGGGTTGTAGTACATCCCAAGGTATTCTCCCCTGGTTGTAGTATGACACACTAGCCAGTAGATCCAGAGAAAAAATCCTTAAAATTTCACATTTCAGCTATCACTTATTTATTACTAAATTCTTTTTTCACAGTGATAGCAGAACAGCCTAGTTAGTGGCATACTTGTTTCCTAAGTTACAGATCTGGGTTCCATCCTACCGTTGGTATTTATCATTTTTCATTTTATTAACATAATTATGTATCATTTTTAAGTAATACATAAATTACATTATAAATATTTTTTTATGTTTATTTATCAATTTTCTAGCAAAAAAATTTATATTTTACTTAAAATAATTTAATTATAATTTTGTTTCATGTACTATGTTATTATATTTTAAAATTTTATGTATTTTTTTAAATAATATTTATACCACAGGTAGGATCAAACCAGGGTTCGTAGGTTAGGAAACAAGTACACTACTGACTAGGTTATTCCACTGCTGATTAATAAGATGAAATTAAGTAATAAATAAGTGATAGGTGAAACTTTAATATGGTTTCTATGGATCTCCAGGCTAGTGTGTCATACTACAACCAGGGGTGCAGGATATGTCCGAACGCCCGAACAAGTTTCAGGGGAAATTCTGGCAGTTCTGGGGAAGTTTTTGCACAAGTTTATAACAGAAAAAACACTCTACAAATCCAAGTTATTAATGGTAGCAAACATCTCAGCTGGTGACAATATCATACCCTTGAAATTCTACGGCAATTAGGTAAAATTACCAAATGCAAAAAGTTATGGATCTTAGCCTGAAAAAAAAATGAGTTTCCATATTGAATACCTCCAAGTTGGCTTTTCCTAGCGTTTTGATTGATATGAAAGAAAGAAACGTATCTGTGACATGATCGGTAAGTTCCACTAATAATCATGTTCTTGTTTAATCACATCAATGCTTTTGAATGAAAATGTTTAGTTAAAGATGAGTTTCACTGTAGCTCAAATTTCAGAGTTTATAATTCATATTTTAAGTCTAAGAGATATTTTTGAGCTAAGGTGACATGTATAAGGCATAAAATCCATAAAAATTTAAATCTATGGAATATTTGTACTTTGTTAGAAACAAACTGAAATGAAAATATAGACATTTTTGGGGGAAATTTTGGACAAAATTGTGTTCTGAGGAAATATTGGGCCTTGAAACATTTTCTGCACCCCTGACTACAACCAGGAGAGCATACCCTTGGGATTTACTACAAACCAACCAAGTTTGATCCCGAAGTCAGTTTCGAAGTTGTGCAGTCACCTTGTTAGTACTATCTTTAGTAATAGTTACACCTCAAGCCCCTCTTCTCAAGTAATTTTTCTTGGAAAGGAAGATGGTTGTTCCTGAAAGGTTATGCTATATTTTTTCCTAAATGTGGTTTTACACGAAATGATTATTCCAAATTTTACATTAAAAATAGCTTTTAAGCATGTCAAGAATGAAAAAACCTTGAAACTTAACAAGAAAAAAGGGATTCATGTGTAAAAATAAGTAAAAAATATTAAAAGTTTGTTGTTTAATTTTCTCACCTGAAATGAGGCTTGAAATGCTGGTGAGTTGAAATTGATTATAATTGAATTCACAACTACAGTCATACCATCAATAACACGATCCGAGAATCCATATTTTCCACCAGATCTGAAATTTGCTTAAATTAAATAATTGAACACTAATACAATAACTAAGGAGAGAAAAAAAAGAAAATTTATGTAGAACTGTGTAATGAAAGAATGCAAGTAATAAAACTTAACATTCAAACACCTGATGTAAGATAAAAAAAACCTACTTGTAACTAGCTTCACTAGTCATAGGAGTAGGAGGTCGGAGATCTTCACATGTTTCAATTTCTACAATAACTTCATCCAGAGACTATGATAAATTAATGATAATTATTTAATTAATTAATGCATAACTGATGGTTTAAAACAAAACTTTTAAGTAAAACAAAAATGGAAAATGTACACTATTAGATTATTTACACAATAAAAACAAAAACCAAAATTAATAGAACACATCTTATTGATCAGTAATAAAGCTTGCTTACCAAATGGATAGGAACAGACTTCAACTTAGTCCAAGATATCTGAAAAATAATAAAAGGATAAAATTTATTCACAATTCCTCACAAAGAGCCCTAACCAATATAAGAAAAAAAAATATTTAAAATATTTTTTAAGTTGCACACTGCTTTCATTTACTATCATTTGAATTCAGCCCAGGGTGAATTCTGAAGGGAGAGTACTATGGCAACCACACTTACAGCCATATTCACAGCCATTAGCATCAGTGTTAATCATCAACTAAAGAAAGTAAAATTTGCTTTT
This sequence comes from Tetragnatha montana, assembly GCA_963680715.1. Classification (NCBI taxonomy): domain Eukaryota; kingdom Metazoa; phylum Arthropoda; class Arachnida; order Araneae; family Tetragnathidae; genus Tetragnatha; species Tetragnatha montana. The sequence goes on along the minus strand of OY796682.1, from coordinate 34,272,249 downwards.
TGGTGACTCTGATTGATGGAATCCTTCTTTGACCGAAGATTTAACACTGACACTAATAACTGTGAATATGGCTGTTACTGTTCTTGGATTTGGTAAAATCAAATGCAATATATAAAGGCCAATTAACACTAACAGTAAATTCTGGAGTATACTTTTGAAATGTACTCCTTTCGAGTTGGGCTCTCAGAACCCCTTGTTGTCACAAACTTATGCCCTAAAAGGCAAGCATGCAGTTGATGGATTTGCCCAGTACCCTGCTTGCCATTTTTATTGAATTCACACACTGTCCTAACATATCAATAAGAGATATAAGCACAGCGAATGAAAAAAATTAGCTCTAGTAAATTTGAAACTTTTCTTATTAGAGGTAAGATTATTTTCTAAAAAAGCTTAAGATTATTTTTTAATAAATTTAATATATTAATTATAATACAAAAGTTTACTCACATTCATAAATAAACCTGGAATAATACAGTTTTTACATGCCAAATTTGAATTTTTATTTGCCCCTGGCATAGAATTTGTTGGTCTGTAGAATAAACAATGTTTTTATGAGGAGCAAGCTGTCTGGGCCTCAAGGTTTTAAATGTGTAGTTTAGTGTAACCCTAATGTGGGTCTAAAGCTAAAAGTTTTGGTGATCCCTGATGTAATATTACATAGCAGTTTCTATTATTTTGTGTGCTTCTCTGATGTTTTATTTCAAAAGTATTATTTCATAATTTTTTTAATACCTGCAAGGTAACATAATTGCAAGTAGCTTTAGTCAGACATAACCAAGCAGGAAGTTCTAGGAGTTCAGTCAATACTTTTTCATTCAGTTCAAGATTCCGTAGTTCTCCATGTCCTTTAAGAGTGCTTAAATGCAACTTATCAGGAGAAAGATTTTTTGCAAACCTGAAAAGAAATTTTAGATTACAGGCACAATAATAGGAAAAGGTGAAAAATGGGAACTTCTACTCAAGTAACTATTTAGTAGTGTTGAACACTGGTGGCCAGGTCCACTAGTTTAAATGTGCTATTAAATGGTTATTTGTTTTTAACTTAAAACTTTGAAACTTTTGACAGAGCTGAAATTGTTCCTTTTTTATATCCTTATGGTTACTTTAAAATAACTTCACAGCGATGTATGGATAGCAGATATCCTATTGCTGAGGTCATCGGAAAACCTCATATCTTTGATTTTGGGAAGCTACAGGGAGATATTTGTGTGAGTTCATGCAAATGAACAGTGCCAATGACAGATCAAAATCCTTGGCATACTGTAGTACTAAAACCCCACCCATTCATGCCAAAAATGAGGATCGTTGTGGTTTCTCTGGGAACATCATCGAGGAGTTACCCTTTTAGTTTTTGAATATTAAAAGTTTAATTTTATACTATTATTTAATTATTTATTTTTTGGTTACATCCAACCCTGATGCAGGAGTAGGATGGGACAAAATTAAAATTCAAAATTAATTTTCAAAACTATGGTGAAAAAATGACAACATTGACAAATAACATTCACATTCTTATTTATTGTAAAAACCAACAGTTATTTATTGTAAATTATATTTAATGAAGTCTAAATCAAAAGAAAAATATGATTGTGCCCAACTAGTGCCACTAATCATTTTTGGTGGAGGTAACTTTGCAATTATATTCAGTTCAACAATAGTGAAAAGTCCATTTCCTGGGAGAAAAGAAAAATTTTCCTTTTTTATTTCCCTTTTCCCACCCAAAGTCATAGTGCATCTTTCCCCAAGAGTTAAACTTTTGAAAAATAGGTTCTCACTAAAAACACATAGGGTTTAAGCTTAAGTCAACTGTTAATTCATAAAGTAAAGGATATATTATTGAGTTAACAAAACACAAAAAATAATTAAATTAACAAAACAGAATGAGACTGAAAATTTACTTTAAAAGTTTGAGTAGTTATTTACTCCTGACTAAGTAAAACAATCAGTACAGCTTTAGAATGAGTCCTATAGTGCCATGTATACCACCACAGCTCAAATGGTGACAACACTTATGCATGTTGCTGTGCGAGCTGCATGGGTGGATTTAGGTGGTGAACCCTGGGGGTGCGTAGTGGAAAACGTGGGGGTGCAAACTGTCCCTGATGGCTTTGAAAACTTGATTTTCCCTATAAAAATTGAATTTTCTCAAAAAGTTGGGGGTGCAACGCACCCCCATGCACCCCCTTAAATCCGCCCATGGCGAGCTGTGGTTACACATGGCGATTGGAGGACTCTTTCTAAAGCTGTAAAGCAAAACAATCTTTTTCATTCACAAACTCATAGGTGGTTGCAGCTAAAATGATATACAACAGCAAGTATGAAACAATGATATCTCTAACTGGTGGAAGACTCATAAAAACTAACAATAATTTTTATTTTTAAGAATGACTGAAGGTGTCCCACCTTACCCCTATCTCCCCTAATAGGTATAATAGATAATTATTGTTTTGCCTGCTACAATTTAGGAACTAATAAATATTGCTTTGCTAACATAAGTCAAAAATCTTTAATTTTCAAAAATAAAAAGTCATATTAAGCCAAAGCAAAAGAAGATGCAGATATTTAAACCTTTTCCTCCACTTGGAACAATGATGGCTTATGAGTTAGGGGAGAAGGTCACAGTAAAAATTTAAGAACTACAAAATCAAAGGTACAATAAATTACACGACGTACAAAATAACTTAATTGAAATAACTTACCTAAAATTAAGAAAATCCTAAGTTCAGGGATTAGCAGGGAAAAATTTATCATCAAAACTAAATTCTGCAGAAAAGTTTCTAAAAAGAAATTTTTTTCGTAGTTTTTCTGCAGAGGGGAACGCCGTTTGCGCGTTCAACGTATGGGTAAGGAAAACTTTTTTTGGTCAATTTATTTTAGAGACTATTTTAGGTGTAGCAGGGCACAAGTTTACTAGTAAAACCCAAATATGGAAATATCAAAATGAAAATAAATTCAATATTTAAACTAACAGTAATTGCTCTTGATTTTTTATTTGTCTTAAGTGTAATTTGTAAAATGTTTCGCATAAAGTCCAATTGGCGAGATTTGTACTTGGCTAATCCTAGTACCTTTAAGTGCAAATTTAAAATAACTGCCCAAAATCAATAACTAGATTTCATAAATCAGTTCAATTCCATTATCAGTCATGTTAAATATTGCTTATTTGTTATGAAAGACAAAGATTAGAAAATTTAGCCAAAAAATGCAAACCAATCAATTAAAATATACAAATGTACCTATCAATGAAAACAATAAAAATTTGTCTTTACTTGAATATATCATGCTTTCCAAAATACTTTAGTAATTTTTAACGGGACAAGTAGCGAAATTGAATCTATAAATCGAGTATTGCACAAAAATTCAAGTATAACATTATTAAAATTTAGCAGGCAGTTTCGAAATCTCGTAAAATTATACAAGTCATTAATTATTCGAAATGGGATTAAACCTTATATTGAAAAGTAAGTTAAACTTATTCTTTGCAAATATTCTCTTTTACATACAAATCTTCATTGTCAGGTCGTTAAATTTCTTACTTTGATAGATGCTTTAACACTTGATTCTTGAATATGGAAGCCATGAGGAAACTTTCAATCAATCTTGTCCTCTATATTCCTTTAATTTTAAAGAAGAGCAAAAAAATCTCTACTTTTGTTTTATCTGAGGTTTTACAATACAACCTTGATGCATATTCACTTTTTCTTTTCATTTAATGGTTGATCTTCCATTCCTACTGTACATCTGAATGCAGTTAGTAAAAATCGTACAAATAAAAACTTTGCTCCTGCTCCTTCCTTGCACCACAACACAGATGTTTACGGAATGATCATCTCTATGACGGTCACCGTTAATATTATTGAAATCATCTGAACCACTGTCACACATCAAAGACGCAAAAAAATAAACATTCTTGTACTGTTTAGTACCTTAGATTTCTAAGGGAACGAACATTTTAATGAAACAGTTCTAAAAAAAACTGGGTTTGCTTTGGATAGTTATCTATACACCTACTGAATACTGAAAGCGCTTTCGGCTTCTCCATTCAATTCGAAAGGGCACGTCCTCTATCTTTACTTCCATTCTCTCTATAAATAAAAAAGCAAACAAATTTCAAACGCCGAATCCTGAATATCCGCTTCATCATTACTACCCTACCTTGCCTTCATTTTTCAATACAGTTTAACTTTTCCTTCTGCTGTCGAAATAATTCTTCTTTGTATTGAACTATTTACCTTATTCGATTTTTATTTTAGCATTGCAAATATTTCCTCTGGTCAGGTAAGAATTCTGATTTTACCGTAAAAAGTTCTTTGTCGTTCTGAATGCTAGTTTTGGGTGAATGCTAGTTTTCCTTGCCGCTGAACGAAAGTGCCTACCGGAAAGTTCTAGATTAGTAGAAAATTAGCTATTTTTTCAGCTGTTTGTTACATTTAAATCTGATGAAAATCCTCAACTCATATTCTTTCTATCATTTTCTTAAACCTAAAGTTAAAATTTTTCGTAATTAATATCGATCTCAACATTCATTGTCTTTTTAGAATCCAGAAATTTGTTTTGTATTAAATTACACTTACTGATCTTTTCATTTGTTGCATTAATAAGATGTAAATACAATAGAAAATGTAACAAAAGAAGAGAAAAATGCAATGTTTTTTTACCATTTTGAAGTATCTCATTTATATATATCTGTGTAAAAAGGGTAAATTTGAAGAGTCAGGGCCATGTCAACTTCTTGGCAAAATGTTTACTTGCCAATGCCAGGCATTGGTGAGAAAACACTTCACAGTATGAAAAGATGGAGAATATCGAACTTACTGATGTTCCAATGTAATTTTTCTCATAAACTATTAGGATGAAGCTCCACACATATTTTGAAAAATAAAAGCATTTTCTCTACATGTGAGCATTTCATCCACATGTAACTGTGGTGTAGCCAGGGAAAAAATCTGGGGATATGGGATTAATTTGTTATTTAATCATTCAAAAAGTAAAAAACTTTTTGTGTGTTGAGAGATAAATCCCTTAATTTTCCTTAGCTAAGCCCCCGCCTGCACAGCACATAAATACATTGCACTCAACGGTATCAACCATATCACAATCGATAATGCCAAATAACAAGAATATTTAGAAAAGCTATCCTTTAATTTAAAAATGTGCAGAGCTTACCTCATAATGGATAATACTGAAAAAAAAGGCCAGGGACACTTAATTTATCAGCAGAAAATAATCAAAGACAATTTTGTGTCTATATATAATATAACTTATAACACAAGACAGTTCTTTTTACTTGATTGCATCTTTAAATGAAATTTAATTCCTATTTAGATGTTAACTCAATAATTGTTTTTCAGTAAATCATGGCTAGTCCAGATGTATACGTGCCAGGAGCTGCAGCTGTAGACATATCTCCTGAAAGTGATAAAGGTGTTCTAAAAGAAATTATTAAGCCTGGAGAAGGTGATGCCACACCTTGCAAAGGAAATAAAGTATCTGTTCATTATACTGGGAAATTAACAGATGGAACAAAGTTTGATTCAAGTGTTGATCGAGGAGAAATGTTTCAATTCACCCTTGGAAAAGGTAAAGTCTTTAAAGTTAGATTCAATTTTTTTTCTACGAGTGTTTTTTCCACTTCTTTAACAGTGCATATGCGTCCCCCCATTCCTATTCAAAATATGCTTGTCTAGGTCTCCTCTACCCCCCTGCTAAGTTTGTCCACGTACTTACCAATCACCCTGTATAAATAATGTAGTATAATTCGAAAGCAGGGTTGTTACGTTTAAAACACTTTGTTTAAAACAAAGCAAAAAAAACATTGTTTAAAACACATGTACTTTTTTTAGTAATTTTTTTTGTATGAACAGATGGCATTAGTATATAAAACTTAGTATTTACTTTCAACTGTTTTATTTGATTTTTTCTAGAAAGTTATTTGATAAAAAATACAAATAAACTTGTTTAAAAATCATATTTTTTTATAATTGACCTGTTCTTTGTTTTATTTTAATATTTTAAACGATCAATGCTGCTAATGTCGTCAAAATACCCAATGAACTGAATATAATAACTTATAAATGTTTAGCTCATATCTTAAACCTTTTAGCAAAATATGTTGACATTTCTAACGTTAAAGCTGAAGTTGTTGATATAGTATCATATTTCCAAAACAATCATTTTACTTCAGCCAAGCTCAAAGAAACAGGTTCTAAAAAGTTCAAGATGCCATTTGATGTCAGGGGTAGCTTTGTTAATCCATTTTCAATTTTAAAAACTTAATTTAATTTTTTTTAAATCATGGGGTTTTTTTTAGAATTCCTGTGTTGTGGGTAAAAAAAAACAAATAAAACGTTTTAAACAAAAAAAAAACACGTTTAAAACAAAAAAACACGTTTTTTGGTGTTTTTTTTTAGAAAAAAACATGTTTTTTCCAACCCTGTTCGAAAGTATGCATTATGTCGGAATGGAAGTAAATTAAGGGATCTAAAATTATTAGAGTTGGTTTGAGTATTTAAAGATTTTGTTCTGGATTGATATTATTGGTTGGAAGATTGGATCTATATTCACCACCCCAAATGATAACACCATAATTAATTAAGGAATAGAACCAAGAATAATATAAAGTTTTAAGAAAAGACATACCAATATTATTTTTGAGGTGGTAAAATTTACACAAAACAAAACGCAATTTCTTCACCAGCTCTTTGATGTGAGTTTTCCATTTTAAATTTGAATCTATAATCTATCAGACCTAAATATTTTATACAATGAACTTGTTCTAGTGTTTCACAGTCACAATTAAAATAACCATGACAAGAATTAGAATGAAATTTAATATTTAGATTACTTGATGTCAGTCTGAGATTTAAATTCCAAAAGGTTCTCGCAAGAATAGAGTAACGCGGAGTCATCTGCATAAGTTATAATTTTACCAAAAAGGTGCTTGTGTAATTTGAGGTTAGACCACTCTGCCTTAACTAACCATTCAGCCTAATACAGTTTTAAATTTTTTGGCTCTTTAATTGGTAGGCCTAGGCCTTATCTCAAACAAACGGATTGACTGTCTTCTTTGTATTAGATCTAAACACAAATTACTATCATAAGCTACAAGCCATTAGGTACAGTCTTTTATGCTTCATTCTTTTGTCTTCAGGTGAAGTCATCAAGGCTTGGGATATTGGAGTAGCTACTATGAAAAAGGGTGAAAAATGCATTCTGACCTGCCTACCTGAATATGCTTATGGAAAGAAGGGAAGTCCTCCTAAAATTCCTGAAAACTCAACTTTAATATTTGAAGTTGAACTTTTTAGTTGGGAAATGGAAGATCTCAGCCCTGACCATGATAAAAGTATCCTCAGATCAGTAATTTCTGAAGGTGAAGGCTTTGTTACACCTGGAGATGGATCAAATGTTGAAGGTAATATATTAGAAGTTTGGTTTTATTTTTTTAAGTTAAATAAATCCCAATTGTCATTTTTTAAATACATGTAAAATAAACCATTACTTAAAACCTAATTAGTTAGCTTCTAAACCTAAACCTTCTTGGAAAATTAGAAAAACCAATTGTTATTAAGGTACCTACCAACTGGAATTTCAACATTTTGCTTAAACCCTTTTAATCTATTTTCACTATTTTGCTTTAAAAAAATTATAATTCCTAAGCTTTAATACCAATATCTTCTACTTCAGGTGTTTTATTACAATTAATTAAATTAAATTGCTTATTACAAATAAAAACATATTTTTCTATTACGTCTCCTCTTAAATAAACTGAATGATCCTGGACATTAGCATGAGTTTATATGCTCACGCAGTCTTCGATTTTGTTTGACGATGAGAGTAAGAAATTGTTGTTCAATTTAAAAAAAAAAAGAGTAAATGTTTATTCTAAATACCCTTGTTAAATTCCAATTTCCAGTTTGTCTACTATATTTGGCAAATTTTTTCTTCTTACAGTTCACCTTCTTGGAAGATTTCAAGGCAAGCAATTTGATGAAAAAGATGTTAAATTTGAACTAGGGATTGGAAGTGAAGTTGGAATTGTTAATGGACTTGAACTAGCTTTAAAACATTTCCAAAAAGGGGAAAAGTCAAACATCATTTTAGCACCAAAGTATGCTTTTGGTATTGAAGGTAATGCTGAATTGAACGTTCCTCCTAATGCAACAGTTGAATATGAAGTTACTTTAAAATCATTTGAAAAGGTTTGTTTCCTTTACATACTTTAATTCATATATGTTTAACATAATTATACTGCTGGCCAATCAAAATGGTACCAAAAAGGGCTATGAAACTAAATTTATTTCCGTGATTACACATAGTATCAAGATTTAGTTCATTAAAAATACAGCCAACCTTAAAAGTGAGGGGTCGAGTAAATCAGAGATGAGCAATGTCTGCAAGTACACCAGATGAACAGCAGCATGGCCTGACAATTCCCAACAGCCCATTTAAAACCCCTTTCCCTAATACTGATGGGTACAGATGCAAAATCAGCTGACCAATTGGCAGTGATTCGTACTAAATTTCGGTACTTATATCACACATTTTGCCCACAAATAAGCCTGTTTTACTCAGATACAGCTATAAGTTAAAATTTAAGGACCTATTTAATTGTTCATATGATATTTTATAAGTTTATCTGAATTTAAAAAAATGCTAGAAGGGGGGGGGGAATGATTAAAAAAGATAGTTCAAAGTTCAGTCTTGTAATTTTTGAAGAGTGGCACCCATGCCCTTTCCTTCTTGGTGTACCATTTTGTTGCCCAGTAGTGTATTAATCGGTCCTTTAATAATTGTTTTTCTGGTTTGCTTAATTTTAAGTTCCATAGAAATATATATTCTAAGATATTGATTGAGTGTTTATTTAAACTTTTACGTATTTGTTTCTAATTTTAAAAAACTGTAGGCCAATTCTATACATGAATCCTAATACAAAAGAGCTAAGTTGGAATCTCAAAATACAACCAAAGGATTATCATTTGATTTAATAGAACTTTAATTTTCCTTAAGTGTTGATGTTTGATTTATATATACAAGCTACGAAATTTCATTTATTTTATGATAGATTTCCTGTTCTTGGCAAAATCTGAGTTATGACTCACTACCTTTCCTCAGGACAAAATGGGAAATTTTAAAATTAATTTATGTGTTAGTAAACTTCGATGTTAATTCTAAACAATTATGTAAATATGGAAGAGAAAAGGATGATTATCAGCTTTGATTTGTTGCAAGCCATTTAATTTAGTTTTTGCACATTTTATTAATGTTTGGCACTAGTTAACTAAAACTACTTGCAACTAGTAGTTAACTACTGATCAACTAGTAGTTTAACTACTTTTGGTTTAAACTAGTTCAACTATTAGTTGAACTACTTTTTTTAATAACTACTAGTTGAAACTACTTTCAAAATTTCAACTACTTTCAAAAAAATTCTTATTAAAATTTTTATCAAAATATAGAAAAAATTGTACTGTAACAAATTTAATTAAGATGGTAGAGTACTTAAAATACCATAATCAGAATTAAAGGTCCTTTTTGCACGTTTTTTGTGATATAGATAAGAAAGATGTAATAGAATTTGGGCAAAAAATAGGTTATGAAATTAAATAGACTAGTTAACTACTTTGGAAAACAGTTAACTACTAGTTGTAACTAGTCCCAGGAAAAAATAGTTAACTACTAGTTGCAACTAGATTTTCCCAGACTAGTTAGTAGTTGGTAGTTAACTATTTTTTGACCACTAGTTGCCGAACACTACATTTTATGCCTGGTTTTTAAATTTCTCTCTCTTATTTATGTAAATTTGTAAAAATTTAATTTCTTATCTGAAAGAAACTAAACTTCTCATAAAGATTCCTTGATTGTTAATATTTAGAACCTATAATGAGCTTTACCTTCACTATAGTCTGTGTAAATAGAATCGGCGGTTGACCTTGAGTTTTTTCTCAATGTGTTTCTTCTGCGTTGCCATGGTAAAGCATGACGTGAAACCGCCGATTTTATTTACACAGACTATAAGTTTAATCTAAATAGTTATGCTCACTAACTTTTTCTTCAGGAAAAAGAAGCATGGAACATGACTGCAGAAGAAAAACTAGAACAGTCTGAAATAGTTAAAGCAAAAGGAACTGATTATTTTAAAGTAAGTCTTTGTACTTAAAAATTTAAACTACTATGTTACAATTGTAAGTTATATAGTGATCAATAACTTGAAAGGAATTTTCAATTTCTTATTTTTTATTCTAAATGAATAAACAAAATATGAATTCATTTTTATAAATAATTGACTGAACCTGATAAAAAATACATTTTACAAAATGCATTTAAATAATTTTAATTAATATATAGATATCAGTATCATTCAGTTAAAAACATTGCTTAGTATATTCATCAAGTGTTTAAAATTTAACTTCAAATCTTTTACTGGGCTTTAGAGTTGGAATTAATTTAATTTTTGGTACTTACGTATTATCCCGTCAACCGTTCAGCGGCCGTCTAATTCTGCAACACGGTTATATTAAAGTCAATGGGATTTGATAATGTATCAGTGTGAATTTCATGGGAACAAGAAATTGGCAAAGTGTATCTTGCAAAAAAGTTACCACTAAATATTTTTATTACAAGTATAATAAGTATCTAATAAAAATAATTTTGCTACTGTTAAACCTAAACTTTGAAAAAATAAGGTGCCTTGAAATTTGATAGTGTGAGGGTCATTCTACAGAAAGCATACTTTTTCAAAGAAAAAATTTCTTGAAATTAAAAGTTTATTTTTTTAAGACACCTTTTGTTAATTTTAGAGACTTAATACCTATTGTAGGTCAAAATAACGATATTTTTCACTACTAGGACTAAAATAAAATGAAATATAAAACATCAGTGAAAAATATATCTAATGCCTGCTAGGTTTAGGCCTGCTACCAATACAATAGAAAACATGAGTTGAGTTAAAAACATTAATATTAAATAGGGAAAAGGTTGGTTGGTTAGTGTTTTATTGCGCACGATCCACACTAGGATATTATGCGCCAGAAATAGGGAAAAGGCTTTGGGATACAAATAATATGTTTTCTGTGGAAGGACCCTTAAAGCCTATTGGTACTATATGGTACCAATACATTCAGACTAAAATTTAAAAAAAAAAAAAAAAAAAAAAAAAAAAAAAAAAAAAATGTTTTATACTACTCTAAAATGGCAATGGAAATTCAAGTCAAATGGTGATTTCAAGAAACATAAAGTTTAAGAAAAAATAGTACTTGGATTTTTTTAATAACTCCATGTACAAAATAATTTTTTGATTGTCTCTTCCAGAGTGGAAAGTATGAGCTAGCTGCAAAAATGTATCAGAGGATAATTGATTACCTCCAACATGAATCTGAAAGTGAAGGAGAAAACAAAGACAAAGCCAATGCTCTTGTTATAGCTGGATATTTAAATCTTGCTGCTTGTTACTTAAAATTAGAAAACCATGATGAAGTTCTTAAAAACTGTGACAAAGCTTTGGAAATTGAACCTAAAAACACCAAAGGTCTTTTTAGAAAAGGACAGGTAATCCATTAAATTCTGATTTAAATTTCTTATTATGCAAATTGTGATTTATTTTAATTAAATACTAAAAACCCTGGAGCAGTTATTTAATTGTTTCTTTCTTTGTTATTATTGTATTACATAGCTGCCAATCCTCCCGTTTTACCCGGAAGTTTTCCGGGTTTTTTTTAATCACTTTCCGGTTTTACGGCCAGAAACGAGTTTTTCCCGTTTTTTTTTGCATTTTTCAGGATAATCCCTAATTTTGTGAATAATAATATTTTCCCTCAAATCTCAATGAAACCTGCATTTTCTTCAGATACTGATTTAAGTGCAATTAAAGCAAAATTGTATAAAAACAAGGATAAATGGAAAAGTTGAAATAATGCCTGATATTGAGTAAGCATTTTGTTTTTGTAAAAATCAAAATTTTACTTATTTCAGTTCATGAAAGACCGACTTATTATGATAAGATGTAGGAGTATCAAAAATCTTCTGTTTTTTTTAATACGCTCAGCAGGGCTCACACACCTGCTACAATTGCTCCAAAACAAAAATTCTGCTACATACTGCTTATTTTAGCAGTCTCTGCTCCAAAACTGCGCCATTTTTAATAATTTTCTTAGATTTTCCCCTGACTTTTAATTGATAAAAGGCTTCTTAAAGTCCTGATAAAAACTGTAACAATAAGAATATTAATGAAAAATCCCAAAGAGGCAACTAATTTTCGTGAAGCATTTTTAGTGAAAATAATTTTTAGTGTATCTTGTTATGAATTTGCGACAAAAATAATTTTTGTAGTACCCGTTTTGTACTTTTTGACTGCTACAAAATTCAATTTTATCTGCTACAAATATTTCTCAGCGACTGTGAGCCCTGGCTCAGTTGGCAGCTATGGTATTAGAATTGCATACTCCTGCTTTTTAGAATTTTCCTAACTTATGCTGTTATTACCTGCCATCTAAATTTAATTATGAAAAACATGGTCCTGAGAAGTTTAACTGGTCTACCTAACTTTGCAACAGATAAAATTTGGTTACAAATTTGACTAATTTTACAGATTTCAATCATTTATGTTAAAATGTAACACAGCTTTATTTATTAAAGGCTAGAAATAATTTTTATTTACCTGCTGAAGTAAAATTTCAATGACAATTTATGGTTTAATTTTTATATATTTGTGTAGGACAGTACATCCTGTTATCTAATTTTTTTAATGACCCTTTTTTTGTAATGGAACTTATGTTGGTCGACTATAAATGGGACGATAATGGGTCACAAATTTGTATTATTTAAGATATTTATCTTTTATGTACTTTTCCTCTATTATATTATTATCTATTTCAGGCTAAACTAGCTCTTCGTGACTATGAAGTAGCCAAAGATTGCTTTGCTTCGGTTTTAGAAAATGACAAATCCAACAAAGCTGCTCTTAAGAATATTTATGTTTGTAACGAGAACCTTAAAAAGGAACTGGAAAGGGAAAAGAAAATGTATCAGAATATGTTTAAGAAAATGGCTGAAGAAAAAGATGAGGTTTGTATATTTTTTTATGAAACATTTACGTATAATTTAAGTTATAAGCGCATACTTGCCAACTCTCCGGATTTTCGCTCTCTTCTCCCGCCCTCCTGATTTTTCCCGAAAATCTCCCGCTTTCTCGGTTTTCTCCCGCTTTTTATTGGAATTCCTGGTTTTTTCGAATTATGCATAAGGAAAATGCGAAATGTGTGGAAAATAACCAAAAGATTTCTGTAGTACAGAATGATCAGACGGTAATTAATGCTGAATGCCTTTTTACAGCATTCTTATATTGGAGCATAATTTACCGATCAGTGTGGCGGACCATTCCGAAACTCTCTTCAGAAAAATGTTCCCGGACAGTGCGATTGCGAAAACGTATGGTTGTGTGGTTTTAAAACGGTTAAATTTTTATTTTGAGCACATATTATCTTTTTATAATTGGTTTGCGATGGGCTATACATCGATAAAAATTTCTCCTGATTTCTATGGAAAATCTCCTGATTTTTGACTTTCAGAGGTTGGCAAGTCTGTAAGCTGCTTGATCGGCATGAAATGTCCCAGTCACAACGTGTTTTATTAACTGGAGAATATACTGTAATTGAAATAATATGAGAAATGACCTAAGTATTATTGTCTAAAGTATTTTTTGCATGTCTGTTATTCACTGATTATGTTATCCACAGGATCCACAAAAAAATGGTACTGAAAAAATGGAAGTGGAGGAGTCCAAGACATCTGAAGATTCTGTTGCAGTATGATTTGAGTCTTAGTTAGCAACAATTTTTATTGACATCATTCACATGTTATGTATATCGGACTTAAAAGTTCTGTTTTCATAAAAATAGGCATTGTAAAGTTTTATATTTTATTTTCTCATTAAATATTTACACACATGCTTTTTTTACATTATACCCCAGCATAATCAGTTTTTTTTAATTTCTTTAATACACTTTCAGCTGCTTTTTTCATTATGGTTTTGTTTTCTTCAACAATTTCACTGTATGTAATTATTTGATCTGGTAGCTAGAAATATATTTAATAAAAGATGTTTCAAAAGAAGGAGTGAAAATTTTAAAAACAAAATCTCAAATTTAGTAAAGTGTATATTAAGATAAAATTACCAAAATTAAAAACAAATTATCAGATTTAGTAAACAAGGTATAAATATAGTATACATGGTGTTTCAATATCTGCTTGAACTCTGCACAGAATATCCCTTGTGT